>OZ026844.1:34513897-35113897 GCA_964023205.1 Lutraria lutraria
AAAACACTAAAATCTCATAAAACTCTCAACAATCTTTTAATATGAGACATCATAATAAATATAACCTTCCATCTTCATCTTTCAAAGTTAATATGTATAATGATGCAAGAAATAAGAAAACACATTGTAAGCAATTACAAGAGGAGGCATCAAGTCACATTTACACATATTGGTGACCGTTCATCCTCACAAAAATCATTTTTAAGGGATTTTGTAAGGAAATTGTTCAACAGGTGGTTACCATACAATGAAATTGACACAGATAAAAGAAATGCAATCATCTCCTTAAAGAGTGCAACAGCTTTAAATGGATTAAGGGCCAAAAAGGGGTCAGATGATTTAAGGAACTAAACATATGGCATCTTTGCACAAGACCACAGTATCTCTCATTAACACTGAGGTAAAAACAATAAATTGCACATTGCTCCGATAAACATCACACAATGAATAAATTCATTCTTCCTTAACAAAATATACATTTATAAAAAAAGACGGCTTCACTAATTTACTGCCTGGCCATAGTTTACAAAAGAGTTTATGAAGCAAACTGGTCATAAATAGAATATCATTACAAAATAAACATGGCTGACAAAATTTTATTTTCTTTTATGGTACTTGAGATCACGGCCTCTTCAAAAGTTGTTATGTCAACTGCTACTTAAAATAGTGGGCCACGATCTACTGTCAAAATGGCCCATAAAGATGATTTCAGGACAATGCAGTGTCAAGTTAAGAGATCAATTGAACTGTAAAAATAGGAACTTCTTCAGATCATAAAACATTTATATAAGTATATGTTCAATGAAAGCTGTTATACTTTCAATAAAATGTCATGACACTGTAAAATAACTCTATGATCAAGGCAACTTAAACCACAACTTGTAAAATTTTATGTTTTATATATTTCCTGTCCTCATTAAATTTTTAGCAAAAAATAAAATGTTTCAATTTGATATGAAAATTTGAACATGACACTATCAATGACATTGTTTCATTACATCAAAAATACTGAAATTAAGACTTTTTTGGATAGTTTTCATTGTTACTTAGTAAGTGAACCATAAGTGAATTTTACAACCTAGGAGCGTTGCTCTATCTAAATAATGCATTAAATACAGAGTTTGACACACAACAACTATCACTGAGATTCTACAAACGATTAATACCGTAATAATCAGATTGATAAAAAGTTATTCTAAAAATGTTAAAACTTCTTTTCTCGGAGGTTTAACTGAAATTAGTACTAGCAACCTGGAGAGTCATTTTGGTGACTTTCAGCTTTGAAGATGAATGATTGGTAACACACAGACCTCCTTTAAGCAGAAGGATGGGATTCAGATTCACAGTGCAGGTGAGGGGGCACTTGATTACAGGTACTAGTCAGAGACCATTATACCAATGGACCATTGAGTTCCCTTAAATTTGATTACTAATTCAAAAGTGATTTATTAAGGGGAGTATTAAATAAGAAAGTTTGGGAAAACATGAATAAGGAGAAAACTTTTAAGGTACACTTATTACAAGCCACAATCAAGATGAAAGAAGTGCATAGCTCCAACAGCTAATGTAAATAGTGAATGCATTCTCAAAGGTTTTATACAACCCCTCTCACCATGTGCATTTCTGTAAGATTATGTAAACAACAGGATTAGTTTAAATCAAACAAGGAAGGCATAGGAGCACAACAATCTTTGTAATGATCAAACAAAACAATACAAGAATCTTGTGTTTTATCTAACCAGAATGTCTACATCATAAAGAAAGTGTTTAGTTGAACTTTGTCTTACAATGATATCATGTGGAATAGTCATACATTATTAGGTTTTAAAGATTGAGGGAGGAGAGTTCAATGACACATTGACTAAGTCTGATCATTGAAGCTACAGGACTGTCTATCAGCATATGGAGTTGTGCATCTTTTACCTCAAGCTGACACCTTTGAAGTTATCTGCACTTGAATTTGTACTTCGGTATAACATATATATGAAAATCTTGTGCGACTGTCATTGTAATCTCAAAAAGCATTTTGGTGCAGAGTAATAAAATTATAAAGGAATGTTTATCAGCTTATGAAGTTGTGCATAAAGGGTTTTAACTCTGTCAAAATCAGAATACTTTAGAGTTATCTGCCCTTAAATTTGTATTTTTGTATTACATAACTATATGAAAATCTTGTATTACACAAGTATAGTGTACCATGACCAGAATTATAGAAGGGGGGGGGGGGGGGGGCATCTGTGTTCTATGGATGCATTTATATTTTCTAAAATTCAATATCAGGTAAAATATCAGTGCATCTACTATGGTGAAAGTGGGTATCATGTTTGCTTAAAATATTCAGTCATTGTGTAATATCATATGGACAAGATGCATACATTCACCAATTTTAACCACAAAATACAATTTCTACCTCAAGGCCATATAATGTTTCTTGTTCTTTTTGTGAAATTGAATAAGATCTCTAAAAGATAATTTTAAAGTCAAAAATTTCATTGACATACAATTACCCAAGTAACAGTACTACATCTCATTTTTCTATTTGCACAGCTAAATTGACAATAATAAGGTGTTCCTACAGCAGGGATTGAACAGTAAGGGTGTGTCGTATGCACTTTAAGGAGATACAGAACAGTTCTTTAACACAAGAGGTGGTATTTACCTCAATTACTGATATATAAGTCAGTCTACTCTACCCACAATTAATTCCTAGCTAAACAGCCGAATGTTTGTTCATAAAATATCATAAAATGTACGGTAAGTACAAAATAGTTTATTTTGGCTACATAATGTCAGTTCACAAAATGTAAGCACCAGCAGGGTCCTCATTTGACCCTTAAAATGGCATTTTGACACTTGAAATTAACAAGTTAAAGCCCCTGACTCTTGATAGTTTATACCACAGTGTCAGAGAGGAAAATTTGTTGACTCTTTTAATTAGCATATAAACTTAGCTTCTGACTTCTGGGAATTGGAACCAAAGGGTCAAATTTACTCTTACATTAACAGGAAATTTTGTTGACACTTCAAATTATGATCAGCTAAGGGTAATTTTTTACCATCAACATTACAGAAGTCTAGTGAGCACCTTGCAACAGATAACTATAATTGACAAATATGCTAAAATAAGTTTGACCGCTATAATTCTACAGCTGCACGTCACCTTTGTCAATTAACTTAGAAATTTGGCTCCCTTGATAAACACTCTATAAGAAATGAAAATGTCATTATAAAATGTATGAAATTTCTACAGTTTGATGTGAGAATATTAATGAAATGACACTAAGCAATATATTCTGGTAAAGGGATATCCCAGAAGACTTAAGTTAAAACCTAGCCAGGTGTTAATATGTACACACTCTCTTATTTCTTAATATCGACTGAGTGAGAAATTAATACATAAAATACTGTAATAATGTATTTCAACAACTAATCTGACACCAAATACATATACAGGGATCATACTGGTTCACAATGTCTGTATAACAGACTCTTCTTAGGTCATCAAAGAAGAAATAAGTATGAAAAAGGAAAAATATAATAAACGAAACCCAATATTTCAACAATGACTACACGAAACATAATGAAAGTAGAGTATATGACAAGCAGTTTCACTAAGATTTGATACTCAAATAAAGGTTACCAGTCACATAGTAACTAGAATCATATTATGCATTCAATTTAATGAAATCTAAGGAGATTTTTTTCACTCTTAAAATCCATCATCAAAACAAGATTTGCAACTGAGATCTCAAAATAAGCATGAAGGACAATCTCAAAGTGTTTTATGATATAAACATTAAGATCTACTTAACAACCCCTATGATTGGGTATTAACTAGGGATGTCAAAATTGACAAGAGGTCAGTTGTGTGAGATATAAATGAAGGTACTATAAACCCTAAATCCCCCACCCCCTGGTGAACGAAAAACACATACAAACAAAAACGCACATGTATTTACTGATGTGATAGATCAAATAAACCTCTAATTAATAGTCAACTGTGGATAAAAGTCTTACATATCCAACTCCCTTAGATTGCATCGATTCAAAAGTTATAAGAAAAAACTTGTATAAGTGGTCGAAACTTTATGACCAGTTGAGGTGACGAAGTTAACCGTAATTGAAGTAATTTGTGCCAATAGCTGCCACTTGTCTTGTATACATAAGCTGTGTATATTATCTATACCATATAAAGACTTACTTTCCTGTTTTCTTTTGAAGTGACCGCTAATAGATCAAAGATTGTTACAAGGAATTATAGGCCCACTGGTAGGCAATGGTCAACTATTCGCTATTTCAAAGTGCTTATAACACATTATCAGAGGCTGTTTGAAATGTAAATTAGGACAACATTGTCGTGTATTTTAATCTGCCACTTACATTAACAAACTAATGAAAAGAAACCGTAGGCATTTAATCCTAACAAGGCAAGCGTTTTCAAGTGATCACCTTTGATTTGAACTAAAATAAAACCTTAACCATATCAGATAAATGGAAAATAATGCTGTGATGGTCAACAAACATTTATACACAGAATATAGACTAGATAAATAAGTGGGCACATTTAAGACACTTGTCTTAATCCGAGAATTAATCAAACTTCTTTGATGTTATATTAAACTCAAAGCTGAACTGAAAACAATCCTGTTGAGTATTAAAGATAATTTGCTACTTGATAGAGGATCTATCTGATTGTGGGGGCGGTTTCGGCCGGGCCACATGATATAACATTGAACTGGTATGTGCCAGGCCACATGATATATATAACATTAATTTTTTTTCTTTTTGTTTCAACAATATATTACCTGCCAATAATAATAAACTGCCGGAGTTATCTCACACGCCATTACCTAACTTGTTAAACATTAAACTGGCAGGGAAATAATTAACAACAAAATTACTGAAACATCTGTCACTTAACAACAACAACAACATTTGTGCAGTCAATCTAAGATACATAACTCTGTAGTAGCTTCAACAATTATTTTGCTTAAGACGCCCAGAGCACAATTCTGTTACAGTGTGAGTGAGTTTTATTTAACTTTTTTACTTGCTCATCATCCAAAATTTACTAGATAGGGTGCTAAATAATAACAGAAACAAGTATCTTGTCATAAATTGTCTCAGTTTGGTTACATATCTACAGTACAACTTCTCCAGAGCGCCCCTCTCTTGAGCAACAACCTCTCTTCAACAACAGCATGATTTTCCCACTGTTCAATGTAACTATTAACTAAAGCTCTTTAGAGCAACAACCTCTCAACAACAGCATAATTTTGCTACTCCCAAAGGGTGTTGCTTTGGACAGGTTGCACTGTATATTCAAATTGAGGTTTGTTAAAAGTTACATTAACACCATTTTGACCTATCCATGTAATATTCAAGTGACAAAGAAGCTAAAATACACTTTCATGTATTTTCCTCAACTCAGTATCTTAGGTTTTAACTTCATCAACACAATACCAGAAAAAAACATGCCCCTATTTTGTATTTTTTATCAACTAAATGGCAGCCCATGATGGCCGTTAAAAACCAATTGATTAGTCCGTAATTTCACCAGATCCATCAACAGGCACTATGATAAAGGCATCTTTGTGAACTGAAATATGTAATGTGTCCCTTTTTAAACCCCACTGTGATAATGATGCTCGTTTAATAAATATTAGTTTATTAATGTATTTATGATAACACGTCATTGAAGCGCCATCTGGTGGCAGGAAATGAAAAATTTAGCGCAGTATAAAAAAAATATGTTGATAATTAATTAATTATTCAAATCACCTAAAGTTACCAAATTAACATGTTTGTTATATTATACTAATTAAATGTACATTGCAGTTATAAATGGTGATAAATGGAGCTCCATATGGTGAAATTACTGAATCATTTCATGGCTTATAAGGATGTTACATCATACTTGGATATCATAATCTTCATCATCATTTAATAGGATTACTGCTGCTTTAAGTGGTCCACTCAAAGCTCTGTACATTTCCAGCATGTGAACCACATCTGTTATCAGAAATAATTCCATTAAACAATAAAAAATATCCTAATTCTATTATTACAAGTTTGTTGCATTATCAGCAAGAGCAAACATCATCATCGGATGGTGTTAATAAAATTGTTTATTATACCTTAATATCAAAATTCTAAATAACTTAAATAATTTTGTCATTCTTATCAAACTCTTTTATTCTTACTTTAATATTTGCTTCTTTCGTAACATTCAAGATAATTGAACAATATAGATGAAACCTGACCAATTAAGTACATGCAAGTATATTTAAGTTCAGGGATACAGAAAACAATAAAATTTTAAATGACGGCCTAACAAGCTTTTTATACAGCATTGAACCTTCCACAGTAATAATCATAGAACTTAATCTCTGCTATACATATGGTTTATATAAATCATGTTATACATTTCCAGAATTAACTCAAGAATCATGTTACAGAGGAATCCAAATACAAACAATACAGTGCAACCTCTCCAAAGCAACACCCTTAGGGAGAAGCAAAATTATGTTGTTGTTAAGAGATTGCTGCTCTAGAGAGGTTAAATTAATAGTTAAATCGTGCAGTGGGAAAAAATCATGCTGTTGTTGCAGCGAGATTGTTGCTCAAGAGAGGGCCGCTCTGGAGGGGTTGAATTGTACATCAACAATTACAAATTACAGCACCTTTTCCATCATTTAATCGGAGAACAATTTGAACATTAAACAAAACAAGACCAAAATTTGTATGGTAAAAATCTTTTGTTACAAAATATATAAGAAAACTTGATAGGTGCTGTACAGGAGAAGAAACAGCTAATCAATTAATCTGTGATAAATTAGGGAGAATAAATTGTAGTTAATTAATGACAGGTAGAACTGGTTTAATGTACCGACTTTGAAATAATAACCTAAGTAATACCCTGACGACCATTAATTGCCAATTATGGAGAACTAATTAATAAAATAATAATTACCAAGATAATCAGAAGCTTTAACCAGACATTCTTGTTGTATTTTTTGGGTAAGACAAAGTAAAACGGTTTGATTGACATGTAATGGTGTTTTTGCTGGAAGGTAAAGTCATATAATGTATGGTTTGATTGATTTTAGACTAATTTAGGACAGAATCGATTACATAGAATGTGATAAAACTCAATATTCACCAGGTGGTTTACTGTGATTTATGTTAACATCACAGATAGTAATTAACTTTTTTGTCAATATATAACTATTCACTTGGACTACATTCCTTACATTGTAACCTTTGTGAAGTCCCTATCAAGTTAATGACACAAAATTAAGCTAAGTATTCACTTATATAAGTATGGAAAATTGACATAACTCATTCAAAACCAACATTTAACCTGTCAAAAGGGAGGTAATTCATATTCATTATCTGTCAAGGGGAGGTAATTTAGATAATAGATATACAGAAGTGTCATTTCTGACAAATACAGGAAATCAGTTCTGACTTTTAAGTTCTAAACTATTGTTTACACAGATAGAAAACACTGTGGTTAGCTTGTGACTCAGGTGTCATAAAGGTGAAGAAGTCTACAAGAGATTACTAACACAAAATGCAAGAGCAGATAATTATAAGAATGAAATGGCTAGAAAACAACATTTAAGTAATTAAGGGCCATAACTCAAAACCAATCAACAAACATTAAAACAAGCATAATATGTCTATTAAATTATTTTCAGTTTGATTCAAGTAGCAATAACTTAACTTTGAAGTGTAAGTCTAAACACTGTAAGCCATACTAGGAAAATACAGGCCAGTATGCTGAAAGCTGGAAGAAAACAGACTTTGGTACTCAGCTGGCGCAAGTTTTTTTTCAGACCATAGATCTATAGACAAAGACTACTAAAATAAGTCTTGTTTGGTGTTATAATATAAGTAAGATTAAATAGCAATCAAGATTATATAGTCTGTGAAGAAATTAGGATAAGTGGGATTAACTAATCAGATAATCTCTACAAGTACTTGACGGCTTCAATGTTCTAATATAATCCAATGGTCAACGTGTAATGATCAAAGAACATAGTAACATTACAGATTAAGACAAGGAAATGTGATTCTAAACTGTGTATAATCAGTCTGACAGAGTAGTCATTCATAATAATGTAAAAGAATTGAGGCAAATAATTATGCTTTAACTATAGAAATAACAGGAGGAAGAAAATGTCTGCCACAAAAAGATCTACATGTAGTACAGCGAGTTAATGAGAAGGGAGAGAACTCAAGTAACTTTAAGTCCATAACAAGGGAAGATAACCTTAGGGAAGTGATTTTACTGTAGATAAATACTTACATAGCTTCAATGTGAATGTTCTAAATCACTTTTCCAGACCAGAATTGTGACCATAATAATTTAAATATCGAGGGCTCAGCGCAACACTGTTGTAACTAGTTCTTTTTCAATATGAGTTACGACACTGTTGCGTTGAACCCTTGATATATAGACATGAGGAAATGTGGAGAACTGTAAGTTTATGTCACATTCTAACATTATAACTAATACTTCTATAAACTGGTCAATAACCACACACTGTTATTATTTCATTCCTTGTCCTATTTTCCAGCCATAAAAAAATGACAATTTATTGACAGAATGACTTAAGAATATTGACATTGTTTTTCAATTGCCAAAAAAAGTAGCACAGTAAGTCTTATCAACAAAATTATATGAAGACTGCACTAGATGCCTTCTTCGTGTACCATAGGTTCGGGAAGGTACTAAAATGTAAATACTTATTGTATTTGTCAATCATAGAAATGACTTTCATGTCCTTCAGGTTAACAAGAACAAAATGAACCACTGCAGAGCTGTCAGTGAAAAATTAACAAAAACTGTCAACACAGAAGGTGACTACCATGATTAAACCTAGAAATTCACATGAAAGTTGATATCAAAAAAACATTTCAATTCCGTCAACATAATAATAGCTTCCTATTGTTTTCACTAAGATCAAATTACAAAATTTTAATCAGGGTTATGAAATGCTTTAAAAAGACAAACACTAGGATGACACTGATAATAATTGATTGACAAGTAACAGACAGAGCAAATATATATGCCTGTCACAAACTGTCTTGTTTAGTGACACTTAAAAGAATAAATAAGAATAATAACAGAATATCTAAAATGTAAACAATTTACAATGAGTAATACATGTTTTTTCTTTCAGATAATACTAATTAAGAGCACAAAAAATATACAAACAAGTCTGTATGAATAATATATATTTCAAACAACACAATTAACATCTTACATCAAGACATTTAACAGACACACTTAATAAAAAGTATGGTCATAAAATTACATTTTAAGGATTAATGGCCATAACTTGAGAGTCCCTGTAATGCTGAAACGTCAAAATCATGTAGCGACGGATATAATGTGTGTGGGCCAATATGCATTGTTTAACCATATTAAGAGAGATAAAATACACTAATTCATTTAAATACCTTGTCATTGATACATTTAGACAGGTTCTCACTAACTAAGAGTACTCAATAACCATGATCAACCCAAAGTTCATCTAATTACACACATCATTATCCAGTTTACCCCAAAGTGATATAAACTATCATATGTCATATCAGTAACAGTTGATTAACAAACTATTGTTAAATCAATTCACTCACAGGGTTCATTTTTTATTGTAATAGATGACAATAAAAAAGTTAAGTGTCTAATTGTAGTTTTGTAATAAGAAACAACTGTTATTTCTTTATTGTAATTTAAGTACCTTTTTAAAGGTTTACAAAATGCAGCGTGACCCTCAACTGATTCACTGTCATCAATTGATAAAACACAATTTAAAAACTTATTCCATTACATTCTGTTCAGTTTCATTTCATGGTTTAACAATAAAATGAGCTTTTTATGAAAATAGATTTTCACTATTCAGGTATTTAAAGTCTAGATATTTAAAATACCTGCACACAATTCACTTAACGAGGGTAAACAATGTGTCAAGCTCACTTAGCTAATTGCATGTGCTAAGCAAAGATTCCAAATATCCAAATTAAGTAAAAAATTAAATGACCTCTGCTGATCAAATGGTTTGTAAACTTCATCAATAAAAGAAAGTTAGTTCAACAGAATATTAGACCTGGCCATTTCTGCAGGTTTAGACTATATTGAAACATTTTACAGAGGCAATTATATCACCTAATTATCTATACCATTCAGATAGTCATAAAACCACAATTGAAATTGAATTCATTTTACTGAAAAACGTTACAGGCCTTTGAACTTGCAATGTAACAAAAGCTACCGACCAAAATCTGAGATAATGAACAAATGAACAATCTCACGAAGTTTCAATTAAATGCAATAAAATATTTTACAAACAAACATTTATCTAGATAAAGGTATGTGCTATAAATAGGAAACAATTTGAAACGTTTTCTCCTTAAGTTTTATTCTAAAGGATCATTTCTTTTTACTTTATTTACTTAAATAAAGCTCATGATATTTCTTTATTTAATATATATTTAACGTAACAGTACAAATATAACCAAAAAATACTTTTTTTAATGAAAGAATCATACTTATATTCGACTTCCTTTGATGTTATCAGTACACAAAGTAGAATTTCTATTAAGTTAGTAGATATATAACATAATAAGTATGTTGAGTATTAATGGCATTGTAGACAAATATAGAGATATTTGATCATACTTTTTTAGGTCATGTTATTAAAGACACAAAACAGAAAGTATGCAATACATAGAATTTATAGTTAAAAATCATTGTAACTAAAACACTGATGCAAATTTCATTCACACACTTAACTTTATTATAAGCTTATAGATGACTTTGGTACACTGGATGAAAATTTTAAAATTTATTAAACATGCACTTAGACAGTGTTACGAGGCCCACATGGAAAATTGGGGAACCCCAAATGTGTAGCCTCTTAAAATAAAGCCTTTATTATTATCATTTATCAATCATTATTACTAAGTGAAATGGTTCCCATTAATTTTCATTAAAGAATCACATTTTCAGGGGTAGACACTGCAAACCAGTCGAGATGTAATCAAAGGATACATAGCCCCCATGTTACCTCTTATCATAATTAAAGTAGATGACCTGTCCAAATTCAGAGATCTGTTTAACCAATTATCCATGATATGCCATTTTCTAGCCATAAAACTTCATAAAATGGCACTAAACTATTCTGTGTGTGGTCTTAACATTCACTATATATTCCAGTTGACCAAGTAATACTGGTAACTATCAGCTAGATGGTTAATTTAACATTATTTTTGGATATTTTACATACTCCTGTAACATTAATCATGACTGCTGGTCAAGAGTTGTTCTTATAACCAGGTAATGAGGCATTGTTGAAGTTTACACACGGATAAAAGGGAGGCAATTCAATGCATGTATATGAGAATATGTATATTAATAAGAATGGAACTAAAATTATTGCAAAAAATAATGACATAAACAACTAAACATTTGAAATTGTTCAAGGACCATTAACTAAGCAGAATATATAAAATTAAATTATAAAGGTAAATTAAACTATAGATATCAATAAAGTCTCCATAGAAACAGTCAAATCTGTGAAAAACTGAAGACCAAAATGTGGACTTTATTGACAGGTGTCCTTTATTTGGGGGTCATTTACTTCTAAATAATCAATGTCAGTTTATAAAAGAATGGCCTTTATTTACAGGGTGACCTTTATTCAGAAGTGGCTGCTAACACAAGTTTGACTGTATAATAACACTTTCTTTTCAGAAACAATAGAATTTTTACAGACAAACAAACTAGTTTTTACTCATATCAGGAAGGCATTATGACTGTTTGGACGCCAGTTTTATTCAACAATGACTAGTATGTTGATAGACTATATATTATCTACCATGTATGAAATTATACAAATTATTCTTGCCATTAACAATCATTGTGTAGTTCCATATATTTGGATTACATTATTATAATTATATGGGTAAATAGTAAACAAATTTTCAGATTAATTAATCCATCATTTCTTTGTTTACAAGAACAGCCATAATCATACATTGAACCAATCTGTGCCAAAAAAAAGTTACTTTGTGTAAAGATATTTTTTCAACTTATCCGTCAAGTAGCCAAGTTTTATCCTTGAAAATTACCATTTTTTATCCAAAATAACAGATATGCCCACCGAGGATAAATGCAAGTGACAAGAATTCACAGCAAAGTAGAAATAAATGGCACAAATAGTTGGATAAAACACAACATTATTGTGATAAGATGTGCTAATTAAGTGAAATCACAGAAAAATGAGACTAAACTCCATTAATCAAAATGGGAGCTCATTATTTTTCCTGTTAGTCAATACAGAGTAGTCCCCCTTGTCTACAACATTACAATAAGCTGGTATAAAATTGTTCAGTAGAATCATGACTAGAATCAGCTGATAAATTCTATCCTGATTTGTAAGATTGGGAATTTCTTAGTGGATATAATGCAAAGAAATAATTGGATATTTATATACTTAGCTGTTTTCTGAGTGTTAAATAGATAGCATTGCAACAAAACATCTGCTAACTCAATTTGATTGGTTTAAGATATGAAACTCATTAGACACTGACTTAATTATATTAAGTTCTATTGACTTTACCTTAATAATCAATTCTTTACCCAGTCAGGTTATTATTCAACTTAATTGAAATTCTGATATCTGATACATATAAGCAGAGAATGTAAAGTAATTGACATATTACATTGTAGATTTAAATAAAAACTAAACATAGCAAAGACATCAGTAAAAAGCACCCATTAGTCAAACAACTTGACCTAATATTGAAGTTAACCAATCTGTACCCAAAACCTTTTAATCTTCAAACAAAAATATTCTTTTTTTGCTGTTCCTTTTTCTATACCTCTTGAAGGTACTTCCATTTTTTTACAACATTAACCACAACATCAAATCTAACCAGGGCTACTTGTAAACTCAGCATCCATCATCCAGACAGTCAACATGATACACTTACCTGAAAATATACATAAAAAAGAAATACAATAATTAAATTAATCATTTATCTATACTGGTATCTATGTAATTGGGAATATTCTACTTTCATCTTATCAATAGAATTGTAACACATAAACTCATTCTGGCTCTTGAATAAGTATCTCCCAGTCTTACAAAAAACGTTACTTATCAATTTGATACTTAATAAATGTTGTCATACGTGGAGTGAATCTAAGCTCTGTGCCAAGTACTTAGAAAATTAATTAATTATCAATTATTTATCAATTATTCATAGTAAATTGAAGATGGTGAAGGAAAATGGAAAGAAACTAATTTGATAAGGACTCTAAAAGTTATGTATTTAATAGACACATCAGTAATATGTCAGCTCTCAGTTCAAAATAACAACAAAAAATTCTTTTTTTATCAAACTATGTACCATTATAACATGTGTCAATCCTATGTATAAAAGGCCACCATCAAAAGAAGAAAAAATATGTGGCCTTTTTACACAGAGGGACATTATTCACAGTTATATTTGGCCTGTTACTAGATTTGACCAAACTAATGACTGTTATATTTTATTTTGAATTAAAAGAAACCAGTTTTCTATAAAATTTTCAGGAAAATTAGGGGGGGGGGGGGGGGCAGGATACAACCACAGTTAAATCAACAGCATCAAATAACTTCATGCATGCATAATGATAATCATCTAAATCCCTTATATGAGCCCTAGAATGTTAGGGAACCATGTTATGTAAAATAATCACTCTGTCAGGATCAGAGTTTTCTCTTATCAATTAACAGTGAGAACGATAAAGGATCACATGTCCTGGCCCCTAAAAAATCTGAACTAATGAGAAAATCCCTCAGTAACTTGTAACAAGTTTTCTCAATGGAGACAAAAACAACATGATTATTATTGAAATAAATTTTTCATCTTCATTAATTTGGCATCATGTTTAAGTTGTTATTTAATACAAACAATTAATGAAAATATTTGTGAGAAAAAATAAAAACTCCCATACATGCTTACTTATCATTAAAAAACCATGATCAATATGAGTATGAACACCAAACTATGGAAGCATAAAAGTGCCTTCGTAAATGGTTACTTTGAATTTGAAACACTTTAAGGTACAAATTTTAAGATATAAGTGTTTTTTGGAAGCAGAATGATAATCCATAGCCATCACTCCCTCGGCGCATGAATTTTAATGTGAACCAAAGTACTACATTTCCAACACCCCCAATACAAATGTTAAACTAGTTCCTGTTCCATATTGCAGGTCAAGTTTCTGTAAGTTCAGCTTCTAAGAGTACTTTCAGTACTTTGATTTTTATATGATATTACAATTTCTAGTCTTTTACAGTGAATTAAATGTGAGTATAGCAATACAGTGCAAACTGAAGAAATTCTACCTATATTGACACCAGATGGGAACCTGAAGACTAATAATATTGTACAGTTACCACCTTGTCAAAGACAATTATGAACATTAATTGACATGATCATGGCATTAAAAGAACATCATACAAATCCAGCATTTAGAGCTTCGTCATAACAGATGAAGCAACATTAGTCAATACTGTAGTATGCACAGAACCCAGTGTAATGTAAGTATCGACAAAACAATTAAATTCAGTAAAATTTCATCAAATTTATCATCAGAATCATGAAGCTGATGTTGTAATAAAATATTGTACGAAACATTTTCAATCTACCACCGAGACTTCCTATGTCTCCTAATTAACATTAAAGTGCAACAGTTAAGCATTAAGTTAGAAGATAGTTAGATAGTCTATTCAAGCAGAAATCTACTATCTGAACAGATAGATAAGGAGAAATCATCCAACAACTCTCTGGAGTACCATGTATAAACTCGCAGAGATATCAAGCACACTAATATATCTATATATTAGAAAATGAATGCTATTTCCACGAAATAAATTGAAATAGATAAAACTGCAAAAACCACCTGATGCCAAAGGAATCAATTGGAACAAACTACCAGAATAAATTTCGAGGGTTCAATGCAACAGTGTCGTAACTCATGTGGAAATAAGAACAAGTTACGACAGTGTTGCGCTGAGCCTTCGAGATGCTGAAGAAGTCAAGAATTCACTAAAAAGTCATAACACAGTTCTTGATTTTGAAAAAATTACAACAATATTGCATCATACTTATGATATCCTCTATCTTGAATTCAATCTATTACGCTAGCTTGAAGTTACTGACAGCACATAGTTAAAGGTCATCATTAGATAATGTGCCGCAGCAGATTGCTTAAAACGCATTGTTCAAGATATGATCAGAATCAATACAAGATAATAACGGCTATAATGTAAGTTTCAGACAATGACAAATAAACTAAGAATTATAGGATCATCTATCACTGTATATTTTTCAAAACTTCATTATTTTTCATCATATTATTCTTGTATTCCCAAGCTTGATCAGCTGACAACAGAGCATTGTCACTCAAGCATTTTCGAAACTAGATTTAAAAGCTATATAAAAGATGTTTGGTTTAACAACTGTTTTTTACAGAATATCAGTCAAGGCAGATTTCTATATCCAAGGATAATATGCAGGTATTAAAACCTAGTCCTCCACAAGTAACCACCAACTTCTCAAAATGAATCACATGAATCAGAGATAGAGGATGAATGATCTGTGGCATCAGACATAAATGGCTTCAACCAGGTTGTCACAGAAAACAAGTGCCCCAATTAGAGAACCTGAGATCATACACCTACATTATTCTTATAAAGCTAAGCAACCTAGACAAGCCACATGATACAGTGACCACAAGAATTCTACAGAATTTTTAATTCACAACTACAGTCAAACCTAAGGACAGAAGTCACTCTTGGGAAACACAAAAGAACTTATTCACAGATGGCCTTTATTTTTGTTTTTAACAAGCAATGGCAGTTTTTTAAAAGAACAGCCTTTATCCACAGGGTGATCTTTATTTGGAGGTGGCGCCTCACACAGGTTTAACTGTATGGTACTCTGTATAGTTGTAAATCATAAATCATATAAATTTATAAAACTCAGAGCATCATGTTTCCTATAATTCACAAAAGACAAGATGTTCCACTTTGAATAAATTCATTTATATTATCAAGAATGCCCATATCTGACCCAATTAAAGTTCTAAGCACATTAAGTTAAGATTACATTTCTTGATATCTTCCAGTATCTTACCTTTATATTGATACCGAACAATAAATCAGATAATAAAGGAGGGAACTCTAGGAAATTATGTGAAATTAAGTTCAAGAATTTGTAGTTCCATCACTAGAAAAGTAATCAAAGTACTGGAAGTACTTATGGAAACTGAACTTACATAATTATGACAAATTTTGTATGCCAGATGTATATAGAAAAACGGTGTGCTTTGGACCACATAAAAATGTGTGTGCGCCAAGCAAGTGACGGCTAATGAAAGCTGAAGTATTATTCTGTTTCAAAAAAATGAAAAAGAATTTATGTTAAATAGCGTGCCCGATCCCAGGGTTGCTTGACAATAAACTTTGAAATTAAATGAGGTCAATGTGTACAAGTAGAAACAATGTTTTAAACATTACATTAGATGACCTATATATTACATATAGGAAAAATAACCAAGTCATTAAAAGTCATAATCCAGTCAAGGTCAAATCAAGGTTAGGGTGGTATGGTTATATTGAAATATGGTCCAAGACATCAACAGTTCTGTATGCAATTAAAGTATCAAAGTGATAGACAAAAGGTAAATGCTACTTAACTAGGGCTGTCCCGATATGGCGGTGTATGGGTACGTACCGGTACAGTGCTGAACGATATGTGTATCGTATCGGAAGGTCCCGTATCGACCATATCGTGGTTTATTGTTTTATATTAAAAAATTCTTAGAATGTTGAACAACTGAACTAGAGTTGCCAATTTACTATAATTTTATTGTCGACATTGCTTACGCAACTAATATCTGGGATTCCCTTCTCTATTTATAGACATTAGCTGAATTCGAATATTCAGATTTTGTCTAGTAGATATATATATTGACTTATAAATTGCAATACGCTACCGTGTAATTTTACATAAAAATATGGCAACATTTTGTTTTACCGATTAATGAAAAAAAAGAAGCACGTACAAATGTATATAGTTATCTATTAGAAGTGTCAACACGATGTCAAGCTAGTGTAGTGATGGGAACACATATGTCTCGTTATCATAAGTTAAAGGTTTCAAAAGTTCATTATTAATTATATATTAGTTAATAAATTTGATTCCTTAAACAGTTTTATATGGCTAGGTTCTATTCTTGATATAAGGTCATTTATGGGACAGAGATTTAAACTTGCTAATATTTTTCATAATCAACTAACATATATGTGAATCAAATTGATGACTTTAAGTACAAGACAAAACACCCTTTTTAACAGTTAACATGACTCTCTAGCACTAAACAAGAGTTCCCAAAAATACTAATTTTACAACGTTTTTCATTACTTTGAAATATTTTCATATCGTATCGTTGATATCGCATATCGCTAGTACCGTATCGCAATACGTATTGTAACGGCTGAGATCTGTATCGGGACAGCCCTATACTTAACACTATACACAGACGGACAAGGCAATCACTATATATATGTGTGTTTTAATGGAGTGGTAAAAGTGAAGTAACCTAGATATGCATGACTCACTGTCTTAATTGCATGTCGTGTAACAATATTTTTTTCAAGTAAAATCACCAGATATGATATTGCAATAGCTTTTGTAAAAAATCCTTGTAAATTTTGTCTTAAAACATTCTCCATTCACAAGAGAACTTGACAAAGGGCCACATGTGCCACATGCTACATAAAATATGGCATAATGATAATATATTCTCTTTCAAGTTTATGAGTACAATTACAAACTAATATTGGCAAGAAGTGAAACCTTAGTGCAGTTTCAATGAAAACTGTGTAAGACCGCAGACTGAAAACAGAAAATTATTCTTCAATAGAAAAGAAATTGTAAGAAAGACAAAAATACCTGAAATACAGAAATCATCAACCAAGCAAGTCCTTAAAAATATGAAGGAGGGTGTACCATTGAAGTACAGCACAATGCAATACAAAGTTATCTAACCTCATAATCACTATGTCCGCAGTCTATGGCAGGATAATACAGCAGGTGAAACACACATAATTACTGTCTATTAAGTACATATGGTAACTAAAGTAAAATAATTAATGAATAACTTAATTATAGAACAATATGAATACATTCTGTCTGCACGTTTTGTAAACAAAATACCGCAACAAACTCATTTCATTCATAAGTCACGTAAATGTCCAGTCGACAATACCTTCTGGCATGTTTTCTAGGTAACATATTAAGAATATAAGTTTATACTGTTGACAATAAGACCTTTGGCTCAATAAATATATTCAGAACTTCATACATTGACATCTAAATAATTCATTATGAGAAAATAGGTTCAAAGATGACTCAGCATTAATATGCTTCATATTGCTTAATAAATATCAAACTAAACAGTAGTGTTTTCTGTCCATCTGCCTGCCAAACTGTTTGCTTGTCTGTCTAGTTCTTACAGTAAAGCATATCTAGCAAGGGTCAATCATCCATACCTCCAGGATCTGAATAAATCAGGTCCACACTAGAAACTTTGCAGTCCAACTCCAATATGTTCCAGAAACTGTTACAGACTAATACCAAACAAACTTGACCTGGTAATGGATCGCAGTACTTCATCAGGCAACAACCACTTGCTGGTCAATAATCAACATTAGACAACACCCACTTGCTGGTCAATAATCAACATTAGACAACACCCACTTGATGGTCAATAAGCAACATTAGACAGCACCCTATTGATGGTCAATAAGTAGAAATATCCAGACCATAATTTTTTATATTTGCGGCTTCAAGAAATAATTCTCTGACATGAACCTGGCATACATATTTTGCTCATTATATCATAGGTTTGTGAACCAACCCAAAGATCAAGTGCTGGCAACCAAAGATCATTTCAACAGGTTTTTTGTATTTTGTATTAAACTGTTGAGTTAGTTTTGAATGTAAACAACTATCATGTATAACATAAAACTAAAAACTTTAATTAATTACACTTGTTGCTACATTACAAAAAAAACCTGATAATCTGTGAGACTTTCTCAAGCTTACGACCACCCAGTGTTAGACAAAACAAAACAACAAAACTCATGTATCTGATAAGATCATGTTCCTTAATAGGATGGTTTAAGTGAATTTGAGAGAAAATATTCGAAGGCAGCCATTTCTAGCAGCTGATCACAAGTGCAAGTTATAAAGTGACTGGGGTAAGGTAACTTAGGACAGTTTGGCTTATCATACCACTTGGGTTGGTCCCTATTTTGACTAGATTCACTTGCATGAAGACCTCTAAGTGCTAACAACAAAAATCATAGAAAAGGGACAAGGATATCAAATCAACTGAAGACAACAAGTATTTCCATATCCTCCACAGTCACCATTATTTATCAACATATTTTAAACACATCTTTCTTGACAAAGGAGCATCAAAAACTGTTACAAAGAATCTAACATCTAGATCATTCAAAGCCTGCAAGCGAATTCAATATTAACAAATTCTTAATGAGTGTATGCCATTAAAAAAGCATTAAAAGTTTAATGTATTAACATTACATTAAAATATTGGTAACCAATTATCACCTAAGCATCAACATGAATTATGAAGACCATGCTGTCCTACATAATTATCAAGTTGCATCAATTTAACAACAGATGTTTTATGCAATGAAATTAATTCTCTGGAGTATTTATTAATTTCAAGTGTATTATTTATTCTTTCAGTGAATTTATGGTAGGTGAGGGCATTTATTAGGACTGAGAGCATTTATTTAAGGGTATACAACAATTGGAAGAACTAAATTCATGTAAGAATGGTCCCAAATCATATAAAACACTTAAGAATTCAGAATTTGAAAGTTCTAATAATCAGAAACATGGTTTCAAAGGGAAAATGAGAAATTCACATAACATTTTTTTTTCTTTGGCCTCAAAATGAAGAGGAAATTATGTGAGAACAACAAACGGGAGAAAAAATGGACAAATTATTGAAAAAGTAACAAATTACTCTCATTAATGTCCTTAAGGAACAGATATGATAGATCTTCATCGTAGTTCTCCCCTTGGCCAGTACACGGGTAAAAAAATAAATAGTATTTGATGGTGTTATATACTGAAGACAATTAGACATAAGATATATGAGCTTAATTACACCAATTCATGGTGGCCACTCGTATCATTATAAAACCAAGTACATCTCACAGTTAATTGAAGCACTGGGTATATAGAATTAAAACACATATAAATCTGAAAATAAAGAGCATTAAATAGAGAAGATTCAAATATGACCTTCAGGTACTGTGAGTCGGTTAATTAGCATGGGCTAATTAGGTTAAGATGAATCAAAGTACTGCAAGAAAACAGTATTGATAAAAAGAAGTTACTAGATTTTAAAATAATTAAGAAAGTTCACTTTCAACCACTATAATGACAATTTGAAATACTTCAGTGAGCAAGTAGGTTAGTTTATAATTTTTAAGATATATTATCAGTTGACAAATAAACATAATGACCAGAATCTAGAATTAAAGATAAATTAAAGAATGAAAGTAGATATTACATACTGATACTTGCATGAGTACAATATTCTGCCAGTGTAAGAGAAGACTTTAAGTCCAATATGTTGACTGGGTACAATATGCTTAGGACCATAATAAACCTAAGAGAAGAAAAATATATGCACAGATCCTTTAGAGGTTGCCATGAGGAACCAACATATGAAGTTTGATTATTGTAGGTGGAATCGTTTTGATCTATCGATACAGGGGCATAAAAAAGAAATTCACATCATTTTAAACAGAGCTGAAAATAATGTAGGATGTATACATTGATAAACTTCCCATATATGGTATGATACTGAGTTTCACATACTTACAGAGACTAACATAAATCTCATTCATAAAACCAGCTGCTGCCTGTGTGTTACCACATCAGTAAAAGAGAAAATTTCTTGCCAACAAAGACATTAATTGTGGTAAATGAGGCAAGACTATGCTCTTTAAAGGTAGATGTCGTAGGTGTCAAGATATTTAAAGGGAGAAAAAATGATTTACTTTATTCATTCAAAACTCATAACAATAAATGTAAATTAATGGAATACACAGAAATAATATGAAGAAAGGTTTATGGCATACAAGTGCTATTGCTATCAATAAGCTAGCTTAAGGAGCAAAGCTTACATTCAGTTAACCAGAAATTTCAGTATTCAAAGACTTAAGAAAAATCAGAAAATTTCATGAATGGTTCATAATAATAACAATCCCAGTTGTAGGACATTTAACAAAACTTTGAGACCAAGAATACAGCAATATAATTTTTTTGATGCGGACCAAAATATTACGTTTTCTACATCCGCCATACAATAATTATTGTTAATTTAAACTAGTCCCTGTTCCATGTTGCAGTGCAAGTCTATGTTTGTTCATATTCCATGAGTACTTTCAGTACTTTGATTTTAGGAGTGGTGTTTTAAACCATACTGTCTTCCTTTAAACAAAAACATTGATCAATCACTATAAGACCTGAAATTGTAGTCCATCAACCACTTATTGGGAGCATTTAGACAATTAGAAATGTGATAAACATACATGGTATAGAGTATAAGACAGTATGGCATGGATTCCATGTTGAGAAGCAATATTCATTTGGAATTGGTAACTGGCTTGGAGATTAGAGTAATAAAACATCTAGAATTACATTGTTATATTGATGAAGGACAGGGGAAGGACAAACTATTTCAATTAACTTTTTTTCTGTGTAATCAATGAATTCAACAACAAAAACATTAACCATGCTAGAAGCAATATATATGAAACAAAATACAGACACACTGCCACTGGAATTACAGTAACCAGGTATAAATCCTATTAAATAATCAGTAACTAGAACAGGATAACCTTGGAAAAGAAATACTATGGCTTTTCTGGACAGGTGGCCATTATTTGCATGCTGTTTTGTCCTAATTATTAATTAAGAGATTTAAAACAATGACCTAGCTTTATTCACAGGGTGGTCTTTATTCCGGGGTGGCCGCTTACAGATGTTTGACTGTATCTGAGTTCATTATATTATAAGTTAAAGATCTATTATATGAACTGTACTGTGTGTGTAGTTAATGGACTACCATTCCATCATAGCCATGGCATCTAAAAGTAGGATATAAGTCTAACACCATGTCTATAATCTATCATTGTATACATATAAATATCATTCCCATTGTAATAAATTTCTAACTCATCTCTTGTAAAATATATTTTATGTATAGATTTCAAAGACTTCAATAATGAAAGCACATGGAACAAACAGAATCACAAAAAAGTTTGCATGGATATAAATTTACAATAAGAAGATAAAGTAAGTCTGACATACGGAATTAAACAGACGCAATCCTAGCATTTTATCCATCGCCAAACATAGTCATAAAACACGGATATTTCGCCATAAATTTGGTTCTTGTCTACGAATTGTAACAAGAAAAACAGCTTTCAGACAAGGAATTCCAACAAAAAGCTTTCTCCGTATTTGTACATAAATATCCTTTTCCAATTCTATCCACAGTAATTTATAAATGAAAAATCTCAACTTGACCAAGAAGTGTATCTATGGGGATTAATATTCCTAGCAATATGGAACTCATTCTTTTATGTACTTAGGTCTGTGGAATAAAATAATGGTAATGCTGTCTACTATTGTAATAATACCAGCCAGTACAACAATTCTACAATATATTTGTTTCTTTTAAGATCTACATTTTAGTGAAAATGAGAGATAGCTATTTAACCAATGAAAAGTTGTCTCAGGATATGGTTGCATGTTTTGGTTAAAATCTCAAAGGGCAACAACTCTGGAGCTAAATGTAGCTTGGGTTTAGCTTGGTTTTATGAAACAAACATACAGAGTGGAGAAGACTTGATTGACTGCATGAATAGACAGACAGACGAATGGACAGACAGGATAACTGACAACATATTCTTGTATCAGTAATTCATAGAGATTTATCTAAATCACTTATATTTGATTTAAAAATATTAGTCGACAATAAATCAGCTGTATGTGCATTGAACAACTGTTGACAAACTAATAATAGCCAGAGTTCCTGAGCCAAATCAAACCAAGACATACTTTTCCTATAAAACCCGAATTTCACCACAGAAGTCAACACTAATAATGCTCCTGCATGAAATATTATAAGTCAAATAAATCTGGAGTATAGCGCAATCCTAGATTCCTAACCAAGATGACAGAGAGGGGAAGTCAAGATTGAAGAAGAAAAAAACAATTAATGTCGCAGAACCCTTAAACCATGCTGCATTCAGCCCCTTTTATTGGCCCCAAATTAGGAAGGAATGAGAAGCAAGTAGATGACTTTACCAGCTAGTTCAAATCACATGTGCTGCAGCATTTATCTAAAAACTTTTGTTAAAATTAAAGCCAGCAGGAATATCTGATGAAAAAGAATTATGTGATGGTGGCTTGCAGTATTAAATCATTGACAAATATAGCTAACATAATTCTGTGAAAATTAACCAAAATTACAGCATTTTGCTATCAAATATAATCATGAACTAATTTGTCTAAACAGCTTGTCTCGTGGAATCATTACAGAACCTGTGCATCATCAACAACCATTTTCTCAAACTACACGAGGATTAATTAAAAACAGGACTAAGGGCACAATAGCGTCATTAACGGTTTCCCGGCAACTTAATTGAATTTGTATCATACTTTAAACTGGCAAATGAGAAAAATGATCAGTAATCAAACATTATGAATTTAGTAAAAAAAATCTGGGAACTTAATTAATACCGCTGAAAACGTTATGAGTTAATATCGCATGTAATCCAATTTTAATTTGTCCTAGGGAGTATGAGATGTTTCCAGGGTTATATTGGTATGGAAGGAATGTATGGAACAGGAAGGAAAAATCAACCAATTAATCAATTGATCAATTAAAATCAATCAATTAATCAGTCGATCCATTAAAATCAATTAATCAACTCATGTCACAATTAGAAGAAAATTTAAAATGCATACACTTATATAACTGTACAATAAAAATTTGATTTAATTCAGTGAAAACATTTGATAAGAGGACCATTAAAGTGTTCTGGTTACATATACATTAACCTGGACAGATAAGTCCATTTCTACCTAGACCTGGAGTAAGGGACCCCACTGTTGAAGTCACTTATTAGTTTAAAATCAAAATGGAAAGATGGAAAAGAGCTACATTCTTTAACTGCATGGTGGGTAACACAGGTTTTTGGAAACTGAACGATAAGTTCAGCTTTCCATAGCCGTCAGTCACTTGGCACGCATGAATATTTATGCGGACCTATATGAACTGCGTTTATCTATATCCGCCATGGAATTATAAGTTAAACTATTTCCCGTTTCATGTTGCAGTGCAAATCAAATATTAAGTAAAAGTTTCTATGAGTACTTTCAGTACATTGATATAATATAGGGAATAAGCATTCAATATGATTAATGTACGTGATATAACATAAAAGATTTCTTTATTCAAGTACAAAACAGTTACTATAGTTTATAAATGACTACAGTAAAAATGAATTCTTTTCAACATGAAGGGTATTATAATAAATTGTTGTTGTTGTTGATGTTGTTGATGTGAGAATTACTCAACCAACAGTTACTGTAGTAACAAGTTGTTATGACAATGACAAGGTTTCACCTGATATTGGAAAGATAGAACTAGATGCCAAATTACAAATGAGATCTCCACTCATAAAGTCTCATTATATTCAAAGATCAAAGACATGGTAATGCAGTCGATTTCCTGCATGCGAAACTTGAATTACATTTTCATGACACATGGATCAGTAGAACACAAGTTTTGCATGCAAAACGGTCTGCTAATAGATTTATCGCTACCTGAATGTCGTGTGTTTTAATGCACAGCTAGAGGCAGATCGACACTCGACGATACTCAAATTTGACCCTACAGTCATCTATAACTGGTAAAATATTGATAACAAACCAGCAACACCAATAGCAATGAATAGCTACAGACGATATCATATGAACAAAAGCAATGATCAATCATACTTTTTCAAATTTAAAAAGTTATGCATTTGATAAAACAGAACGAAAGATAAAATGACTAACTGCATGCAATTAGTTACTTATTGATGCAGAGCACAAGTCTGTCATACCATTCATGGCTGATTGATAAAGTGTCATGTCAGACTACTGTAGATGTAACATTTAGTATGTTAGTATTCCAATATTTCAATTTTAATGATACAGAAACAAATATGTTATGCTGCTTTAAAGCTGGTATTTCAAATAATTCAAATATATTTACACTGTTAAAAGATTGCTTCAAATTCAAATCAGCGATACTATGAAATACTTCAGAAGATAAAACTTTGTGCAAATGAAATGTCTCATAAGCCAAGAACCACACACATCGAATATTTGAATGTACACAATTTAATCAACCCCCTGGTAATATTATACTTCCGATTTTTCAAATTGACATTACGAGGGTTCAGCGCAACACTGTCGTGACTTGTTCTTATTTCAATATGAGTAACGACACTGTTGCGCTGAACCCTCGATTATCTAACAGCAGGACAAGGGTAACTTCAATTGGCTATATCACTAAATAAGTTTCAATAAGAATGCCTAAATTTGTATGAGTGAATGAAAACATTAGATGAAAGAGAGGACAAATCACATTAGCTGATTACTGAATCCATTTAGTAGATATAGAAGGATTGATTCTCTATTGTACGCCACCCAAACAGCTATCAATTACTTATAATAGGCTTACGAGGAAATTGACGCTCTATTGTTGACCATTATGTTCGTGTTATTCTATTTCATCCCTATCTATGCAGGATGATATATTATGGGCTGTTTTTTATACAATAATCTTTACCGAGGGATTGCTTAATCTTACCGGAGGAGAAAGTTCATTAATTTATTGTATCCACTTACTCGCTAGGACATCTCATGGTTTTCTCTCTATTGAAAGCTTACACCATTCAATTTTTTGCAGACGACTTTCCATTCAGAAAAAAAATGGCCCAATAAATCATTGGAGAAGCAATAGGTCCCACATGGGTTAGAAACCCTCTATTGACAAAACAAAGTAAGCTATAGCAAATCTAAATAACACATTAACCAGAAAATTCATTGTCATATTTCTCAATTACAATTGTTTTTGACACCATTCAATGATCCATTATCTTTTGATGATATGTAGGCCTTTTTATTCTACTGTAAAATATATATCATACCAGAGTAAATTTCCATCAAAATTTTCACAAATCAATCAAGATGCATAAAAAATTCTTAGTGTCACTATTAATACTTATCAATATCAAAACATAACAGAAGTTTATATTCTGAGTTGTAAAATGCAGTAACAGCAGTAACACAGTAAAACAAATATCTTATTTTACCTCAAACCAAAACAGATGTTTACCGGATTAAATTATCTGAAACTGATCATTTTTGTTGCCTTATTTCTTCCTTTTTACTTTAAAAAATAGTGATGACATAATAAATGTAACAGAAGACCTATATTTTATGCTCAAATCTGTACAATTTGATATTATAATCGAACTATACCTCAAATCAATATCAGTGAATAACTTGCACGAAACTGCTTTATTCTAATACATCATAGTTTCTGTCAAACCTGTGTTAGTGGTCACCTACAAATAAAAGTCACCCAATGAAACAAGGCCACTGACCCCTGTCTAATGATGATTCATACATCATGAACTGTTCATGAAGTATGCAAGAAAAGTTCAAGAATATTCATGACTTCATGAATTCCATTGGAAGCCTGGGTTCTTTTCAAAACCATCATTGATTTTTAAGATCAAAATGACCACCAAATATAGGCCACCTGTCATTAAAGGCCACATTTTGTCTTTCCATGGGTGGCCTTTGTTCACAGGGTTGACAGTAGATGAATACAGTTTTGTGGTAATAATTATGTGTAACAAAGTAAAGGAAACCATGGTGAAACAGTGATGCAAATAGTAACAAAAGGAATCTATTTTCATCTTCTATGAAGGAAGACAATTTTACAGGGAAAGGATATTAAACATTTTGATCAAGAAATACTCCTGTTTCTGTTGAAACACTGTCTGCTGCATCTCTACTGTTCACTTCTTTGAAAAAAAAAAAAATGGAGTTATTCAGTTACCATGACCACAGATTTCATTGCCTTAAGTACAAATACAAAAGTAAGAAGTAGTAGGCTTCTGAGGGCTTTAGTGATATTGTCACAAGCTGTATTATTCATCTCATGTTGTTAAGAAACAAAGGTCTAAACAAGTGCATTTTGATCAGATTACGCTGATGAAAGTACGCAATAATGTGGCAGCCAACAAGCTCATTAGTCGTTGGCCTTAAGCTTCAAGGTATGAACAGCTTTATATAGCACCATAAAGAGCAGCCTGCATACCCAATGGCAGGTGCTTTGGAACTTAAATTAAATTGAAGAACAATAAAAAAAATACTCAGTGTTAAATCTTATTAAAACCCCCACAAGTAATGTCTAATTCTTGAACTATATTTGGTACATTGAGAGAAAAACAAATTCTTCCAAATATTGCATATGTAAGCAATCTTTGTATTCTTAAAGCAAGAGACAAAGTAATGGCATATTAAGGCAAAACATTTTCTTCTAAAGCTCTCCTTTAATACAACAAACTACCGAACAATTATGATATAGGCAACTTCAGCAAGTTTGGACAACATTTTTGGCAACCACATCAGATTTCACTCGGCAATCACAATTTGTTTTGTCTCAATGTAATCTATGGGAAGTCTTTTGCATTACAAAATTTGAATTAAAAAGGACAAGCAAAGCTGCAGCAGATTTGAATAAAGCCAAATAAGCATTGTTGATATCTTATGTTATACAACGCTGTTTGTTTAAGGTCAAATAAATATGGATGGAAAAAAGAACAAGCAATATGCAAAGTCACCATAACAAGTGCTGAAACCTGCTAGATACTGGAAATACAAGACAGCGACAGTAGCATTCACAGTTTGTGTTCATCCTCTGAGAATATATCCTACAATACTATAAGTTTTAAGTTTCAAGTTTGAAACCACAAGACTATAATAACCAAACAATATATGATAAAGCACACTGATTATAAATACAAAAAGAATTGAGATTTAAAGTACCTGACACTATTTGGTCAAACAAATTTCCAGTAATATGGATTGGAACACATAGAAAAATTAGTCCAACAATTTAGAGACATACATTCACTATAAACTCTGACATGACTCAGGATGGAGGAATTCAGAAGCAATAATAACAGGTTCAAGACACCAAACACAAATTTGTGTCCAAATGTGAGTATTTGATTTGATATGACATAATCCACTACAGAAGTGTCATAATGGTTAATGAATGTTGACATATTCAACTCTTATGTGAAGAGGTGACCCAGCTGCCACTAGATTAGTTTAAGCATTGGTTTTAAGTTAACTATTTTTATGTTAATCCAAGTTAATTGTAGCGATCATGTTTCCAATCTAAAAGATTTTGTCCTTATTACATCTAGTACATCAAGAAGTAAATATGATTGATCTATCTATTCTGTATAGCCTGACATTGTATTATAATGCAGTACAGTGTTCAGTTTAAACAGACTTGAAGCTTTGTGCCTAGGTAAATAGTGTAAGATACAAGTTTTCAACTCGACCATATTTGTCACACAGCAGTCCTTGATTTTGTTTGTTCAATAGTCAGAGTCACATGTGGTGGACAGTTCATCTAACCATCAGTCCTGGGAAAGAACCAGGACTTATGATACTCCAATCCTACAATCAGCCAACTTTCTCACATTAAGAGACATGGACGGTAGCAGGGCTCAAACCCAGGACCCTCTATCAGTGAGAGATTACAGTAATTTGGAGTCAGCGACCTTAACAACTCGACCTCGGAGATGGGTCAGCAGTCTTTGAAGAAATATAATTTCTCAAGAAAGTCTTTTGTCAGCTATATCATTTAACAGATTCCATGCAGTTGGTAAACATACCTCCATGTAACAGATGTGAACTTAAAGGGGCATGCCCAGGAACTGCTGTGTCTTTTTTTTCGTACACCAAATATGCGTTTGTCACTTGTAAAACCAATTATTACCGAAAAGTCAAAGAAGAATGTCAGCTCAAAAATGACCCTATAACGCACGCGTCGGTATTTGTATGTCGGTTTGAATAAAAGGCTTACAGCCTTTTATTGACGACAACGATATTTCCGATACGTCTGAGAGTTTAACTGAGCATATGCGC
This sequence comes from Lutraria lutraria, assembly GCA_964023205.1. Taxonomy (NCBI): domain Eukaryota; kingdom Metazoa; phylum Mollusca; class Bivalvia; order Venerida; family Mactridae; genus Lutraria; species Lutraria lutraria. The sequence continues at coordinate 34,543,316 of OZ026844.1, forward strand.
TGCCTTTCAAGTGAACATAACATGAGAAATACTTACCATTTCTGTTTATTGCCTTTTTTTTCGCGATATTTTCGGTTTTGACAGAGACCGAAAGGGTCGAGTTGTGAAAATGACGAATAATTTCTGAGGCCGAAATCGGCAGGTTTTGTAAATCTTGAAATGTGTATTTCGAGTAAACTAGCGGGATGTTTTGTAAATATTTTACAGGGTTTTCATTAATTGATTTAGGCATTAAAATGATACCAATTTGATTGTTATTTGAGACGTTTCAGTTCCAGGGCATGCTATACCACATTGTATTTTTTAAAAATAAATGTCAGCTGAATCTCTTGACAATGATTTGAAAATCATATCTCCCCTTCCCAGAAATAAAAGAGAAAAATTCCTTCATATCATATTTGATTACAAATTCTTGTAAAAAGTAGGATTATTCAGACCCAACCACGAGGGCTCAGCGCAACACTGTCGTAACTTGTTCTTATTTCAATATGAGTTACGACACTGTTGCGTTGAACCCTCGACCAGTCTAATTTAAAAGATGACTCCACTCTGGGAGTAAAAAAATTTTCAGCCAAGATGTTATAACGAAGACAAGCAACTTGTAAGTTTCTATTCCATATGCAGCAATTTTTCATAGAGAAACTTAGAATTTGAAGGTTAACATGACATTAATTAATTTTCAATCCATCAAATCCAGTACACAAGATACCAGATAGTCAGTTCAAAGCATTGTTACAGAGAGATAATAAAAATCCGAGCTTCATATTTCAGGTTTCATCAAACTTGCTGTCAGTGTGTCTGTGAGGTAGTCTGATTATGCGGCTAACTGACTACCTTACAATATCATCCGAATATCTTCCAGTCTGGCTACTTGAAATTAATGAATCAGTAAAAAGTAATTGTGTTCTTTACATTAATTCAACATCAACAAATACTGAAAAGTTATTAAATTGGTGCGTTACATTGAAACATAATGAATATTAATGACTTAATAAAAAGCACAATTAATGCTAAAAAATCAAAATGATGCAAATGAGTTTTGAATTTTTGAAATCTTATAAATATTTATGACATACAATCAAAGAGAAATCGATCCTTGCAACTCATAAGACCACATAGAATAATAATAAACATTGAATAAATTTAAATGAATAATTCTACATGTTAAATATGTAAGATTCTTCTTTCTCACAATCTATGAGCCATGATGTCAACAGATCATCAACCAGTGAACCCGCAGCTGTAACATGCAATAGAAGGTTACCATAATGCCATATAAGGAAAGCAAACCCAATACGCCAGAACCATTTCCAAGAAGTTATCCCCCAGAACCCCATCCCCCAGAATCCATCAGCCAAGAAATAATTACCCAGAATCCATCAGCCAAGAAATAATTACCCAGAATCCATCAGCCAAGAAACCATTACCCAGAATCCATCAGCCAAGAAATAATTACCCAGAATCCATCAGCCAAGAAACAATAACCCAGAATCCATCAGTCAAGAAACCATTCCCCTAAAATCTCCAAATAGAAAATACCGTCCTGAAATGCCATTCCCTAGAACTAATCCCATAGAAACCACCCTCCGGAGACTACCAATCAGAAACCATCCTCCAGAAATGCCAACCCTAAGAAAGCATTCCCTTTTGAAAAATAAGTGGCCAATCAGAGGACTGAATGCATCAAATTATGTTAAGTAAGGCAACAGGTTTTGGCATGAAGATTTTAAAGTTTCCATACACAGCAAACAGTCCTAGCAACATGTTGGCCATGTTTCTTATAGCTGTTTCAAACCACATTTATTTTGTTCAATATATTGCAAGATTACAAGTTTAAATTGTCAGGAGAAAAATAATTCTCACTCTCAGAGAAACCAGACAAAAGATGTAAGTATATGGCTCACTTAAATACTGACATCTGATTTAAATGTATTTGTATTGAAATTAGAAGGAAACTGTTAAAATCAGTCTGTAAAAATGGATGTAATTTTCCAGCAATCCTACAGAGTCTTATAAAATGAGAGATAAGATATTAATTTTGTAGCTTTTTACAATTCATGGTGAATGTCAAAATTTGAAATATATGTAGCGATATTATTTTTCACTAGCAATATGTAAAATGCTGTTCTGTTGCATCTAACTCAGATATGGTAATAATGAAGCCGATAAAAATACCTTAATAAAGGAATTCCCAGCAGAAGTTTAATGCTTAGTGTAATGAGCTTTGTATTTTAAACCCGATTCTTAGAAACCAATGCAGCTTAAATCGGCTTACAACAAATTGTAGCAAGAAAATCCTCTTCAATGACAAATGCGATAAGAAAGTTATAAGCAATAATTATTGGAGATCAATATGCTATAATGTTATGGTGTTATTTTTATCAATTCAATTCAAGCTGTTTCCACCTTTATGAGTCAATATCAATCCATCCAACTGGTTCATTAGCCTATGATAGGAAATAGCAGAAACTAAAGCTTAGAAAGTGATTAACGCCCCCCACACCAGATCTTCTTCAGAAATAAGTGCCTTTAGCTCTGCAAGGCAAAAAGCATCTATGATACTTATGAATTTTAGGAGAACATACAATTTTCGAACCTTCATTGTCATGGCAGCAAATATCAACAAGTTCCATTAGAATACCATTTAAAAAGATGATAATATCTTAACAAGTCAGCATACAAGACCATGACGAAAGAGTCAGTAAATAGAAAAGTTTTCTAATTTTCATATTTATACTTGCTCTAAGCCATATCTTACATGCAAGCAGCCAGCTATTTATTCATATTCACACAACTTTCATCTTCATCCTTTCCTACAAGGCCAAGAAATTTCTCATTCTGTAGTCCACATTAATGTGCATATCGTAAAGAGCATGATTGGTTAAAAAGGCACACATGATGACTATAAATCATTCCAATAACAGAAGTGATTAGAAATAAGAGCATTGTTTCACAATAATTATCATTCTTGCTAATGTGCTCAGCACAATTCCCTACAAATCCCCAACTCCTCATTACCGCATAACATCCTCCCAAAATACGGCCTTTCTTTAAGTAGCAAAAATATATGTGGAGTTAAAATCTTCAATACAGAACGATACCACTTGTTTTACAAGAGAATTTCTGGTAAAACTTGGATAACAATACAAAACATAGGAATCCACTTTTCATATATCATATAACAGCAGCCCCTAATGAATTGTAACATAACATATAATCAATGCTTAGAACAGAAATACTTCTTTAAAACTCGATTGCTTTCCATTTCTCTTTAATCGACAAAAACTGTAATTACATTCAATGACACAGTTATTTAACAAAACTTCTGACAAATATTTCTGTAAGAACTAAAGTAATGTTCAAGCAAAAGATCATCTTACAGCACAGAACAGGATTTCCTGAATATCCTAGGATGAGGACAGCTAGTGCAGACAAATATAGATCAATTAAAACAAGAACTTAGCAGAAAGTTACTGGACGGTGAGAAAAAACGTAGCTGGATGACTTCTATCTGTTATAAGCAGTAAATCGGGTAATTCTGGCAAGACTAACGCAGTTAAACACAATGCTGTTTGAGATGAAGTTCAATTTACCAAGGCTTAATTCAATGAAATTCCATTTTTGTCCATTAAAACTATAATAATGCTTAACAAACTAATAATACATGAAAATGTTAAAATAAAAGTGATGTGTGTGCAATGCTCTTAAGACAGTAGAGAATCATGAAAACCACATTGAGTCACCATAATATTATATCACACAAATATGTAACATCATTATTAACACAATTTCCATTAAACAAATTATTCTGGTTTTATGCCCAATTTCAGTTGTATCCAACTAAACCAGTGTACCTGGAGTTTGTTCTATGTAAGTATAACTGCTGCCAACTTGTTATTTAATGTACCAGTAAGTAACTGTCAACTTATTAATATTATGAAGGTACCAGCTTATACTAAGTGAGTATATTAAACTGCAAACTCCTCACATCAGAGAAGGATCAGATCAAGGGAACATAATAATCTTTGATGAAATGTTTCAAATTGGATCATTTCTAAACCATTAACCATTTTTGAGACCAAACACTCAACATTTGTGGCCATATCTGAATTGTAACAACTGAAAAACACCAAGTATTTAATTTCTATTAAAGATTTTTTAGGAAGTTGGGCAAGTTCAGTACTAATTTGTTTATTGGAGAAAATTTCCACAATCAGATAAGTATTAAAATCCAACTCTGTCATGCAAAATGCAAATTCTGGTAGAAAGATGAGAAACCATTGACTCAGAATTTTCAAACCTCAAGGGACAACAAATGAAAATAAATCAAAATATAATCTGACTAGCAAGCAGTGGCATGCACCCAACTTTGTGCCCCATCAATAAAACACAGACATTGAACTGTATGAATGGATCAAAGTCTACATATAGAACTAACAGACAATAGATTTGTAGTAGTTAAAAGTTGTTATCTTTATACTGTAAACGTTGTTCATCATGCAAAAGGCAAATAAACAGCAAAATTTGCGATTATCTACCAAGATTCATCATTGTGATATCACTGGTTAATATTTAATTAATTCCGAGCTTCAACAGAAATCAGAAAATTGACCAGACATATAGCAAAAATACAGCATCCATACATTGTTATTTTTAAATGATTGCTGTGATGTAGCAATCCATCACTTACGACAAGTTGGCAAATATTGACCAATCAAATCAGAGGAAAGATGTTAGCATTTAAAGGAAGATTCACTAAAAGCAACAATGTTTAATAACTCTCTGATCCAACAATGCATTGAGTAAGCAACAACTGTCACTGCGTAAAAGCTAGAGAATGTTAGATTTATTCCATGGAATCTTATATACAATAATTCAATAAGTAACAATAGAAAATGCAAATAAAACACTGTATATCAATAGGAAATGCTTAAATTCATAACTTGCATACAATTTTAACAATGCAAACATTTGAATGTAGATGTTATTTGCATTGTCCATAAATTGTTGAATCACCAAATGCATAACAATGGGCAAAGAATAGCACAGGAAACAAGTCTTTGTACAAAATGTTTACATAAAGTACATGTTCAACAGAACAGATGACAAAGATCCTTTTAGAGTAATGACCTGTATGTAGAGGGTAGTTAAATACTGGTGTATATCAGCATTGGCATTTCTTGTGTACAGCCACCTGTGCAAAATAGCCACTATACAAATAAAAAGTATTCTTAAGCGTATTTTTTATGATACAAAGCACCAAATTAATCAATGAAAAAAATGACAACTAAAGTATATACAGTGAAATTCTCAAAAGGGACTTTTAAAATCATTAAAAAAACACCTAGTTGTAATTCTTAAAAAAATTGTTTAAAACATTCCATCCCAAGTGGACTATTATCAATAGACAAAATTTGGCTCACCAGACAATGGAAGACCAGCAAAATTAATTTGGCTTCTCTGAAGTGGAACACTGCAATGTTCTAAGATAAGTCATTTAAAAACAGCATTCCTTAGAGAAAATGACACAAAACAGTTGTATTGAGCTTTTCATAAAAACAAACTTGTTTCAAGAGCAGACAAATCAAGAAAAAAAATTACTATTTTTAGTATTGATTGACGGAATGAAACTAAGATCGAAGATCAAACATCAAACAGTGACAGTTGAATGTACAATACGGACATTAATCCATTCTAACCAGGACAGTACACATTAATGTCGACTTCATACTGTCTGTAATCTATCTTAAAATTTCCACTTTTGCCAAACCATTAAACATTAATTATAAGACCTAGGTAACACACTTGTGTTTAATATATTGCTTGAACAGTGACAGACAATATACATTCTCAAAGTTACAGTTGTTTTAAAATGAGCAGCTTTGGTCAATAGATGGATTCGATAGAAGAGAATCTAGCTTTTATGTTTTGAGACAACAACCAGTAAAAACTTTCAATGATGAGTTTAGACAAAGAAGAGAAATGTCATCATTGGGTAGTGTGCTTAAACCTCTTGGTTTATACCTCTTTGATTTACACCAGTCCTGTAATACACATAATATCATGAGAAAAGGCAATCCGAAGTTCACAGAACAGAGAAGCAGTCAAGTAAGGGGAGATAATAAAGCAGTTTGTGTATTCTATCCTTCAGCACATGACTGAATTGCTGTTGATAAAAAATATCAAACCCAATATGAACAAGCAAACAAACAAACATGCAAATAAACATTTTCTAGCCGCTGCCACTGTGTTTAAATTTCCTTTGGTGTTTTTAACTTCAAAATACAAGTATTTCATACAGGCATTATGATGGCAACGATTCTGAACGAACACAGAACTGAAAATTAATTAGCACAAAATTCAAATCCATGAGGGTGCCGGCAGTGACACAAGCAACATTTCTATCATTGAAGTTATCTTTGAGATTATGAACAATGTAGAAATGATACTACATCACCATTAGTCCATGAATAAAATTATCTGTCAGCACATTGTGCAAAAACTGACTTTATAAAGCAGCTGCTCAAATATTAGCTGCAATTGTTTGTGATAAATGTATTAATTGATGTTTTAATTCACTTAATGGATAAAATCAGAGATGATACAAATGATTCAAAGCACGAACACCCACGAACACCAAAGTTAGTGACAACTATAGTGAGATAATAAATTTGACCAACTATAAGTGTGGTTTTAATAGGTACAAATGTCTAAGTTGTCCACAGACTGTAACCGTTAACTGGCCCTAAGTTTAACACCATAATGAACCCAACATTAGTTTCCACATTACACCTACTGGTTCCCCTAACACTAGTTTCCACATTACACCTACTGGTTCCCCTAACACTAGTTTCCACATTACACCTACTGGTTCCCCTAACACTAGTTTCCACATTACACCTACTGGTTCCCCTAACACTAGTTTCCACATTACACCTACTGGTTCCCCTAACACTAGTTTCCACATTACACCTACTGGTTCCCCTAACACTAGTTTCCACATTACACCTACTGGTTCCCCTAACACTAGTTTCCACATTACACCTACTAGTTCCCCTAACACTAGTTACCACATTACACCTACTGGTTCCCCTAACACTAGTTTCCACATTACACCTACATGTTACCCTAACACTAGTTACCACATTACACCTACAGGTTCCCCTAACACTAGTTTCCACATTACACCTACAGGTTCCCCTAACACTAGTTACCACATTACACCTACAGGTTCCCCTAACACTAGTTTGCACATTACACCTACTGGTTCCCCTAACACTAGTTTCCACATTACACCTACTGGTTCCCCTAACACTAGTTTCCACATTACACCTACTAGTTCCCCTAACACTAGTTTCCACATTACACCTACTGGTTCCCCTAACACTAGTTTCCACATTACACCTACTAGTTCCCCTAACACTAGTTTCCACATTACACCTACTGGTTCCCCTAACACTAGTTTCCACATTACACCTACTAGTTCCCCTAACACTAGTTTCCACATTTACACCTACTGGTTCCCCTAATCAGCAAGAACCTTACCATTAATCCTGCTCCTCCCAGTTCAGCGACAGCCTCAAGCCATTTGTTACACAGATCCTCCATCACTCTCGTGATCTCGTACAATCTCACACTATCCAGACTATGTACACCTCCAGGTGTCTCACATGGTTATAACACCTTTTTTCCCTTTGGTAAGTCACAAGAGATTATCAAACAGTTTGATCAAACTATCACATTGAGTTTTATAAATGATAAGATTAAGTGTATATTTTATCAGTATCAATATTCGTCGAGTTTGCCAGGCTCTACTCCTTCTCACTTTTATCCTATATTTGGAAGAAAATCTTGTTATGAGACAGATTTACACAAATGTATTGTAACACCATAAATGATTGATACATGCTTGAAGGTAAGCAACAAGACGCAAATCTTAACTCCAAAGTAATCAATTACTCATCATATGTTTCGTCTGATACAACTAGTTGATTACTTCTATCAAGTTGTATTTTTATAATACTGTATACATCTTTAAATTGTAAATAGATATAAACTAAAAAAAAATATTTTAAAATTAAAAGTAAATAATGCATTTGTAATGCATTTTCTATAACAAATTGACAGTTTATAAATCAAAATTAACAGGCATCAATTTCATTCTTTCCATCAGAGAAAAGTTTAACATATAACTCCCCATTAATATTTTTTTAGATAAAAACTATTGTTTTGGAAAATGTATCAAGGAGCATTAATGATACATTTTATCATGCTTTCAAGCAGAATTTACCAGAATATAAAATCAAAACCATTAAATAAATTCCAGGATATTATAGAACTTCAAAAGCTATTATTCACATCTCTTGAACAACGCCAATACATAAAGTCAAGAACTATCTGTTAGCAGTCTTAATAACTTTCCAGAAATGGAATAGTATGAAATCAAACATGTTGCATCATTTTCACTGATTGATTATATATACAGAATGCATACATGCAAAACATGCCATTAAAATTTTGAATGAAATAATCTTAAATTATTTTTCAATTTTCGATGAATTTACCTTAACAAAAAAAAACAGCCTTTAAAATAATAACCATTAATTAAAAAATAATTACTTTTGTATACCAGTTGAAAATAATTAATACAAAAAAGAACAATTTAGTATCCCAACAGCAATACAGTATCTCCACATTTCATCCAGTAAAATCTTTATTCACACCACACGTGTCAATTCCAACACCATATGCATTTTTATGGTATTGACAAAATATCAGTGAGCAATATATTTATTTGAATTATAACCGTGTTCTCTCTCCTACAGGTTAAACTACCATATATAGTGTCCATTCTTATTCTACATCACTTGTCATCAAAAACCAATACTTTTTCTTCTCAACCAATTCTTACAGAATATAAAACAACAGGTTTGTTTCCCTCCAGAAATACAGAAGAAATATCCAAAGTCATCTGTACAGAGAGCTATTTGATCCAAGACATAAGATTTGTTTTAATTGGTAATTTCGTTGGACAAGACAAGAACGATCAAGCTGCAAGGCTTATGAAGTCACTGACTACACGCTTCCTGCAACAACATCAGTCACAATTGATCGTTAGCGTACCTTCAGGCGCTGTCATGCTTAAAGACAACATTTTAATGACAGATCTTGTAAGCATTGGAGTATTTTCAAAGCAGACATAAATACACATCCTGTTTTGATTTGTTGCTGGAATGGATTATAGCTCATGTAACCCTATCAATATTACGAGTAATCATGAGACACATTTGATGAGGCACAGAATATGTTGTGAGGTGTTTTTTCTCCCCCCCCCCCCCCCCCCTCTGCAAAAATTTTAACTTTTACCTGATAAAATAAGAAGAATATATTAGCACACTACCTTGGAATAACTGACAGACAGTCATCTGTCAAATGAAGGCACACAGTGGGAATAATTTATGAGGGAAACTGCGGAGACAATTAAAGCTTTAACATACAGAGCAAGATGACATGATGATATTGAATTTTATTACAGCAACATGCTTTTATCCCGGTAGTTTGTAGAGTCTGCCGTGCCAGTCAGGAATGTGGAAATATTGCTACAGATTTTATGTTTAGTTTTAATTATAATCATTGAATAATCACATAAAAAAGACAGCTAGTGGCATGCATGAGGACAGTTTGTTTGTAAAATACTGTGAAGAATAATTAAAGTAAATCTTTGCTGTTCTTTACATCTGAAAACTCTTTTCATGTAGAGGTAAATTACTCTTATGCAAAATTGAAGTCACCAAATCTAACAGCTGTATGGTTACATGATGCAAGTCATAGATAAGACTTGTATTATTTTTTATACTTCTAATAAAAAGTGAAAAAACATAAAATTTAAGCACAAAATGAGGAAGTGTTGTATCAATGGGGTAAAAATGCTGTCTCTGACAGATTGCTAAAAATTGACTATGCTTCAATAATATGTGCATATGACAATGCATGAGAATTTGGCAGAAAACCTTGCCAGGTCTTAGATGTTCATGGATTGTTGAAAATATTCCTTGTCTGAGAATTAGTTAGCCTAAGGTATGATAATCTAAGGCTAACTTGATATGGATGTATGGGTTAATATAATACAGCTGTAACAAAGTCATGCAGACAGAGGACAAAAACGTTACATCTGTGCATTGAACCATGTTGTACATTAAATGACAAAATATGAAAACATTCATCTGTACATTTACAATAATATCCAGGAGGCCATAAAATAATGAGCAAAAACATTAATCCACAAAATGGCAACCACGCAATATGTTACAATAAATCAATCATGATTAATTTATTCTTGATTATGTTTTTCATCAAAAGAACACATTATCATGTATCTAAAACACCATCATGATCAGGTGACCAAGGACCTGATACTGTGTGCGAGATCTCATGCAAACTGTGATGTATCAATGGTACAATTACTATACATCATTAATGAACTTTTTTATTACTTTACTGTTTTCATTAGAACATTTCTAAGAGATTGGTATGACTAACAAAGATGGTGTAAAACTTGTCTTTGAAAATCTGTAATACCTGGCTGATTGAGTAACAGCATGTGGCTTTTGGCTTCAAAATTAAAGACTTTCAGATCAATATAATAATCAATGGAAACATATTAGTGTTCAGTCAATAATAATACGTGTTACTCAGTGAAAAACTTGTCGGAAACTGAATGATAGTTCAGCTTTCCACAACCGTCACTCACTCGGCGCGCATGAATTTTGATGCGGACCAAAGTACCAATGTTTTTCTACATACGCCATGCAATTGTTAAACTAGTTCCCACTCCATATTGGAGTCTACCTAAGTTCAGTTCACTTAAGTACTGTAAGTACTTTGATTTTATAACAAAATCACACAGAAGTGTAGATAGTTTTCTATTGCTGTTTTCTTTCCCAGTCACTGTCCAAGAAAAAATTGATAAGATATATTAACATTTTTTTCCATTTGTTCAATATTGAGTTGATATTGCCTTCACATGCCAAAATGTCTATCTGGAGACCAATCCTTCATTTGAGGGGACCATGCAGTCATTCATTTCAGAGGACCATTCCCATAATATTATCTAATTTTGAATACCAGACTTAAAGTTGAGTTCTGGGACCAGTCAAAGAATTGAGTTTAGGGATCAGGTTTAAAGTCAAGACAGGAAACCAATTGAGAGTTTAAACATAATCCTTTCACTCTGTTCATAAAAATGACAAGTGTATACTTTCAGATGGTTTCCACAAATGAATTTTAGTGCCTTATTAGAGTTGCATAACATCTCATACAAAGTCTTGTTAAGAGACTTGCAATGCAGTCATAGCTGAGGCATAAAAAGGTTTCTGATTGCAGCAATCTGATAGATCCTATTTCTTCAGCTGACCCTAGACTTTTACAGACTTTATCCATTTTTCTTGCCAATTTTTCATTTTTTTAGGAACTATACCTCCAAGTTAAAGAAATTGAATTAAAGAAAAAGCTAGGTCAAAAGACATTCTGAAACATATTATTTCTATTACAACGTTAGGAATCATTTCAAACCATCTTCTTCTACATGAAAAGAATTGGTTCTCTTTAATTGTACAACATGAGCTTAGAATTCAACAACTTGATGCTTCATTTATTGTAAATGCTCCTTCAGAATAGTTAAGTTAGGGTAGTTTTACACTGAACTGAGTCGTATTGATGTAAGTTAAAACACAAGATAAATTGACAAAATGGTTACCAATACGATTTCTGTAAGAAGCTAAATACTCATTAAGTGGTCTCCTGTCTGTATAATATATCATTGTTTAAGCCGTCTGTAGACTGGTATACAATATTATGCAATAAGCAACCAGATTATTTCTTCACGTTAAAGGCGACATACCAACATTAATCTTAAAACTCTTCCGCAATAAAAACACCAGCTATGCAGCTACCATGTTAAGTATTCCAATTTTTCATGGCACCGAAGTATGGCCATAAGCAATTAGGATTGTCTCGTCAAGAAAATAAATGTTATTAAAATCCGAAGAAATATCATCTTAGCATTACGTAAGCCATTTTAATGTTTTTCGTAACAGATAAGATCAATAAGTACATTTGTTCATACACAAAGATCAAGAATTGATATGTTTTTATAGTCCGCATTGTGTATATGAGAATTTCAATTTGCATTAATGTTTTCTTGCAATAAACACTTAAATTAACAATTTATTATTCTAATTCTGTTTTAAGCAAATCTTAAATTGTCGACAGATGCAATAATGAGACATGTATCTGATAAAATATTAGCAAGAATCATTCCTGCAGAACTGTACATGTCTAAATGTCACATGAAAAACATAAATCCCCCTGGCAACACAAAAGGAAGCTTATTGAAATGTTTGATAAATATGTTCTTACATATTATTTTGCACTAAGCTCTTGGCTGTTATTTGTAGACAAATGTATTGTGATAGAGAAATATGAATGACTTCAAATGTATCTACATTTTAGAATTTATAGATGTTCAGTACAATTGTCCTTTTGTACCCAATAGAATATCCCTGTTGGAATCAGAAATCAATAGAAACATGGGTGTAACTAAATGTAGATGTAGGCATTAGTCAATTTAACCACTGGCATCCTTAACATATTTGGAGGAAACTGACAATTTTTGTCAAATTATCATAGAAGCATAGCATATGACTTGCAGTGCTAGATCACCAGCTTGCACAATGGATGCAGCTTTATTCATTGTCAACTTGAAGTACAGAAGAAATATGGAAAGCCGCGCATGACAAATTGAAGAATATGGCAGTCCTCTTACATCATTAATTAAGTGCCATACATTATTAAAGGGACAGAACTCTATTTTTAAGATTTAACTATAGATTATGATTCTTTTTGGAAACTGAATGATAGTTCAGCTTTCCATAGCTTGGCGCACATCGAGGGCTCAGCGCAACACTAGTAACTTGTTCTCATTTCAATATGAGTTACGACACTGTTGCATTGAACCCTCGACATGGATTTTAATGTATTAGGGTTTTCTACATCCACCAAGCACCTGTTAACCTAGTACCCATTCCATGTTGCAGTTCAAGTCATTGTAAGTTCAGTTTCCTTGAATACCTTCAGTACTTTGATCAGTTAATTACCTTATATTGTTTGACAATGTTCTAGCATCAGTCAGAAGTCTAGCCTGCATAAGGTTAGGTATAGGTGTATTTTCATTGCATTAAATACTAACACTGCACAGTAAGCTGATCCATGATGGAAAACCATATCACGTACCGCACTGCCTACCCAGGATATCACAAGTGTTTATCACCCTGCTGAGAATCATTCATGATTTTAATAAACGCTATTGAGTTGGTCTCACTTAGCTGCACAATTATCGACATCAACAGAGTGAAGTCATCAATCAAGTGACATCAGAATTGACCCGCTTGACTCTAAAAACATGATAAGGTACACAATGTGACAGTATATCAGCTGCTCCGACATACAGCTCCACTCCGTGCTACCATTAAATAGACAAGTTCATGACAAGTCTTACTCAAGAATCAATCAGTTGTTTCATTATTGATTCATAAACCAGGCAAAGGTGTTGAACTACTAATCATGTGGAGATACAAGCACATAATTATAGTTTCTCTTTGAACTCACAGGTATAATTTTTCTTTCAAAGAGCTTCAAGTATCAATGACTGAATATTCAATGACTTATCAGCAGCCACAATCAATAATGGATTTAAAATGGATTTAGATCTGTTTTTTACTCTGTTAGATTCCTATTTCAGCGTTGTACACTTAAAAATCTTCAGCATCAAAAGTTATCTAAATCTTCCTATTTCCTGTAAGAATTAAAGCATTAAATCAAATTTCATACAAACAAATATGTATCTGTTTTAGACCATTAAACAATGATTATGATTTTCCAGTGCACTTTTTTCGATTGTTGTATACCCTTAAATAAATGCACTCACTCCTAATAAACACCCTCTCCTACCATAAATTCACTGAGAGTATAAAAGTTAATTAAACATCTGAAATTAATAAACACTCCAGACTTACTCTCAGAATTAGTTTTAAAACATAAAACATCTGATGTTGAATTCATGTAACTTGATATTAAGGACTATGTGGTTGTCATAATTCAGGAAATGAGAACAATTATTACAGAATCTGTAAAGCAATGTTTGTATAAGCCCATTATGAAGTAATAATGATTTTTCTGTTTTTTATAATTATTATGACCTTGACCTTCATAGATTTAAAAACAAATTTAGAATTTAAACAGACCAAAATGAATTGTAACCCTTATAATATAAACCAATGGACAACTATGACCTTGACTTTTGACCCTTTGTACAATTGGCAATAGTATTCCTCCTGGAAACCCAATACAAACATTCTATAAATTTAGTCTTTTTCTATTCAATGGTCATAAGATAAAAAGACAACAAGCAGACTGACTTGCTGTCACCAAGGTAACACAATAAACACCTTTTGCCTTGGTTTGGAGGGGGAGCACACAAACATGATGAAATATCTTAAAACTGAACTCGGCGACAGTCTGAATCAGAAGATAAAGTGATAATTCAATAATAGTAAAACAATTTGAGACGACGATATGTTTGTTTCAGAGACGCTATTCTTATACATACAGATATATCAGTATGACAATTTGTTTCCACGGTAGAAAGTCATCTTATTAAAGGCGGGAAATATTGACACTGAGACAGAAGCACTGATGCTGAGATAAACGCACACAACAGCGGGTATTAGTCTATAGAACCGAGTTATGGCGACATATCATTTCCCTGAGGTTTCCATTATTTTTTGTAATATCCTCAGTGGAATGGCAAATAAATTTCTCTCTATGGTATTATCAGTACAACAACTAGACGGCTTTGCTTCCAGCTACCAATTTGGAGTGAAGACTTCACAACACAACAGAAACATAATTATATCTGTGTCTATTGCTTGCAAATAACAGGAAAAATCGGAGAACAATGTCTACTCTATTGTCATTTTTTCTTATTTCATTTTCCAATCTTTGTAATAAATATGTTCAGCAAAGTAATATAGGTGTCGTGAAGGAAATGTTTTTTCTCTCCCCATGGAAGAATAATATAAACTATGGGACATTGGAAATAATAACGTTCAATTGTCTTTTTTTCCCACAACAACACATTTGTATTTTTGATTTGATCATTCTAACAGTGTAAATACATCATTATCCTCAGAGCAAAACGGAATGAAACATCATTAAGCCAGCTACAGTCTTCACAAGAAAACTAACATCAAATTAAAGACTCAAATGAGTTCTTCATTTTTTAAAAATTTCCATCCAACTTTCAAATAAAACAAGTGGACAAAATATTGATTCAGACAGAATTTTCAATTGATGAATTGGTTATTCAGAGACAAAAATTATTCTGCAATACACCTTGACTTTTTTATCTTAATTGTTTTGGCATAAAATGTTGATGCCACAGGAGTCCGTTTTTCCATCACTAAATGGCTGTAGTCAGAAATGTCTCCTGGTTAGAAAATGTCCCCTGTCTATTTAGAAGAGTATGATAGAATATTTTAGTAATTGCTTTACAGTGAGTAGTAGTGAAGATAATTAAATCACTTCTGTTAATGTGGTAAAAATGCAAAAGAGTGGAATGAAATTAATATCATGAAAAGCCACAAATCATAAATATTTTTTCTGAAAACAATGAAGAAGTGATTAGTTTCAAGTTTCAGTTTTTAATACATAAAGCTCTTTACTTGATGAAGGTAGAAACAGTGAACAGTCATCATGGGCACGGACAGTAAGACTCCGGTTTCAATCAATTAAGGGCCCTGCAGCAGATGAAAGGGGTCGAATTCCAATGGGGCTCAGACAACAATGGCATGACAACACATTATATAGAAAAGTGACACATTGTTATACAATAGAAATTGCACATACAGGTACTAATCTGAGCCTACACGCTCAACTAATGTGTTTCCCTATACATTATCAATATTAATAATATTCCATCTTTGTGAAAAGAGAAAATATTGGTGACAAATTCTTTTTCAGACAATATTACGAGCTATATATAGTCCATGTAGAAAGTCATCAGCAAATCTATCATTGATGAGAATAAAATTGGTCACCAAAAATTGTCCCCTACATTCTTTAGGCAATTCATTATTTCTACATCGACCTAAATCTCTTAAAATTTTCCTTCTAGCTAATAAATGTGCAAAGGAACTTAATTAAAATAATCTCATGTATTTTATGATATTTCTCAGTACAGTATCCTAGTACACTTAGTATCAATGTTTACTTTGAGACTTATTATTTTCACTTGATCATACACATTTTTTTACTTAAAGACGTTTTTGGTAGTTCGCTACATTTTTCACATAGACATATAGGCAAAATGAAAACTGAACAATGAATTTTTTTTAAACTTTGCATGATCGTAGCATACGATAACAGAAACATTTTAAGTGAAAAAAAATTGTGGGTCACTGATCTCGTTTTTGAGTTATCTGCCCTTGAATTTGAATTTTTGCCTATTTTAGCTCATTTCACTACTGAAAACGTCTTTAAATTAAATTTGTCATCACAAAAGAAGGTTAATTCAATAAGCACAAAAGTATTAACAGAATGCACATATATTGTTAAACCTTAGAATAAAGGCCACCCTTGGGAAAGACAAAATGTGGCCTTTATTGACAGGTGGCCTTTATTCAAGGGTCATTTTTCCATAGATAAACAATGATGGTTTTTAAAATAATTATCTTTATTCATAAGGTGGCCTTTATTTGGAGGTGGCTGCTTACACAGGCTTGACTGCAGTTAATAATAATAATAAATTGCACAAAATGATTTCAAAGTTTATCTGACCAGTTCTTGAGAAAAACTTGATAATCTTAGTTTTTGAAAGTTGTAATAACTCACAAGAGATTCTTATATTGTTGCAATTATTGCTTCCCTGCTTTGACATCAAATACAAAGATTAAACTCGTGTCAGACAATCGGTACTCTTCAATATTGATAACGCATGTCAGAACTTGACAAATAACCAAGACACCAATACCCCGCGCTCTAATGAAAACCACTCTATGATGCCGACTGAATCTATGTACTGCGGAAGCTCGTACGAATATATCGGCATAAAGTAATCAAAGCTATCCATCATATTTGGGGTTATTATTCAAAAGGGTTTAAAAAGTAAACAGTGAGCCAAGATCGGAAGTGTATCATTTCTGTGTAGCGGTTTGGTGATCTTGTATAGATTCTGGATATTACTAGAAGATATTGATATGGTATGGTGCCATTCAGAGCTCTCAGAATACTCCAGATTTCAATCATAATGTACTGCCATTGAAATTTATTTCTATGTTTTTTTTGTACCCTCTGATGTAATCAAACAACATCACATGAATGGATCAGGTTAATATATGAGTTAATTATACAGTAACGATGAAACGTTTTTGTAAAATATCCATTAAATAACACAGAAAAATAAATAAATTTGATGGCAAACAACGATGGCAAAATGTGTAATTTGTTAGAATAAATCAAAGCTAACAAATAAGGAATAAAAGCTGTTGATCTGTCATCAGAGAGTACCTGACCTTAATGATTTTAGATCAATTTAAAGTTCACATTTTTGAACCTCCAGTAAAGAGAGCTCTGAAGAGTTTCCTGTTTGCAATTAATTTGCAATGGATCAAGTCGTTTGTATTGAAAAAAGTAGAGTTTGACCAAAACTTCACCATACTTGGGTCAATTTCATTTATACAATATGTCACCACAAGTGATAACTGCTCAGTCTAGGAAACAAATTACTCTATTCCATGTCTAAAAATTTAATTGTTCAAGAATGATGTTCCTTAAATTGATCATTGCAGAGGGAAAAAGACTGCCTCCTTAGTCGAGTGGTTGAGGTTGCTGACTTTAAATCAATGTAACCTCTCGCAGATAGAGGGTCGTGGGTTCGAGCCCCTCTACCAACTATGTCTCTTTAAATGCGAGAAAGTAGGCAGTTGATAATGGAGGATGGGAGTCTAGTACCCAGGTTCTTCCCAGGAAGGATGGTAAGGTGAACTGTCCGCCTCATATATGACTCTGACTGTTGAATAGGGGCATAAAACTCAAACTAAACATGGGAAAAACAATGAAATATCATAAACATAGATGTTTGCTTCAATTCTTGACACATCTGAGCCAGAGTTAAGCAGTCAGCAAACAGACATCAAGTGTCACTTGGATATCAACTTACATAGACACTGAAGTGGGTGTGACAGTTTATTTACAGGGCATTATTTGAAGATCATTGAAACACAATAATCTGAACATTCTGTGTATTATACAGTACACAATATTTGTCAGTTTTGATCAAGCTGTGTCTCTTTCATAAGAGTATTTATTACCAGAGGATTGCAGATTTGTTGACGTCAATTCATAGAAAATGAAATGCTTATCATTCTATTCAATCATAAACTATTTGCCAAATGCACCCACCAAACATCATAATAATGATATAATTGATGGAGTACTTGGTAGAATGGCTGCCTGATAAACAAACAACAAAAATCTCAATATTTGATCATAATTATGACTGATTGAGTTTTTTTTTTCATATTTTTATAGAAATGAAATTATAGTGCACCAAGAAAACTCTTGTACACTTGAAAACCTAAAAACTGTACAGTACTACACCGTAAGTTTATCTATTAAATGTTTACTTTTCAATCAATAAACAACAACGTAAATGAAAATTACTTTCAAATATCTATAATGAAAGAATTCAATTTATAAAGAAGACACCTGCTAAGTTTTAATGACATCTATGATGTACAAATGTTTGAGGACATTTATAAAAGCATACCGCCTTTGCACAGTGGGATAACAAAATAGTAGAACATAAAAAAGCAATTTAACTCAATAGAGAGCAAATAATTACATATTTATAATGCAAGTTCAAGTATTTACATTTACTTGAAAATTTTGAATTGTTACAATGCAATAAAGGTCAGGTGAGCATTAGCTACGTGTTATGGGTGTTTTTATCAGCCATTGCTTCATTTAATTCACCTTATGATAGACCATTCAGGATGCATCTCCATTGTGAAAAGCATACAAGTAAAAAAAAAGGTACAAAATGAACACTAAGTGAGGTATCTCCCTTATTAAATTTTAAGAAGCACAAAACTAAACAAGCTTTTACTAAAGTCTGAGCCCCATGGAAGTCAAACATTCAGATAATAATCTTAAGAAGAAACATTATTAAATAATTTTTCCCTTATAAGTATGGCCACCAAAAAAAACCTTACATACAAATCTCTGAAAAAAATGAACAGAAAAACGATTCTAGTGCAATATGCAAAATGATAATAATAACTCTGTTTATTCATTTATTGTTATATGATTGTAATGTAAAATGTTTTACACAAATCTATACAACACAGGAAGAGACAGAAAAGACAAGCTTAGACTGACGTCAATAGTCTCCCAATACTTTTAAAAGTTTTTTTCCTAAACATAAGAGACAATTTAAAGCAGTATAATGAAGAAAAATGGCCGTTAGTTAATCAATTACATTTTATTTCATATTTAACCAAGGGGCAATAACTCAGTCAGTAGATCTTCAAATGATATTAAACAAATCACAGAACCAGTAATCAACACATTATATCCAACAGCAATACACTAATCAACATAATTTTGCTTTTAGTCTTCAATATCCTGTTAATGAAGAGATATAAAATTCAGTTTTATATTACCTTCATTATAAATGGGGAGGCAACTAGCCAATATAAACAGCTGTTCTTCGCTTTTTATACAATTTAGCATTTTTACAAAAAAAGCACTGATTCATACAAAGAAAGCCTGTATGGTCTGTTTGTTCATTTTGACAGCTTAATGGTAAATACTTGCTACTATAGTGTTATCATACGAATCTCATGTTTTCAATAATCAAATTCTGTGAATAAACAAGCAGAAAATATAAGGTAGAACTTGATAATTTTGTGTTTCATGAAGATTCATGAGAGGTTGATAACAGTGGCTGATAATCGACCTAAAACATTTAACATTAAAACAATAATACATTTATTTCTAAGATTAAAAGTATGAAGATCAAAAGAAATCTTATTCTCTGAAGTCTTTGATATAAACCAGAAAATCACAGTAAAATTCGACAATCAAACAGGTAGTTATAGAGATACAAGTGTGTTTGGCACCTCCACATTGATGAATGATGTTGTTGTGTTTAATTAATCCTGTTTTTTATACAATTTTATCACCACTTTGTCAGGTTTTAGACTGGAAAATACAGAAAAATCAACACATAATTCAATCTGATGTGATATGAGAAGTTTTAAAGTTTTGTTAATTTCCACAATGTTGAAGTTAGGACTGATATCAACTCAGTGGTTTTATCTTGTTGATTGAAACACACTGGTATTAATGAATTACACAGATTGTTTTAAGGCTTCGTTGAACAATTATAATAAAAATGCTGGTACCATTATTTTAAGTATTTTTTCAGAGTGAAAAATTAATCACACTGTCCTTGGATGAAGCATCCAAATACAGTGATTATTATGAATCATGCTACGCATAAAATAGGAAAGTACTATAACATGTACATCGTTACTACTTAAGTAACTGAATAAGTGGTATTCGTTTCCAACTGGCAGAGGTTTTACAAAGGTGGCATGATTACAAGAATATACAGCTGTCTGTTCAATGATTCCATCATTAAAGTCTGTGTTATGATTGATAGGATGGCCTGAAATTTCTGATTGATTAAACAATGCACTCATTACCTCATAATAACTTTGCACTGGAATTTCGTGCACAAGTTGGGGTGAACAGAGTGAAACACAATGAAACATGCTTGTTCATTAATGCCAAGAAATAGAGAGGAATGTAGCGTGAAAATGCTTCATTTATAAACCTTTTAATACACTATGAAACAACTGCAAAGATAGATAACAATGTATAATTACATGTTTGAAAGACAGCTACTATATGTCAAGAGGAAATTTAACTTATAGTTTTAACTGCAACTAGTTTCCACCTCTCAAAAGAACTAAATTCTCAACAGAATTTAATTGTTCACTGAGACCAACTGTCAACAAAGACCTATTGTGATCAGCTGTTATATAACTGTCAACTATGTATAAAAAATTCGTAAATCAAAAGTAAAAAAAAAAATCTTGGATTTCAGAGGTCATCTGTCTTCAGAGGTCAACTACAAACAGGAATCTCCAATTGGAAAAGATCAACATTTGAATAACTGTACTTTTTTATTTTTAAAGTAAATTTTAGGTAAAAATATTGAAGCATTAAAAATACTTCAAGAATTCAAAAAATGCTTTGACTCTAATCCGTTAGTTCAGAATGCATCAGATAAGAATTGCAAATATTTTTTTAATAGAGACAAACAATCCAGTGGTATTTAAATTTTTGTAAAGTTTCATTTAAATTCTGACAAATAAATGTATTTAAATCACATCCTGTCGTCAACAAATGCAGAAAATCTAGAATTAATCTTCAGCTTTAATAATGCCGTTCCTGAAATTAATGTACATGTCATGATTTTTCTCTACAGATATCTGAGTAAGTAGATGTCTAAATGTCTCATTTCCAAGTTTTCACAGTGCGATGATTCATCTAAGTAGCAATTTCACTACGAGAGCAACATGTCGGGCTTAAACATTCCGCGAGACTTTTTTTCTTTTCGTAAAAACTTGTCAAAGCCGAGGGAAGAGTCATGTTTACTATAGTATCGAATCAATAACCATGGATTAACCTTCGTGATTTTTAGACTCAATGACAAATAAAAGCCGTATGGATGTGAATCACATGGTACCGGAACATCATTACAGAACAATTAACAAATCACTTTTCCTTCAATATATCAGACTCTGTTCGAGAATTAACGAGACACACTGGAATTAAGTTAGAAATTAAGAACCTAGTAAATAGGGGATATTGTCACAGCATTTTACCATATTTGCAATAACTTTTTGCCAACATGCCTGTAACATCCAATATCACTCGCAGTTTGTCATTGAGTTTTATTCGGATCACAGAATAAAACTGTAAACATGCACTCAACATTATTAAATTGCATTAACAGATTTCTAGCAACATTGAGAAGGTCTCTAACAGTTGTTACAGAAGCCATTTTAAGTAACTTTGTGATTCAATAACCAATGTTAATTGGATACAGTCAGGGTTATTGTTTCCATCCATTTATTTGTCACACTTAATGCTAGCAGCCACAATAAATTAAAGAAATAAAACCTTTCAATAATTAACATACAATAAACAGCAACTCCCATTAAAAGACCGCACACTCCTTTTTAATGCTTTGATTCCATTTTAATCAACAATCAAAACAGCTCACAAAAAAACTATTTCAACAGGGGGTAAACAGGAACAGCACAAAAAATACCCCGATAATTTCTACAGGGGGTAAACAGGAACAGCACAAAAAATACCCCGATAATTTCTTCAGGGGGTAAACAGGAACAGCACAAAAAATACCCCCGATAATTTCTTCAGGGGGTAAACAGGAACAGCACAAAAAATACCCCGGTAATTTCTTCAGGGGGTAATCAGCCTAATAAGACATTACACGGCTAAAATATCGCCCCACCCATTCATGACTGATAAATTCCCCAAACCATGAACCATAATACATGTAGCACTTAAAATGCCTCATGCCAAATAATTTTTGATAGAAATACTGAAATCTAACACTTGATACAAGAACTTGATTCAATAATTAATTTAATAATGTGATTATATAGTAATATCAAGAAGTGCCTTTCTAGCACTAAAATGTACACTAAGTCTTAAGCATAAACCACCCAGGAAAGGCCTCTGAGCATCAACATATTCTTGAAGGCACAGACCATATAATTATGACTGCATTCTAATTTTAACAACAAAATATCATTATCATTTCCACATATTTCTTTTCATAGATTCTAGATAAAAATCTGATGAATTCTTATGCAATTGAATGTCAACATATCCAACCATTTCATTCATAAGGTTGTATATACTAACCTGATCTAAGGGACCCCATCTAGGGGCTCTACTAGGGTTAGCCCCAGGGTCAGTCCTATATCGTACTGAGCCCACATCATTTTTTACCAGATACCCACACCAAGTAACATCTGCACTGTACATGAATGACACTTACCTGAAAATAGAAACAATAGATTCTTAGAAATATTAATCAAAGGGGGACAACTCTAAAACATCACAAACATTCTACAAGCAAGTATTGGTTATCTCTGCTTAGAAAGTTAATTTTCTGAAAATTGATAATTAATGGGTTAAAGCAGATTGACACACATATACAAAGTCCTAAATATAATAATCATGAACTAAATCTCTGTATTAGCGTGCATTTAACCTAATATATACTGAACCTAATTCTGCAAGTACAAGGATTTTCTTATCATCAAAAAGTCCTAAGTTATTGTTAATTTATATCTTACAATTTATTAAACAGTAACAGTATGAGTCCTAAGGGTAGTACTTGAGATAAAATAAGCTGTTATATAATTTGTTACACCAAAACCCTCAAGAGGGGATATTAATAAGGGATTCTAAAAGACCAATTATTTGCAAATGAATTATGTTGTTCTATGAAAACCCTTTCCACCAAGATTCAGATATTGCACTAAAACTATCAAAACTAAGTTAATCAAGCAAGATTAGAATCTGAAATTAGAAGATATAGAGTATAAAACTTCATCAAAGTTAATGCTGATCCTTCAAGCCATGTAGGTACACGACATTAAAACAGTTTGTCATCATTTTTATATCATTTTAATTAAAGTTTGATAGCAATAACTATTGAAGCAATGTCAAGTGTAAACATAATTATTTTAAATTTAATCACAAATTGTACTCAAACATCAAAGCAGAAAATAATTGGATCAAGACACAGCTATATTAGATCAAGATAACAATAGGCTCATTGTATGATGAAAATTTATATTCTAAGAATGAGAATTTCTACTTGTAAGCACTTGTTATTTTTCTGATTATTTTTTTATTTCTGTGCAAACTGAAGCCCTTTCCACCAGATAACATTGACAAGGTTTGAATTTTACTTGATTAATTATTGAATGCCAAATATCTAATTAAAATACACGTAATTATTTCAAAGATCAAATGATTGATTGATCAATTGACTGACTGACTGGTTGTTTTGTTTGTTTGCTTGTTTGTTTGTTTGATTGATTGATTGATTGATTGATTGATTGATTGATTGATTGATTGATTGATTGATTGATTGATTGATTGATTGATTGAGTACAGGGGTATATTTGTTCCTTAGAGAAACCAATGACACCTTTTTGGAAGGTGAATTCCTCAGAGTGAACATCCTCATGCAGTCAAATTATGATCAACATGCAGCATGTCTGGGTTAATCTCCAGATAAACAGATGACCATTCTTTAATCCGTCTAAAAGAAAGACATCATTATAACCCTATGATAGTGACTGCTAAAACTATCTAACTTGACCAGACATTGACTTATGATTATGATTCTCATAATTATGTTGAGTACAAATCGTTTGAATCAGTTACTGTAATGTATTCTAGATGTCATAGATTTAGGAAGATGTCTCCAAAACAGTAGTTTATATCAACAGTAATAACATGAATTCTGTTGAGATAAACTTTATCTCATGGCTATTTGAATCATTCCCAAGACAGTCTGAGAGTTTAATTCATACATGAACATTTAAGATCAAACAGTTGCATTAAATTGTGTTACCTGTCACATGGAGGTCTGGTCTTATTTGTAACATTAAAGAATACATCCAAAACAGAGACTTGCAGAACATTCATAAGGCTGATTTCCAAAAAACATTTGATATATGGCCACATCTTATACGCATAATTTTGACTTAAATCCATAACTCATGCCATATTTATATATTTTAGGTATTTACTTGCTTGCAAAGAGACCATAAAGAAAATTACTAACATGTAACATTTATCCATTACAGACAAGAATTTTAATCGGCATGCTTTTCAAGTTTATAAATTGCTTATATTCAGTATGTACTGGTTAACTACACAGCAGACATACTGATCAAGCATCAGACGGCATAGGTCACACCAAAACAAACATTTAAAATCACAGCAAACCTTGACCTTCAAAATCAAACAGATCTCGTTTAGCTTACATCAAAGAGATATTGTCCTAATGATTATCATAATTGTAACTCCAAGAAATAAAACATCAGTAACAGAAGATGTAACAAAACAGTTACCCTGCCAACACAGCATGCCGTCTCATGAACTTAGTTCACTTCTACACAACAGTTAATCTGTAACCTTTTAAAATCACCAAAATTCAATTAAAGTCCTCCTTTGAAGTGAACATATTATGTTTAATAGATATTTGTACAGTACACAGTAAACTACAGCGAAAAGCAACAGAACCCTCCAAACAGAGAGTACCACATAAACACAACATAATTATGTAGTAATGGCGAATTGTAATAATTCAGAAAATGTTGTAAAGTATACATATTATTAGGCCACTTATTATATTCTACTGAGTTTATTACAGAGATTGTTTCAATGTGTACCAAATGACATTGAGCACAAGACTGCACCAAGATTGAGAGATGCATCATAATGAAACAGGGGATTAGACAGGGAACTATTCAGCCCGAGGTTAAATTCTTGTGCTAAGAATTTATAATCACGTCAAGTGGCACGATGATAAAAAGGCAGAGACAAGCAGATCTACAGAGCATCTACCACTCATTATCTTTATATTTAAGTGTATTTAATGTGCATCAGAGACATATATTTAGCACCAAAAACAAAGTAGGCACTTCAAAACTTGTTTCAAATAGACACATTTGAGGAGGCAGTTTAAATCATTGTCGAACATGCATCAGAATACCAGATCATGATGTAATAAACGTTGAGCCACTTATTTCATTCTGCAGATAAATTTCTAACTTAAAGACTAAGCTCAAAAACAACCAATCCATCCTGGCTTTTGTACCTTGTTATTTTTAACAATTTGTTATTTGTTTAAATTATATTTAAATTGATAAATGACAATAGTTCCCCTTTGAAAAGAATTCATGAAAACATTAACTTCTCTTGAAATGTTCTTGCATAGTTCATGGATAGTTCATAAAACATAAATGACTTTTTGTTTGGCGGGGGGGGGGGGGGGGGGGTCATTCAGAATTTACAACAAACCTCACCAAATTGGAAAATAATTAGAACCCAGCACTAAGCATGCCAACAATTTTATTTCTACTGCTTAGATTTGTTCCTTCCAGGTACAATTTTAAAACTTGCCAATGGCACAACCTTGTTCAGAAACAATATTCTTGTCCCAAATAACATACAAGAGTCAAACTCATCATTAAATAACCAAACCCTGGTTTTAAACATTATCTAAGAGCTAATCTGAAGTTTTGATATTTGTTCTAACTGATAGATGACTGGTTCACAGTGACACTATATCAATCAGCCCTAGAATGGTAGGGGGGCATTAAAATCCAGAGACATCAACATTTACTGGACTGGTTCACAAGATTTTGGCCTTTCTTGACACATCAACTTCCTGCTGGACTGCTTTACAAGATATATGGCATGGCTGACATAGTTGCCCTTGGGCGACCTACAGCAGTAAATCAGTCTGAAATTAGTTTCTCAACACAACTCACTGTGAGGCGTGTCATGTCCAAGAGGGTCCAGCCTGTCCAAGAAAACATCACAGAATACACATGTTGTTACACTTTGTTTATTTTGATAACAAGATTAAGATGTCCACTATTTCATGTTAAAACTAGCCTATGAGTGATCTGAAAAACATGTTGTACCCCGTGTCCCAATAAAAACAGACGGGTTAATATGCTAATGGTCTGGGACACCATACATTTTATGAACAAACACCATAAAGGTTCATGCAGTTGTAAATCTAAACTGATTTATCGCAGTGACCATACATACAAGGCTCTAAAATATAATGAGGATAAATTAAAGTTTATCTCATATAATTATGTAACCCTTGGAAAAAACATGAAGAATTTAGTTGAAGACTTTAAGCATAAAATGGTCATTAAATATACTGCAGTGTTACAGAACACGCATTAACCTCTCATAACACCAGGACCTACAAAACAGTCATTACTTCACAACATGGCTTATCATAAACAGCTTTGTCATTTTAATTTATGAACTAAGGAGTCTTTGAAGTTGGTGCATTCAAAGACCTGGCAACAGTAGCAAGCCATTCAAGTTTTAATGACCAATATAATACATGCTTTAGCATTTACATTTTCACCTCTTGTTCTGTAAGTATTATAATACCACTGACTAGAAGGCTGAGTATCAAAGAAAACTGCATGTGCCACCCTCTGGCACAAGGTTCACCACCTGTGTCTATTTATTTAACCAATTTTGCATTTATTTCTAGTTAACTGACATGACTGAGAAAACAAAGAGTTGGTAACACCAGAGATCTATCCGAACTGTTAAGTGTACCACACAATGTCTGTTTAATTTACTGATAATTTCAGCCCCTCTCCATTAAATAAACATCAAACATTACATGGAAGAGTTCCTTGGACAAATGTAAAAGTTAGATTAGTTGTACATCTGGTCAAAAGGTGAACACACCTGCTGAGATTCTGTATAGAAGATGTATGAGAAATTAAATATAAATTTGCATGGTAACACATTACTTGCAGGCACTGGCTGAGAAGCAGACTTTGATCAAATATTCCAAGGCCAAATGTATCAAAATGAGTTTGGAGCCAATTTTACGATTGAAGCCATTTCATTGGTCAATTATACCACTGCAATCAGATGCTCCAGTATCTATGTATGTATCTACTTTGATCAAGTCCCAAACAAATGCTGAGTCACAATATATCCTAAGTAAGATAAAGGTAAAGAATAAGTTATTATAAAAACTGCAAACTGATACAACATAATATATAATTATATAATTTATAAGTGATTTATTATAGTGTCAATCATGTGTTCTAGCTCAAAAATATTTCAACAATTCTATACTTCTCACAGCGCTTTGATTACTCCAACAAAAATTAACTTCGGCTTCATCAAATTAAATACATGTGCTCAAAGACAGTATCCATCTTACTACAGTCATATGTGAAACAAACAAACTTTAATGAAACTCAGATGATAACAGTATAGTAAGGCTGTGGTAAGTTCTAAGAAAACAGTGAATTCGGTTATCAAACAACAATTGTCTGTTGTAGAGAAACAATTCATCCTAAATGTACCAGAAAGACAATCTTAATTAATTAACAAAAAATAATTCAACCATACCTTAAGATACAAGCCTTAACAATCCAAACGTCTTGTTTTAAACAAACACAATGGAAGTGAATGGCATTAAACTAGCATAAAATGACTCCCTGGTTAACATACACCAAACTTATTTCACTACCAAACTGACCATCTCAATTTCTCAAGTGTTAATTGACCAGTGGCTAGTTTTGAAAGAATGTTCCTTACCATTATCAGTTCCTGTCAAGGTTTCTGTTAAGATTCCAAACAAGTGCCACCTTTGACCTGCAGCACAGTGTATCTTCCCAGAAATGTGTTAAAAACCCCTAAACATTGAGGTCAGCTGAACCTTCTCCTAGCCTTGTACAATAAATAGGAATAGTCTCAAATTAGCTTCATATTTTGTTAGTAAATGAAAGCTGACATTTGCTATCCCTCATCAGCCAAGGTCTTGGTCTGGCTTTGTTTTTGATATACCAGCCCAACTGATATATAAATACTATTTTGTTACAGTAACTAAGAGACACATGATGTCTATGTTGCTCTAACTATATCAATTGAACTAAATCAAACAAAAGGAGAATCCAAAATATATTAAGATCCAATAAAGTATTGCCAAAGAAAATGACAAGCCCTTACATCCACTTCTTCCTTTTTTCAGTTCTTACTTCAGTTTCAAATTAAATATCAGGAGTAGACCAAGAGACAATTAACCTGACCTGAATGTTCCAGGATCTGATCCAGTGTTAACCTTGTTCTCCGTAAGGAGCAGACAACTTCTCAACATGAAGGAATGATCAGCAGCAGATAAAGAATGGCTTTCTACCAAGTCATCACAGGGAAGATGTGCTGCACAGAAGGTTTGAACTCACAAGTTCAAGGACTACTGAGTTGCAATACTCAGGGTTCTCAAGAACAGTAGGCTGCATGCCAATTTAGCCTCTTAGAAATGTGTTTGGGTTGGTTAGGAATCTCAAAAGTTTATAAAATATTGCTTGAAAATGCCCGGACCCCCCTAGCAGGCCTGTTAGTCTAGTTTAGTTTATGGGCCTGTTGGCCACAAACTTATTGAGAACCCTGGAATACCCTTTGAAATATTTTGTTTGGAGAATTAAGCATACATACATACATTTAAATTTTCATGACACATAGCACATGCTAAGCAGAAAAATGTGTATGTTCCACATATATCTGTTATTTCTTTGTATTCTGTACAGTTTTCTGTAACATTCACGCCAAACACTATAGGTACAGCGTGATGTCAAGGTATTTTTCATTCGGCTACATAAACAATAATTTAATATATTACAGTTTCTCTTGCTACAACATTTCCAAGAGAATTAATTAAGCCATACAAAACAACACCAAATTCTTTCAATCATAATCAGAGTATGATAATATAATTATGTGCTATCAAGTTATATTAATCTTGATAAACAAGCTAATTAAGATATTAAACTAGTAAATATTACTATCCTGTTAGTATTTGGAGAGATTTCTTACCAAAATGTGATTTTCATGGCTTTAACCAACATGACAAGTCAATCAAACTTAGCACAAACAATATTCAACCCCAACAACTGGCTATACTACCCGATGCAAGGAGCTTATAAGCCAGTTAGGCTGGTCATGTCTTATCTCAAGTTGAAGATAAATTTGATAAAATTGACATTTGATTCTTGCATGGAAGGGTTACTGACAGATAGGCAGGGGCTAGTTTACCAACTTCAACCTACTTATCATCATCATCATCAATTACAAATAACTAAACTAGATGGGGGCACTTAGCTATAATTTACTCACTTCAAAGAGGTACAAAGTCTGTAAGAATGTTTAGACTTCTTGAGCAAATAAACTGAAAATATGGCCTATGTCAAAGAAATAAAACAGTATTTGAGGAATATAGACTTTTAGTGTGATCAGTGTGGCTGTATCTACAAAGGCTTTACGAAGAAACACACAAACAATTAACATCAGACAAATTGTGAAATAATTTCAATGCTCTTAATATCATTGTTGGACATATCTGAACAACAAGGAATGCCTTGATATTAATATTTATGTAGTTTTATGCTTTGTTAGATGTTTATATGAAAAGATAGAAGTCACTAATTAGATCCAACAATTTCTTTCATTGGTGGGAAATACAGAGTAGATGTGTAAAAGAAAATGATCATGCAAACTACTTATATGAAGTTATTTGATCTATACAAAGAAAAAACATTAACTTGATGAGCATTTTATGTCACATATTGCATTAGATAAAGATGCATTAAATTCCTTCACCAGTTTTTTTTGTAGATTTGTGGTTTTTAGAAGCGAAAGCAAATCGAAAGCAAAGCGAGAGCTTCTATAGTGACAACTGACAAACCCAGTTTTGTATTAACAAAAACGATGCCTCTTATCCATACATTCACATTGAAAATAGTACCACTGGTTGTATAACTTTACCCATTACAGTTATGATACACATTGGATATATTGCAGGATTATGTTCATTTTGAATTATTACATTTTTTTATTACAAAAGTTTCATTCATAAAGACAATAAATAGTGTGCATCACTACTATATGCATGGGAATCGCTAAAGGACACTTATTTTAAGCAGAGCGAGGACACAAGTTAACTGTAACTCTGCCTACTGGATAGATATAAAGTACAGAATGGACTCGATCTCGCAAAATGGAATTCTTATTTGCGAGATGGGTTTGCATAATACATCATTATTAAACACAACTTCAACAAAAATGAATAATTATTAAAACAGAATTATAAACAGCCTGTTTGACTGAATTCTGGGCATTTTAAGAATTATTTTAACCCAAGACCTCTAGGACACTCAACCACACCGCTAAAGAGTTAACTCCAATGCAAGAGATACTAACTCTATCATTACATCTAATTACAAAGTTTTAAGAGTCAGATGTGTTTCTACCATGAACAGGAAGTGGAGGTATGAGCTTACTATCAACTTCAACAGAATTGGGAGCATAACAAGTGGACCTCCACCAAATCATCTTCATTACACTGGGCCAAAACTGACTCTTCCTTTTGAGGAAAATATTAGTCCAAACAATAGATACATTTGGGTTTGAAACATTGTGGCCAAGAGTTGGTTGAGATTTTTGGTATCATTAGTTATCTAATGCATATCTACGAAATATTATCAATAACATTTTAACTTTCGCTTCTGACAGTACTCTCAGTGCTTTTATTAATAATTTTAAAAAATGTGTTAACCAAAGACATCATTCCCAGTATATAATTACTGGGAAATAAAGTAAAATAAAAATATTGTTCAACATTATTTTTAAGGAACGTACATTATAATCTTTCTTGTATTAATTTTGTTCTGTTCCTTCAGTGAAGTATTGATACATTCAGGTACCACAATTTAAAACTAGAATTTCATTCATCCAATTAAAATCTGTTAGAAAATTTTTTGTTCAAAAACACTCCACTTAGATTGTTTAAAAACAGTAAAACAATACATTAACAGAAAAAAAAACATTTATTATGTGAGCATGTTTGAGACAAGATACCAGCCTAATTATTGAGGTTGTTACATTATCAAGTGGTGGAGACATTGGAAGCCAGTCTGGAAGTGGTTGGTTACTAAGGGTCTCAGGTCTAATATTCAGATGGGCACTTTAAACATCTAAAGCCCTTCAGCAGTACCGGTATTCTCAGACCATTATTATATTGTATGTAACAAACCATTATAGCTTGCATTAAAGTAATCAACATGCTCATATGAAGAATTAGAAAGAAAACATGATAAACAAATGAGATTACTTCTTATTGACATAAATGACACTAGTAATATGCATTAATAGAAGTGTCATTCATTGATACAATAAATAATTTATATATTAATAAAGGCAGCACATTTTCTGTAAAAAATGTTTCAGTTAGAATCTTCAGAGGGACTGCTATTATTATTACCAATTTAACAATTGTTTATTTGCATAAAGTTGACCCATTTTCAAATAACGAAACATCTTTTTATGTCAAAAAGTTCTTGGAAAAAAATTATGTTAGATTTCTAAAAGTAGAAACGCTTCCTTTGGTTTTAACATACATATCTGATGTCAATTTCAGAAATAGAATTCATTTTAGGTAATCAAGTTACTGGTGAATGCACTGTATAAATGCAAGATTTGTACCTTTAGCTTGCATATTAACAGAATTGTTGTAATACTTCACTGATACCAGATACTTCATTTTTCATACTTTCATTGCACTTTCAAAAAATATTGTCTATTTCACCAATTAATTTTCAATTAAATAACTGAAATTCTTTCACTATGAAGTTAGATTATTAAAAAACACAAATATAAGCCTACCTTGATTAACATTATAACTTCCTGATTCCTCCAGAATAGCACAAAAAATAAACACACATAAATGTCTTATCATACAAAGACATTAAAATAAACCTTTACTCTGTCATATAAATGTTCAGTCAGGAATTCTAACAATTAAGTAAATCAGCTTTAACTTTTACTGCTATCAAAGTTCTGGCAAGAATTAAACCTACTCACTAAGGAACTACCTAGTCAGCTAATAGTCCCTGCCAGATTTTATCAGATTGCTACAGATATACATAACAGCTAGTTAACAGGGAATTCCCCATAGACCCTACCAAGATTATAGGGGTCATGATTTTTCTGGTAGGAATAAATTACTAACCATTTCCATCCGATGTTACTAAGAAACCAAAGTAAACATTAAATGTGTTTTATTTATATCAACTATAATTACTTATAAACTTAGGGATAAACTTAGGGATAAAAATAGAGATCTGTGTTTTTTCTGATAAAAAATATATTTATGAGACAAGCGATGGTTTATTTATATAATTAATTGGATCTTCAGGGCATTCAATTTTTCTCATCAAATACACTTAGTAATTTAGAAACTTATCAATGGACTGTAATGGTCAATTACGAATAATTCTGATGTGTTTATACCCTAACTAATGGTATAGCTTGAAAAAATTGTATGATGATTAATTACCATGACACGTCATAGACAAAGCAAAGAAACAGATTCTTAAGTTGAAATATTTATAAAATATCATTATGTAGTTTGCCAACTAATTTAGTACAATAATCCTTCAATGCTACGAGTATAATAAAATGTTGAATTAATTAACACAGTAACAGAATAATTTAAACCATCAAACAAGAATCATGTGTCACTAACCACTTCATAGAGTTTACATTCACAACAGGGAGATTAATTGTTTTAGAAACATGATTTATCAAAACTTACTCCTTTCTTTCTACAAAATATTCAAGATTTGTAGTCATAAAAAATTTCAAAATGCAGAAAGTTTTAATTAAATGCATAAATTTTCCTTCTAATTATAGTGTCATTTATAGAGAGAAATTGCTGCAAATTTGATTTCTTACACTCAAAATAGCAAAGCAACAGAATGAAATAAAGGTAAAAACGAGTTATGGTTATAGAAAGCCAAACTATGGTTCCAACAATGCTAAGAGGTGTTTTGTACTATGAAGATATTATGTTAACCAGTCATGTGACCTCGTAAAGAATCGTTTTATTGCAAAGCTTACAAATCTTTTAATTGTTTATATATTTCTTCATGAACTTTTTTATCACATAAACTTAAGACAAGAAATCTCTAAATATATTTCTCAAGATAAAAACTTGCTAAAACAGATCATCATGGATTAGCCTGGATAATGTAACCTGTCTAAGAATGATTGACAGATCGAGGGAGGAAGTTACAACAGCTTGTTCTTTCATCTAACTCTCCATCTATCCAAAATGTCAAGGGTGGATCTAAACACTCATCAGATGCTTGTAACAAGTTTATGCTTCATTTCTTCACTTTTACAAAGAAAACGTCACATTTAACAAACAGAGTATTTTGTTCACCATTTTCAAACTGAAAGTTTGATGACATCATACAGCTGTCTAGGTCTAAAACCTTTCTCTCACACTATAAGACCTACATGAAAGCTTTTGAAGTTTTCTCTTACCATGTATGTTCACTGTATGGTACGTATTGAAATGCATGCAGACCATAATCAAATTGTAGACCTATTACCCTAACCAAACCAGTCTCCACGAAAAACATTTTTAAGCACTGGACATTCGGTCCAGTGAAAATTTAAACTTTACTGGACGGAATGAACTTTTAGTGGACCAAAATGAGAGTACAAACAAAATTTATATTACCGGGTACTTGACAAAAAAACATATTTTTCGAGAGTAATTAGGATATTTCATTTTTTGTTCTGAACCATGGTAAATATACCATTGAAAAATTAAGGGGCTGTCGGACCATTGACTTTTCAAATTTACTGGACCGATGGCCATTTTGGTGGACTCGGCCCAAGGTCCGGGGCTAAATGCGACGACTGTCAAACTGTAACCTGTTTCCGTAATCTAAACGTAAACCTATAGACTTCCCTAAACAGTACACCTTTTTCCCCAATCAGGCAGTAAACCTATTTCTCTATTAGTTGATAGTGAAAATTCAGTTGCTTGTTTAACATGAACAAACTCATTTTTTACCTCAACCAAATAAATTCTAATCAATTTTCACCAATAAATCTTAACCTTTTATTGGCTTTAACCATGGCAAAAAAATGATTACCAAGACAAAATTATTTTTACCTAGACTGAATTAATTCTTACCCTTACTATATTATTATTGATATTAGATTTGATTTCATGAAGTGGTAAAAATCTTCACTAATTATTTTATCTTCTTAAGCAATTAAGCAACAACTCTTACAAGTGACAAGGATTTGTTTTCTTTTCTTATAAGATTCATTACTCTTTATTCATAATAATTAACATAACTTTTATACATGTTTCTGGTCACATAATCCAATATTTTTTACATACAAAAGATATCACATCATTTATAAGTTACACAAGTACATACATTTTGCATGTGGATTAATTAATCAATTAATTCTTAATTACTGTAAAATGATCCCACGGATGTCTTCATTTACCTAAACCTAGGGAAACATCCATATTTTATCTACTATCAGCGGTAATATCTTCATGTTGAACTGAGAGACAGGAGGAAATCTTCAACAGCTCCGTCTGCCAAAACAACAGAGATTCAGTTAGTGTGTTAAATACTTCATTGATTTTTAAAACAACATAAAGACAAATTAAGTTCCATCCTTCACCTTGATATTTCAACTGGAAATTTTGCATAGTCTACCAAGATCAATCAACATTTTGCAATTAAAATAGTTGGCAGTTCTTGGCATGATTGCAAAGATTAAAATATCTCTGACTGCATCAGGTAGACGTCATAGACCTACAGTTATCTTATATGAATATACATTGGATTATTTTAAAGATACAGCCTAAACTGCAGTCAAATTAAATCAAAGGTAATGTAATCATTACAATGGCTTATCATTGAGGTAGCGGCCAGACACTAGCATAAGTAAGCTGTAACACTAAAAAAGCATCTAATTCATTGGTTCAGAAAGAAGAGATTTAATTTGAAACCAACCAATGGTAAGGCTGCATTCAGAGCTTTTACCAAGTTTAAATTACTTAATGTACTCATGTAAATGTGCATTGACCATATGCCAGTACCATAGAAACAATAAAAAAATATAATTTGAGATGAAGATTGAAATACTTAAACTTTAAAGTGTTTATGTATAAAGTGTCAACAAACTATTTACTAATCAGATTACTAAACATACAAACTCTTAATGTCAGCACAGCCTTCCTTCTGTAAGACTTACATACAAAATCTTAATGTCAGCATAGCATTCCTTCTGTAAGACTTACATACAAAATCTTAATGTCAACATAGCCTTCCTTCTGTAAGACTTACATACAAACTCTTAATGTCAGCATAGCATTCCTTCTGTAAGACTTACATACAAAATCTTAATGTCAACATAGCCTTCCTTCTGTAAGACTTACATACAAACTCTTAATGTCAACATAGCCTTCCTTCTGTAAGACTTACATACAAAATCTTAATGTCAACATAGCATTCCTTCTGTAAGACTTACATACAAACTCTTAATGTCAACATAGCCTTCCTTCTGTAAGACTTACATACAAACTCTTAATGTCAGCATAGCATTCCTTCTGTAAGACTTACATACAAACTCTTAATGTCAACATAGCCTTCCTTCTGTAAGACTTACATACAAACTCTTAATGTCAGCATAGCATTCCTTCTGTAAGACTTACATACAAACTCTTAATGTCAGCATAGCATTCCTTCTGTAAGACTTACATACAAACTCTTAATGTCAACATAGCCTTCCTTCTGTAAGACTTACATACAAACTCTTAATGTCAACATAGCCTTCCTTCTGTAAGACTTACATACAAACTCTTAATGTCAACATAGCCTTCCTTCTGTAAGACTTACATACAAACTCCTAATGTCAGCACAGCATTCCTTCTGTAAGACTTACATACAAACTCTTTAATGTCAACACAGCCTTCCTTCTGTAAGACTTACATACAAACTCTTAATGTCAGCATAGCATTCCTTCTGTAAGACTTACATACAAACTCTTAATGTCAGCATAGCCTTCCTTCTGTAAGACTTACATACAAACTCTTAATGTCAACACATCCTTCCTTCTGTAAGACTTACATACAAACTCTTAATGTCAGCATAGCCTTCCTTCTGTAAGACTTACATACAAACTCTTAATGTCAACACAGCCTTCATTCTGTAAGACTTACAAACTCTTTAATGTCAACACAGCCTTCCTTCTGTAAGACTTACATACAAATTCTTTAATGTCAACACAGCCTTCCTTCTGTAAGACTTACATACAAACTCTTAATGTCAACATAGCCTTCCTTCTGTAAGACTTACATACAAACTCTTAATGTCAGCACAGCCTTCCTTCTGTAAGACTTACATACAAACTCTTAATGTCAGCATAGCCTTCCTTCTGTAAGACTTACATACAAACTCTTAATGTCAACACAGCCTTCCTTCTGTAAGACTTACATACAAACTCTTAATGTCAGCATAGCCTTCCTTCTGTAAGACTTACATACAAACTCTTAATGTCAACACATCCTTCCTTCTGTAAGACTTACATACAAACTCTTAATGTCAGCATAGCCTTCCTTCTGTAAGACTTACATACAAACTCTTAATGTCAACACAGCCTTCATTCTGTAAGACTTACAAACTCTTTAATGTCAACACAGCCTTCCTTCTGTAAGACTTACATACAAATTCTTTAATGTCAACACAGCCTTCCTTCTGTAAGACTTACATACAAACTCTTAATGTCAGCACAGCCTTCCTTCTGTAAGACTTACATACAAACTCTTAATGTCAACATAGCCTTCCTTCTGTAAGACTTACATACAAACTCTTAATGTCAACATAGCCTTCATTCTGTAAGACTTACATACAAACTCTTAATGTCAACACAGCCTTCCTTCTGTAAGACTTACATACAAACTCTTAATGTCAACATAGCCTTCCTTCTGTAAGACTTACATACAAACACTTAATGTCAACATAGCCTTCATTCTGTAAGACTTACATACAAACTCTTAATGTCAACACAGCCTTCCTTCTGTAAGACTTACATACAAACTCTTAATGTCAACATAGCCTTCCTTCTGTAAGACTTACATACAAACACTTAATGTCAACATAGCCTTCATTCTGTAAGACTTACATACAAACTCTTAATGTCAACACAGCCTTCCTTCTGTAAGACTTACATACAAACTCTTAATGTCAGCACAGCCTTCCTCCTGTAAGACTTACATACAAACTCTTAATGTCAACACAGCCTTCCTCCTGTAAGACTTACATACAAACACTTAATGTCAACATAGCCTTCCTTCTGTAAGACTTACATACAAACACTTAATGTCAACACAGCCTTCCTCCTGTAAGACTTACATACAAACTCTTAATGTCAACACAGCCTTCCTTCTGTAAGACTTACATA
Organism: Lutraria lutraria; assembly: GCA_964023205.1. NCBI lineage: Eukaryota > Metazoa > Mollusca > Bivalvia > Venerida > Mactridae > Lutraria > Lutraria lutraria. The sequence goes on from OZ026844.1 coordinate 34,581,614, forward strand.
CAAACACTTAATGTCAACATAGCCTTCATTCTGTAAGACTTACATACAAACACTTAATGTCAGCACAGCCTTCCTCCTGTAAGACTTACATACAAACTCTTAATGTCAACACAGCCTTCCTTCTGTAAGACTTACATACAAACTCTTAATGTCAACATAGCCTTCCTTCTGTAAGACTTACATACAAACTCTTAATGTCAACATAGCCTTCCTTCTGTAAGACTTACATACAAACTCTTAATGTCAACATAGCCTTCCTTCTGTAAGACTTACATACAAACTCTTAATGTCAACATAGCATTCCTTCTGTAAGACTTACATACAAACTCTTAATGTCAACATAGCCTTCCTTCTGTAAGACTTACATACAAACTCTTAATGTCAACATAGCATTCCTTCTCTAAGACTTACATACAAACTCTTAATGTCAACACAGCCTTCCTTCTGTAAGACTTACATACAAACTCCTAATGTCAACATAGCCTTCATTCTGTAAGACTTACATACAAACTCTTAATGTCAACACAGCCTTCCTTCTGTAAGACTTACATACAAACTCTTAATGTCAACATAGCCTTCATTCTGTAAGACTTACATACAAACCCTAAATGATTGTCAGCACTGTGATCATTCTGTCTTTCTTCTGTAAGAATATTCCATGAAATATGGCTTACACACTTAGTTTGAAGTACAGTAAAACCTCGATTATCTGAACTTGGATTATCCAAAAACCGGGTCTTATCCGAAATGAAATTTCGGTCCCGAATTTCCCTCTATACATTTCAATGTAAATAAACCTCGATTATCTGAATCGTCTAATCCGAATACCATGGCTTATCCGAAGTGACAAACAGGTCCCCATGATCATCCGAACGCATATTTTCACACCTGTTATCCGAAGTCGACAATTAACTCTGATCGATCACTGTAGGATTTCTTTAAAGTGTCAAAAGGTGTAAACAACAAATTATCAAACCACTGTGAACAAAGGATTGTTCGTTTGGATCATTGTTTGCAGTAATGGGAACACAATTAGCCTATTATGTTACGGACTCGGTCAGATTATTCATCTTTTAATTTTTCGCTAGATTTATAAATTGCATCATAATTTCACTTTAATACGCAATTAACATTAAAACATTCGAAGTTTGTTAAATTGACAAACAATACACATGACCAATATAAATTACTGGCACTCGATTTCAAAATCATTCCATTTTCGGAAAATGAATACAAACACGATAAGCTAAGATATCTTAGGACGACAACAATTTGTGTAATGCTCGTAAGTGTTTGTGACTGTAGCAATAAAATGAAAAACCTTTATTTTCGTAAAATCGTCCAGATTTCCCTTACCCTGGATTACCCAAAACCCCGGCTTATCTGAAGTAATTTTTCGGTCCTACGACTTCGGATAATCGGGGTTTTACTGTACCTCATGTAACCCTTAGTGAACAGCCCCAGATGCACAGAAAAGCTTTATGAGAATAAATCCCTTACAATAGATGCCATCTCATGTGATAGAGCCATGCCTAAACAAACACACACCAAGATTAACTCACTAATAATCTAAAGCACAGTGTCAATAAATCTATTGTTAATCCACTAACTTATAATTATAATACATCAAGTAAATAATAAAGATCATAGCATTAGGACTTCAATAAGAAGAGCATCCAAGTTATGTCTGACTTCTTATCACAGCCAATCCTGCATTTCATTCATAGACATAGCTATATAGCGGGGGGGGGGGGGGGTACTGAAATCTATGTTTAATTAAGTAAGATTTATTACTTTTAACATCAAATAAGATTTTGTACTTATTACTCGAAGCAGATACAAATAAATGAAAACTTGATAATATAACATCTATTCTAGAACTACTTCAGTTCTTACAATACTAATAATGATTCCATGATTAGGTGAGATATAGATAAAAAAACAACATCAAATGCACAAAATTAATTTTGTTCAAGATAACCAACAATAACAACATACATATGTACAATGACATACCTTATGTTTCTAACAATCCTTTAATTTAACATTCCGAAAAAGCTCACTTAATACCTGACAAATTATTCATTTCTGTGACATATTTCTGGAACACATCAAAAGGATACCTTCACTATAGTAACCATGCTCAGGTAATTATACAATGAATCTATATGCCAATAGGATCTATAAGCTAAACTAGATTACCTGGAAAATCTCTTCGTCTGTGATTATTATCCTAAACCTCCGAGTAAGTAACTTGATGTACTATAACAATAAACACTTTCACAGAAATTTTGTCAGACAGGGAAGCAACCTACAGTTGTAGAAATACCACAGATTTTTTGCAGCTGAAAAAAACTGATTTTCCCAGAAATTTACATACATTTCTTCAGGAATACTACATTGTTTTTTTTTACATATTTCATCATCAGATAAAAGACCACATTACTGTAAAGAGTAGCTTTTAAACATTCATTTGTAGCAAAAAGTATCATATACTTCTTTAATGGCAATTATTACCTAATAAAACAAGGGCTGTAACTCTTGACAAGAAATTCCACCCAATTTCCACTACACAGATGAAACAAAATAAAGACAATGATAGTATATCATTCAGCACAAACAGCTAATTAGTTAATGATAGATGTAAAGCAGGTTTTCTCACCAGAAAGTGCAATTAGATACAATATAGGTTATGATTTATAAGTTATTTACTGTGTTACACGTTACTGTGATGCTCAGGGTTTGGCAAACATATTGCATAGTCTGTCATTAGTATGAAGATGGAGGAACAGAATTTATGAATCAAACTTTCTCTTACAAAAAGCACATCACTCACCTCATTAAATACCTGATAACTTAGATTACAAGTTATTTTCTTCTTCTATAACCTAAAGGGTTTTTAATCACAAATATCTCAATGTAACACCAACATTGTAATCAGTTATTTAAGATGATTATCTGCAATGAATTAAACAACTCAATAACAGCCATCATGTTTCATACAATAACCATGCATTCAATAACTTGACCTGCAAACCGCCAAGCATTCAATAACCACCAAGCATTCAATAACCTCATAGTACACAATAACCACCAAGCATTCAATAACCACATAGTACACAATAACCACCAAGCATTCAATAACCACAAATTACACAATAACCACCAATCATTCAATAACCTCATAGTACACAATAACCACCAAACATTCAATAACCACATAGTACACAATAACCACCAAGCATTCAATAACCACAAATTACACAATAACCACCAAGCATTCAATAACCTCATAGTACACAATAACCACCAAACATTCAATAACCACATAGTACACAATAACCACCAAGCATTCAATAACCACAAATTACACAATAACCACCAAGCATTCAATAACCACAAATTACACAATAACCACCAAGCATTCAATAACCACATAGTACACAATAACCACCAAGCATTCAATAACCACATAGTACACAATAACTACCAAGCATTCAATAACCACATAGTACACAATAACTACCAAGGTCACTGTCATACAGTGGAGTAAGGGTCAAATATTTAACAACTAGGACAAAACCTTCCCCGGATTAACTTTTGCTGTAACACAAGAGTGCAAAAATGACACTAAAGTGGAAAGAAATACCATTACAGACACCACTTAGATAATTTATCATATGAACTTGGTTACACCATACAATCACTACCTGTAATTAACTCACAACAGGAGACCACAGGGTTTTACTTATTCTCAGGTAATAAGTCAAATTATAGCAATAGAATGTGAACTTCAGATCAGTCTGTGACAATGTTATGATAGTTAAGACAATTACATTATGTGCAAAACTTCTATCATGTATAATAGTGCACTTAAGTTACTCTGTTCTGACAATAAAATTGTTTAATTATAGCTTTATGCATTAACTTGGATACAAATACATTTTTTTTTGCATCCCTGTACTTGAACAATGTAAACTCATCAACTTCAAAGAAAGTAATTTCCAAAAATAATATCACTACAGTACGTTCCAAAAGTTACACTGCCTGAGTGTACACATTAAAATTATGGTAACAATTTAAGAAATTTACCTAGTCTTTGATATACCAGATCAAAAAATTAACTTGTCATTTTATACATGTAATACCTCAACATTTCTTATCAAAACAGTTTGTTTTATGAAACCAAAGAATTTGTACCAAACATATCTCATGTTGTGAAACTGATAGCAAATACATTCTTCTTTAAACATAATAGACAACAACGTTTTAAAGCAAAAAAAAAACAAGACAAAGTTTGATTATCATTTTCTAAACTGATAATTTTAAAACGTATCATAAAATTTAGAACTTTGTCTGTGCATTCTAAGAATTTGATTATCTGAGCATGCAGTGAACATAGGTAGTTCAATTTCATTAAATAGTTATATTAGTATCAATGCTTAGAGAACAACCGATTATAAACAGAATAAAATAGAGCGACGCTGAATGCCAGCTATCTGCACCAATTGGTCCCCTGGAGAACACGTTCAATTCATACGCAATACTTTAAATTCCGTCATATTTACCAGCAAAAAATATCCCATCATATGATAAGAAAAGAACTCACAAATCAGAACAAATTCCATCAATATCTTATTTATATAAAGTAATATCAGAATCTAATTATACAACATGCATCCAAATCACTCACAGTATCAAAATCCTGCACATGGGACTTGTTTATACAAGTGTAATCCAATGATGAATATTTTCTCAGGCGAAACTCAAGTTTTAATTTACTTTCATCCCTGATTTCTACCCATTATTTACTGTTAATTATTCATCTTGCTTGTTTTTATAATGTTTCGTTGCGGAATTCCCAAAATTTCTTGGCAGCAAGTTGAAGCTATGATGTAAAAATGTTGTAATATCTTCCTAATTTTACTTTCATTTAAAACAAAGCCGCCAATTTTGATCAGTTTACAGCTAGTAGGTATTTAAGCTAAGCAAGTAATTCTCAAAATGATTAAAATTTGGAACAATACAACACCGTGGTAACCAACAGATGATTTTCATTTAAAAACCAACTATTATGCAATTTTGATGTATAAAACTGCAAGCATATTGAGGGTTTATATTCAAAGAACCATTTTAATAGAAATGTCATTCATACATAATTCTTTAAGCCTTAAGATGTTCATAGGTTGACGAAATACAGATGTGATGAGGATTTTTTTACAGACAAATGATTTTTTTTTAGATACAAACTACAGTGAAACCTTGGTAATTAAAGACCACCTGGTCTTGATAAAGGTTTTTTATCCATTTGAAATGTAGAGGAAATCAGAAAGCAGTTTAAAGAAGTGGTTGTTATAATGAGGTGTTAACTAAATGAAGTTGTACTGTAAGTGAGATTTATTGTATACTAAGTTACAAAATATGCCTCTAATCTCAAACTACATAAAGGAAAGTTTATATTGATCGTAATAACATCAAAATAAAAAAAAATTTAGTTTGTTTGTTTGTTCGAGTTTTATGCCCCCTTTTCAACAGTCAAAGTCAGTGTGAGGCGAACAGTTCACCAAACCATTGTACCTGGGAAAAAAACAGTACTAGACTCGGGACCCAGGCTCCGGGCGTAAGCACCAGCCTACTTTCTCACATAAAGATAAAAAAAATTGTGAGTTCATAATTATATTTGCTTCATTTTATTTAAATTATTTACTACCAAACCTGACACTGAATAATAAGTTATTCTAGGCTAATATTTTAATGCATTTAGTTTATATAGAACGTGAAACAAGTCTTCTCCTTGATGCAGCAAGTCTTCATATATGACTCGAGCATGGACGAGTGGTTAAGGCCACTGACTTCAAATCACTGTAACCTCTCAATGATAGAGGGTCATGGGTTCGAACCCAGCTTACCGACCATATCTCTTTATGTGAGAAAGTAGGCATTTGCTTAAGGATGATGGGAGTCTAGTACTGGTTCTTCCCAGGAACGATTCTTAGGTGAACTCATATGACTCTTGACTGTTGAAAAGTGGCATAAAACACGATATAAACAAACAAACGAACGATATATGACTCCATCAAATGTTCAACCAAATCAATGAACTGTGGTTCAATAATAAACCAGTAAGACAGAGTTAAAAAATCTGACATGTTGAAGTAATTCCAATTAAACTCAGTCATAAGCATACAATAAAACCAAGAAAAAAAAACTTAAGATTTCAAAGGCTCTGAATGTACCTGCTTCTAATTTCACGAGCATGTGCTTTGTTAAGTACAAAACTATCTTACTTCGGGTAAATTTGAGTTACTAGTCAGCAATAAATAAGGATAGTTAAACATAATTTATTCACTCGCCTCATCATATCAGCCTTACTATCAACATGCACATCAATTACTGTGAGGTACGTATAATATAATCTAGGTGAGGCTCACAAAACTCACAGAAAAAAATACTACCAAGTCGCCTACTGTGATATCATAAATCTAGTCTGAGAAAAGACATAAAACTCATAAATAATGCTAAAACTATCAACAAAAACCTAAATCTGAAGTTTTTTAACAACAAAATCCATGGTAAAAAATTGTTCTTTAATCTCTTCCTTATTTAAGTACACTCCAACAGAAATGTCAAGAACTACAACTCTTGATATACTTGTATCAGAAGTAAGAATGTTGGTAAGATTTGCCTCCCTTGTTATGAAAAATTTGACCAACTTCATGTGATTTTGAAATAATCATTATAAATTATACTTTTTTCTGCTGACATACTTCATTAGATTAAACCAAACAAATGAATGGTTGAATCATCGCAATCATAAATTATATTAACTAGTTAAAAAGTTGTAAATGATCAAAATTTAACAAACCATATGAAAAACAGCTTATCATAACACAGACCAACTGAATTCTAGCCAGTCAAGTGATATAAAAAACATTACATTCGTAATTAAACACTGACTTTTCAATTAAAAATAAGTCAAGAATATGTAAGACCTTAAATTAATAACATTCAGCATGAAAGTAATTTTTCATTTTATACAAAATATGTTAATTTTCTATTGGTAATTATGTGAATAATAATGAGTACATGGACAGAGAACCCTTCATAAGTATATATATATATATAATTGACTTAACTTGTAGTAGGCTTGAAGTCTCCAGTATGTTAATTCTAATCAGTGACTCATACTTACATTTCACCCTGCTTACAATGTTGATTTAGTAGGTTACTGAACTATTACAAAAAATGGATGTATTTTTTTAAATAAATCAAACAGTCTGAATTTGTTTGGTTCTAAAAGGCTTTCAGCTGTAGAAAATACTTATAGATATTTTGATAGAGTCCAAAGTAACTCTCTGGTTCTTCTTATTCCTTGCAGAGGTCAAGTTAAGAAGATAATTATCTCTCTCAACACTCTATCACCTGATTGGTTGAAACTGAGGTAAATCTTAAAATTGACCAATGGTAAAGCTGCGACTGCCGACTGGTTACTATAGAAACTGTCACTCAGCAACCACTTCAAGACCTTTCTTATTGTAACAACCACCTTTTTCTTTTATAATCAACTTAACACTGAAGCCACTTAATATGACGACCAATTTTTATCTAAAAGATGGTTTTATTATGGAGGTTTTACTTTATTAATTTTTTTCTCCGACTCAGATCATTCCAACAACTAATGTATACCTTTATATATCTCCCTAGCAAAATTCATAAAAAATCTTCAGACAGATTGAAAGAGCTAACATTTAATATCTTGGTATAAGTCCATGAAAATCAACAAATCTATAGGGTGGTCTAATGTTTACAAATTCTAAACAGAATCGCTGGCATTCACATGATATTCAAGATTGATAAAAATGTAGCATCATGTTGAGATTTATCACAGACAGCAACAAATATGTTGTTACAAAGGCAACTTAATTGAACATGACAAAATTAGCTGGTATGACAAATATTTAGTCTTTTTCAAACTTTGCTAAACCCTGGTATCATTTAGGATCAGATTTGCTTGTAACGCAGTGTATGCCTGTAATCCCTAGTTAATCCAAGGGAAGTAATCCAAGTATGTCGTGAGTGGCAGAAAACCCGGTGACTGCACACCAAGATAATTATGATAATCCAACATTCCCAGCATGCATTTATCATTCCCGACACAAGTCACAATTTTGCAGGAAAAAAAATGCAGAAATTTTATTCACAGGAAATTCGAACATTGGATTTAACGCAGATGTGGGATATTTTGTTTTCTAAGATTTGTGACAAACAAAATATTTTAAATCATATTACAGAGACCAGGTGTTTTGATGGAATGTTCAACACTGATAAAAACAATTTAAGATCTATTTAAACACTTGTTTTTACATCACAAGTCATCAATCTTATGGAACTTTACTTTAAGATTGGATTTTTTTGTTGATTAATTTTCTAGCAAAAAATTTAAACCAGCAGTGATTCAAGCCACTTATAAAACTTACTGAAAGTAAAAAAAGAGAGAAAATTGTTTTTATTACAATAAATGATATAAGTATTGTAGGGTTTAATTTCAAATGATAATGGAAAATAGATAATACTGATAACAATGTAAGAATTATTTCATTGTTAAAAATCATAAATAACTAAGAGACATGTGCCATTTTATAATGATTGTTTGCAGTCACGCCAACTTGGGTCAATGGAACAGTGATGACGAGTACTTGACAATCAATGAGGTCCCGAGTTCAAATCCCACATAAGGTGTCAGTTGGCCTTTATTTGTAGGTCATTTTGTTCTAAATAATCAATGACAGGTTTTAACAAAATGGTCTTTATTCACAGGGTGGCCTTTATTTGGAGGTGGCTGCTAACACAGGTGTGACTGTACATAGTAAGTTGCACCACATGACTCAAGACCTAACAACTAAATAACTTTAGTCCAGTTTAGTATTATGTAAACGTATCAAAGTCAGTCTGCTATTAAAACATATTTGTGAAAAACTGACAATATAATACAGATTTTTTGACAGTATTAAATAGCTCATCAAAAAATGACACCTAAATATGGTGTGTCGACATCCGACATGTACTAGAAATGACAAGACAAGAAAATTATAGATAATTTCAGAATGCTGCGACCTTCCTGCCAATATCAAGTGTCAACTGTCAAACAATAAAATTAAGTAAATTTAGCTTAGATTCTTGTATCGACAAACGGCATTATGTCTGATGATAACAATTTCAAAAATTCAAGACATCGTAGCAGACATATTTGTCATAAAATAAAAAGCCATTGTGACAATGAATACAGTAAAGTTGTAAACATGTTTAAAGAATGTCTTACAGATCAAAGATTAAAATAACTGGGGAAAAAAACAGTGCTATATATCAAGCTTATACAATTATGATTTAATCCAATGTGAAGAATCGTTTACAATGGAGTATGATATCTCTTTAGATATACTTTTCATAAAAAATGTGCATTATAATAAACATTGCAATAAATGTGCAGTAGATACGATCAACGTTGAAGCCCGCACGTATAGCACTAAACAATGAAATCACCCATGTTGACGTCTGCCATAAAAATGTTTACGCATACATTATATTTAAATGTCACCAAAAAACATTTACACATTAAATGTATAATTTTGATTAATTGATAAAAACTAAAATCAAATTAATAATCATGTATAATTAACGATAAAAATAAAATATTTATTAATCAAGTGCTGTCATATCATTATCCAGCCTGCATCTAGGAGGGCTTATATAATGCTGTCAATGGCTATGTACTAATTCATGTAAATTGCTAGAACTATGATTTATCACTGTGTACACTTTGGCAGTACAAAAACTTAATTTCATTTTTTTAAGTACTATTCTTACATTTGACAGAAATTTCAAAATAATTTGTGTTAATCAATTCTCATCAAATTATTCAGTTTATTAAAAGTTTATACTAACTCCGTATTTCATATCAAATATCAAATTGTCTTTTTTTCTAATGCACTATTTCATACTTTGATAGCAAAGAAAGCAATATTCAAAACATTTGATTAACCTCGAATAAACCTTGATGATTCATGAATTCAAACAAAAGGTTTGAATAATCAAACAAAAACAATATTAAAGTCATGACCAGCATGGCACTTAATGTTGATCCAAATCATTGACTTTCTGGCATCCAGTTATTGTCGGACACCAGACAGGCGATCTTTCGAGTGGTCGACATTTTGGTGCAGTAACCAACGCTGTGTAAGAAAACCAAGGCACCATAAAGAAAATGGTTCAAGTATTTTCAAATATTGAAGAAAGTCATCAACATAACAGATCACAATGCTAGTATCAAAACATGTAAATTAATCGCCGCCTTTTTATCAATGCTATTCGACATTAAAGGGTGGTACAGACGGCCCTGTAAGTAATTATGACAATAAGAAATATGTTAATTTCTGTTTGTTCTGGCATTAAGACATAGATTTATCAAAGGAATGTCAACAAACCATTAGAAAGATGAAAGAATCTATCAGTTCATGAATAAGTAATAATAATGAGGTTTATTGGAGAAATCAGATTTGTTATTGAACTTATGATTACTTTAACTGATAAATTCATCCTGTGAAGTCTTTATTCTGTTCCCACATTTTCTACATAAAGGGAGAGAACTCTAGAGACACTGAAGGAATGACACAAATTTTGGACAACATTTAGTAAAACACTGTATCCTTAATAACACATTAAGGATATTTGGATATAAAAAACACAATCAATTCTATAGCATCTGAATATTGTTGTCTTTTTCTGATTAGTAAACTATTTTAGTGATCATTCAAATATTTTAATTGTTTTACATTCAAAATGTCACACCTTATAAGACTTATAGCACCTGCTTCCTCATACACACCTTCCTATAGCAAAGTGTTTGTGAACAAATCAGGAATCTTCTCTTTATCTATGTTTTCATTGATACTTTTGTAATTCAACGAAATAGAATTCAAATAGTCCTGATATCAAAGATCCAATGCAAAACTGCTGTAATTTGCTTTGTCTACAACAGATGAGTTACAACAGTTTTCTGCCAAAATCACACATAATAAAAAAATCATGATATTACCTGAGTAAGATCAAACTCTAATAATAATATGATTATTGTAATACAAATGAATAGATGACAGGCGTATCAAAATATATCACCACTTTACAGTCTATAACCTATTATAAACAGTTACTTATCCTCCCACTTTCAATTCATTCTACAGATAATCCATGAAAGTAAAGCACTTTTGTAAAGACACCAAAAATGGGCAAACAAACTGTGGGAAAGCTGAATTCCAATACGTCAGTTCAGTTGGTACATTTTTTTTATTCCTGGAAGGGACTTAAAACATTGAATGGCATTTAATTGATTTTAATGGTATTTTAATTGTTTCAGTCTTCTTGTATTGATCCCAGCCATCAGTTTAATAAAGTAAGGAATTCACCTTTTATTATGCTCTCTAGCTAATATCCCCAGCTTAGAATCAAGTAAAATAATTTTATAACAATTCAATTCAACTATTAATATATTCAAAGCAACTCAGACATTTTGTAAAATTCAAATTAAAGCGACCAAGTATGAAACATTTATTCAATTCAAAATTTGTCCTGTATACAATATAAAGTAACTGTCAATAAGCATTAATGATCATTTTTGTACTAACTGCAGCAGACATATTATGTTATGTGCTGTAATGGAAAAGTGTTTTATTCAAATAAATTTCCACCATGTAAAGGATTAATCATTCATGAACATTATGTGGTGCTAACTGAAGTTAAACAAGACGCTGCATTCAATCCAGTGGCATGCTTGTGAAGCAATAGCCCATTTGAACAAGGTCAAGGTCAAAGTGGGTGTTTGATAATTATAGATGGACTGAGAATGGTCATAAGCAACAACTGTATACATGTAAGTATTCAAGTGTTCTAGTAAGCGGTGTTTCATAAGATCTACTTAACCTAGTACAGAATCATTCTAAGTCCAAATTAAGTCAAGGTCAAGGTCAAAGTGGGTTATTTTGATACGGGTGGATTGATAATGATCATACGCAACAACTGTATAAATATCAAAGTGTTCTAGCAAGCGGTATTGGGGCTAGACGAAACAGTAAAATCACCTTAACCTCATGTGAATCAGTGAATTTACAGTGCTGTAACCTTAATTATGATATCAAACCAATAAATCTTGCATCTGAAATAAAATTATTATTGTTTCACACTTAAAGAACAATCAAATTGGTACAAGTCAAAAAGGAGTAAACAAACAAGTAGAACTGTTTGTAAATACTAAACCACAAAGTTGAATGAAGTAGTAAATGAATAAACATGTCTTAAAAATATCCTGCACTTCATGCAATCACCTACTGAGTGAAACAAGTAGATTGCTAGACACAGAATCATAATGTCACCACAGAATATGTCATGCTAAGTACTTTAATACAGTATACAATAATAAGGCCATCTTTGAGGATCAGAAATAAATAGGGAAGTAGTCTACCAATCAAGTTTGAATTAAGAGGAAATATTGAAAACAGCCACTTTTATTGGAATTCATGAAAACATGAATTTTCTTGAACTATTCATGCATACTTCATGAACAGTTCATAAAGTATAAATAACTATTAGACAGGGGAGGTCCGACTATTAGTGGTTGTTTATACCATATGGTGGTCTTAATAATAAAGTAGGCACTGAGTAAAGTAATTTCAGACAGTACAAAATAAAGGGGATAAATACAAAGCCACATTTGTTTTAACAAACCACATATCATCTACATACTGTATGATGGCTCTAGTGGTGGTTGAACATAAACTTTTATATTGTATGTACAGTAAACCAGGGTTGTAATTGTATGGCCACTTGAACCAAGTCAATGCAAACAGTCAAACTAGACCAACTCGGACTAGCATTCGTAAAGATGCACCCAAAATGAAATATTTCACAGTTGGTGGTAAAAAATTAAACTTCTTTTGAAAAAGACGAACATTTTTAAAAGCCCTCTGAGTAAATAAATATGATTTACCCTATAACTGACATTCCTAATTTACAAAAAAAAAAAAAATGTAATACATTGAAAAGTTTGGCTATTTTTTTATAAGATTTTATCTTTATTTCAAATATTGAACTCTTGTTGCAAATTGTAATCTACATGAAGTTAGAAAATATCACTGACAGTCAATACATATTCCTTTAAATTGTTCTCAACTGTTCTTTCTTACTGTCAAACATTTTTTAAACACAGGAGTATTTTTTCTGTATTTTGTTGTTAACGACAACCACATTTTTCCCCACAATGACCAATGATTCATGACCAATGAATGCCCAATGTCACTTGCATGTCACATCCTTATTAAATTATCCCTCAATCAATTTCCCTTTTTATGCCTAATTTCACGTGCAAATGATTGTAGCCTGAACAGAAATTATTATCCGAAGAGAAATCAATACACTATCACATTCCTAAATATGGGTAAAGATTTAAACAGTAAACAAATCCCATTCTTTGTCAATTACAACAAATTTATTGATAAAAAAAACGGGGAATTCGCATAATTACTATATAATTGTTTAGTATTTACCATCAAGGCATTGTCTGGTCAGTGTAATTAAACAAGTGAACTCATACAATAAAAGTCTTTGTTTATTCTTCTTACTTTGTTTGAGAATTCACAATAAAAAAATCATACATATTTAAGATATGTACGTAAGTCTGTTTTTAACAATAATGACAAGCTTTGGGAAGTCAGCAACAAGATACAGACTGTACAACAACTCAGGATCTCTTGCTGGAACAACAGGGACAAATAACTGATATTGGTGACTTAAACATTTTCAATCAAGTTGCAACCTTAAACCCAGTCACATTTATTTACATACATTTTGGAATAACAGTCAAACCAGAGAAAAAGGCTGCGTGTGAATGATGGCCACCATCGTTTACCATAACCACTTTTATCCCATCACAGATTTATTGATTAGATAGACCAAATAAGCCTTTAAGTAAGGGTCAATGATGTATTGAGTCTCTCTTTCACTCTGGTGGCCCTTCTTCCACTGGTTTGTCTGTATGCAAACAGACAGATTTTAAGTATTGCAGAAAATGAAGGTAACCAAACAAGTGTCAGAGAATGGTCTCCTCTTCTGTCATTTAGAACTCTAAGGAGCTCATCAATGAATCCTCTAAAGGGCTCATAAAATTGTGAACAGACTTCATAAATCGAGTGTTCAACGCAACAGTGTCATAACTCATACTGAAATAAGAACAAGTTACGCCAGTGTTGCGCTGAGCCCTCGAAATGTCCAATAACAAATCACCCTAATGATGTACATTATAGAGTGGTCATGTGACATCAAATCTGATCCCTATTACTGACCCCTGTCAATTAATAATGCATCATGGGAATGTCTCCAACAAGTCCTCTTCAAGTATCCAGAATTCCTTGTGACAGAACAGGAAACAATGACTGGAATGACTCATCAAAATTCTAAGACTGCAACAGAATTTGGTTAAAATGTGTAATAGCATTTAATGGAGTGGTGAACTTCATTAACTAAGGAAAGAGTTCAAACGACAGTGACTAATTCCAAGGTTTAGTGCAAGACTTTCCGTGTTCCCTCGGGCTGAAGATGTCCAGCACAGGAAATAGTGTCAGATTAGCTCTGAGATTTGTTGCAGACTTACAGGAGGGACACGGATGCACTAAACATTGTAAAAGTCTTTAATCCAGGAAGTAATTCTGTTAAAGGTGATTTGATGAAACATAAAAATATCTTCTAGACAAAATTCATCTGGTTGAATGTGATTTGCTCAGATTTAGTATCAAAGCCCTTCTCAGACATTCTGTCGGGAAGACTTATAATCAAGAAAGAAGACACATAATCACTGATAATTTGTCTGACAGTTTCAACTTAATGATCAAATAATAAATGTTTAATATACTTATGTTGCGCCAGAATAATATAATAGCCTAATAAGTGAATCAAGTTCAGTCACTATGGATCAAATTAGATAGTAATGCTTAGTCAGCAATTTACCAAATGTTCAAAATAACTGTGATCTTTGTTGTTATAGTACCTCTGGGCTGGAGCCTTAATGGTGTATCTGTCTAGCATGAACAGACAAGGTAATACCAGTAAAGCAGCCAGATGAGACAGTCTGCAGTTAAGTTTTATAGATATATCCCAAGGGGAGATAATTTTGTGCTTAAATTTGCCAAGGGAGATTTCATTGAAGGAGAAAGTAGTTTTTCATATATTTGCAAGAAATCTGTATTTTGTATGGCCTTTTTTACACAAATTGTACATTGTATGTATTTTTTGCGAAATTCTTTATTCAAATTTGGAAATAAAGAGGCTTTTTGCAGAAATTAGGAAGTCACCCAATATCAGCCTCTGTTATAGAAGGAAAGAAGTCCCTGATTTAGACTAAAGCATCAGTCTCTCACAGTTATGAATAGTTAACACAAAAAGACAAAGTAAATCTTACGCGCATTATGTCTCATCCCTTTTTATGGTAAATTACAAATTCCCAATCAACCACCATCAGAATGATAGTGTCTGCATGACTGCATGCAATGCATAATAGAATGTTACCATTTCATAATAAAAACATCATGTATCTTAAAATTTGTAATAACAATATTGTATCAGATAAAATTCCATGTCCCAAAATGTCAACAGAAGCTTATTTTACAATTAAGGTAATAAAACATTGTGAAATATAGGCAAACAAGGAGAACACAAGTTCCACAAAAATTAAGGCTGAACAATTAAGAAAACAATCAACAATGACATTCTGCAATTCTGGAAAAAAAATCCCCTTAGGGATCACAGAAGAAATGAACTAGTTCTGATAAGTTCCAATATTGTGTTATATCTTCATTTCCCAGAAGAAATTCGCTGTTTCCAGTATTTCGACAATAGACCCAGCACGGCAAAAAAAGTTGATATGTGTTGAGCAAAACTCATAAACTTCCACTAATGTGACTCCCTTAAATGTAACAATCAGTAATTTGGTTAATAATGAACCTTACTGGCCCCCTTGTGGTCCATAAACTAAGAACAAATTAGGGGGCATAAGATGTTTAACACAGGGGACAGATGTTGGTGGGGGCTCAATAATATGGCATCATGCCACCTCAGATTCACAATTTCATTAAGTTTCGACAAAAATATTATGATTTGTTTAGGGTTGTGAAAGGGTGAATATTACTCTTGATTCCTACTTAAAAAAGAGGAATTAATTATTCATTTTGAATTTAGCTGACTTTGTGACACAGTTTCACCTCTTTCCATTAGTGTAATATATTCCAAGTATAAACATAACTGACATTTTAAAGTAAATTCCACACAAACATGTGCACTCCTAATGCTGTGTTAATTCCATTAGATGCCTTTATTGAATTTTTCAAATCATCGAAAAAATCAAATCACACTTGAAAAGTGAAGGATGCCTCTAAGAGTCTAAAAAAATGACAACAGCGATTTTTTCTGAATTTCCCATGACCTTAGTATTTGTTGAAATTAAAATTAATGGAACTTTTGCATGACAAAAGCAATAATAAGATGTACAAAATTGTCAGGAATTTCCTTTTAATTTAATCCATTAGCTAACCCTTTGTCACATTTTCAACAAACTGGTGTGAACTAAAAGGAAAAAAAAGGGTCTTTGCATGGCAAACTCCCAAAATTATTTTTTCTCGTTAAAAAAACAGCTGCCGTAACCATTATGAATTGCCTTAATTTTCTATTTGAAAAACCGATTTAGCAAACATAACTCATGTATTCCACACACAAACAGAACTATTTGTTATTTTCAATTTTTTGACAGAGAGACAAAAGGCATTTCTAAGCATGCAGAATCCAAGAAATGATATTTTTTGCATAACAATGCACGGACATGAATTATCATAATGAACTCTTTCATAATTACCCATAATGCACACACACACGAGACTGGTCGCCACATTTTTTGCTCTTAAAGATATCACAGAGAGTTGAAAATTATACACCAGTCTGTCAAAATATTTTGAATTACCATAAAAACTTAACTAACAAAAAAAAACTAATTATAATTTCAACATAATGACAACTAATTATCATTTCTAGCAGACACAGCAAATAAATGAACATTCAAACAATACATTGCTTTTAAGTACGATTTGAAAAATGCGAGCTAAAGATTTTAAGTCAAGTTACATTCTCAGTTCTAAATTTAGATTTAACGTAATAAACTTTAGCACCAGTAATGACCACTTCATTAAAGAATTTAAACAGATTATAATTAAAAGAAAAGAAAATTAATTTCAACAGATTCAGTTCATATTCTGGCATTTCAGACCTTGCAATGAAAATAAATGATTTATAAGCAATAAACAATTTATGTTGTCAAATTCAATTATCATTTTAGTAAATGTATGTACATATATCGAGGGTTCAACGCAACAGTGTTGTAACTCATATGGAAATAAGAACAAGTTACGACAGTATTGCGCTGAGCCCTCGATATGCAATCTTTATCCAACATTTTCCAAAAGTTACTGCCAACTAAATGTATCATTTAAGTAAACATTATACTATGCATTAAAGTCTATTATAAATTGTATGATAATTTATAATTTATTACAATGCTTGCTATCATAATTTAACTATCAAATGAAGTTGTTTATAAACTTCGAAAAAAATACACGTATGTCTAATTCTGATCATATTCTTTTTAAGTCGGTTCTTTTGTCCAGCGGATGAAAAGCAAAGAATCTGGGATGAAGCATTAAGCCAGACAATATCTGAAATGTCTTTTATAACTCATTGACACGACTAATTACAGTCGATCACAAAACAAACAAACAAAATTTGCAGATAGAACAAGATGAAGACAAATTATTGAGGCAGACGACAAAAAGTTAATTCAAACTCACACCCATCATCAGAATATTTCACACTCATTTCCACTCATGAATGAGTCGTAACAAAGGCTTCTTTTTTATTTTAGATTAGCCACAGTCATCATTTTCAACAGAAAAGGAGACATTGTATTTTTAGATAGTGGATTGCATGCGTTTTGCATAATTCTGGCAGTAAAATGAACATCCTTAATGAACTCAATATTTGCATTGAACACAATAAATTTAAATACAGAGATGAACAAACATTGCTAGCCGAGGGTAGACATAAACCAGCCACAAGAACAATGGTGGGACTGTCCCCATAACGCCAAATAAGGTGTTCCTAAGATTTCATTTTTAGCAAAATGCAACCAAACTAGTAACACACAAAGTTGGTTGCACAATGAACACTGAATAAATATTTGACAAGAATTATGTCTGGGCCACTCACTGATTACACCAGACTTTTTATAGAAGTTGATGACAATCTCATCAGCCAAGATTCAATAAACTTCATTTCCATAGAAATGACCAGACAAAATGATTTATTCTACAACAGGGACAGCATAATTTCATGGACTACAGTAATAATCAGCAAAAATCTCAGAATGCCTGTGTTGCCATGGGAATTATTATCCTTTGTATTTCTTGTTCCATCAAACTTCATGAATTGTGAGTTCTTAGATTTCTAAAAGAATGTATGACATGGCGTGATAACAAGGTTATAAAATAATACATTACATGGCGTGTTTTAAACAGAGGTTAATTGCATACCCATTTATGACAAGGAAGTTTTTTCATGATAAGTCATTCTTCATATTAGTTTAAGCAGTATTTATATCTTTTTAGACTTTCTATTACCAGTATTTAATCAAAATGAAATCTAGTACACACACAGGCAATGAAAGCCTTCTTAAATTCCAATTTAATGATCATTAAAACAAGTAATACCAACAATCATTAATTTAACTCATTTATTATACAGAATTTACTCATGAAAACACAATGAAATTTATCTTTAATGTCTGAGAATAATGTTTAAAATACCATTAAAAACATGTGAAGATGTTGGTTAAACATAAATAATGATTTAAATGGAAAATTTAACATTAACATAATTAACATTTGCATCTAAAATTTGGGACAATCAACTGAAACAATTAGTTCATGTATTTCACTATATAAGGCCAAAAAATAAATTGTTTGTTTCTAGTTACCTGACCTACCCTTATTATTTTGTCCCAGTGACCCTAAAGACTTTATATTAGGCCTGAGGATTGGTACATCCACTTTTTCACTTTTTTTATTTTTCCACATTCTTTCAAGAGCCTAAGAAAGCTCCAACTTACCTACCCTTCTTTTAATGAGCAATGTGACCATAAACAATTTTTTACGCCTAATTTAGTTTATCATTCAAATCAAACATCTGCTCTGTGCCTGGGTTTATATTTCAGTTTATTTAGACTGAAGGTCAAGATGTCCAGTAATGATAAATGACCATAGATGGCCATAGTTCTAATTGTTTATTTATATTTATCTTCCACTTGTCATCACCAATAAAACTCACCTGCCAGTTATAAACAATAATAGTCATAGTGCAGGTGAAATCAATGTCACATGGTTTTATTTTATCACATGTCAATCAGCTGATTATTTCCGTTCAGTCAAGGTGCATATATCTCATATGTCAAGTATCGTTAGTTATTTATCTTATCAACATTAACAGCAAGACCATCTAAATTCTTCTTTAATAGCAGCATCAAAATACAATGTCATCCAAAAACTGACCAATTTCTATATGATAGTAATCATTAGACGAAGTTACAAAAATGTAAATTTTTGCCCAAACATTCCAGGCCGTAACTATATTACTCAAAGCATATTATTCATTTAACTTTAAACTATCTACTTGTGCAAAGAGGTCTGACCATAGTAGAAAGTAACAAAAAAAAGTATTATACATTAGTACTGTTCGTATTCATGTGCGCACATTTACAATCATACTAAACAAAAATTATGCAGCTGCATGCAATATCTATAAAGAGATTGATACATTATATATTGATAAATAGAAAACATTGTCAGACACTTTAAGAGCTATAACAAACAAGTATTTAATAGACAAAAAAGATTTTCTTCCAAATATGAAGAACCATTTTAACGCTTCCTAAAAGAGTATCATAGGAGTGGCTTGACTGGTTTTGTCTAAGACAATTATCTACTTTTCAGTCAAAATGTTATGAAAGAAGGATTGTCAGTAACCAGAAACGGCCAACCATCCTGTAATTGTGAAGAAAGATCATGGCTCCTAGCAAACAGACCATCACAATTTTAATACTAGGTCTGGAAAAAGCTAGCATGTACAAATGTTCAATAATAACAATTCTGGTAGCAATCTATCAATTTATAACTTGTTGGACAAAACTGGAATAAATGAGAAAGAACATTATCACAGTAAAACAAATTATATCTACTTGTAGTAAATACTGCTGTTTTGTAGTCTTAGCTTTTCTATGCTAAACTAATGGATATAAACAACCATATGCGTCTTCAAATACTTAGTTGGTTAAATTTCCACAGAAATCCCCTTATTAAGAATTCTGGAATTCTGTGAAATATTAATTATCAATTTTACATCTTGGTAATGTTATCATAACAAGAAATATTATTGTTCATTAATCTTTATTCAATTATTAAATTGCTCTGGGAGCTTGCAATAAAATTCTAATCTCGTTCAATTAAATTATTACGCAATTTTTCAACAGAAAACTCATTAATCTTAGATTTAATTAATAAGATATTGCAGAATTAATCTTGAGACAGACAATATTTATTTCTCTAGGGGATGTTGGTAATAACCTGCAATATCAAACATTCGCAAAATCCTTTTACAAATCATGACACAAGCTGTCTGACTGCCGAGTGGTTGAGAAGTCTGACACTGCCGAAATGTGTATAGTCAAACCTGTGAAGAAAGGCCACCCTCTGGAAAGACAATTATACTGCCTTTATTGACAGGTGGCATTTATTGACAAATGACCTTTATTGACAGGTGGCATTTATTGACAGGTACCCTTTATAGACAAATGACCTTTATTGACAGGTGGCATTTATTGACAGGTACCCTTTATAGACAAATGACCTTTATTGACAGGTGGGGTTTATTGACAGGTACCCTTTATAGACAAATGACCTTTATTGACAGGTGGCCTTTACTGACAGGTACCCTTTATTGTCATGTGGTCTTTATTGACAGGGTAGCCTTAATTTGAAGAGTAGGTGCTAACACAGGTTTGACTGTGTATTAAATCATATGAAATTATCAAAAATATAACAAATGAAAGGAAAAGCTCATACTTTTTTTACTTATATTTTATTATCAATGACAAAAAATTGACTTTTATTCATGTTTAACATAATTATGTCTTGTAAAGTATTCCTTGAGATAATAATTATCCTCTGTTTAACTTTTATTTTTCACTGTAATCTATTTTAAAGACATTTCTGAAAACTTTTATCACTCAAATATAATTTATACTATGTATGTATGGTTAAGTTATCACACTTACGTAACATTATATTTCCTAAAATATTGTTATAGTATATTATAATTTTTTTATAATCAGGGACTTTTGTTTTGTTATATCGTATACATTGTTAGATCCCTGTGACGAAAGAACTGAGACAAACCTTAACAATCTGGTCGTGAGCTTGCAGACCTTTCTTCTGGGCTGGTCCTCCATCTAACACCTTGGATACAATGATTCCTTCTGTTACCATGCCAATTCTGTTGTTGTTGTTGTTGTTGTTATTAGCATTGTTGTTATTGTTGTTTTCTGGCTGTAAATACAAATGTTAATAAAAGTACTTTGGTCTAAAAGCATAAACAGAATATCAATTTACAATCTACTACAAAGTTCTGATTTATGTAAGCACATCAAAAACTTGCACAGTAATCAATAATATGAAATGGCTTCATTACATTGAATATTATGAAACTGGGCTCAGCTGATATGGAAGATGAAAGGGAATTAGAGCCATAAATCTACATTTAAAACATTCATAATGTTATATTATCCCAAAAATAACAGATAGAATTTCACCACTTGTATTATTTTTATCCCTAATTTTATTACACCCCCTAACAGATAACTGATAACAAATGTATCATGAAATGTTATATCTATGCTTACTAACCGATGAATGAAATTTGATGCTATTTTACAATGTTAAAATAAACCATTATACAGGTCAGTGGCCCCTTTTACAAATTGGGGGTCATAGCCCTGAACTTCCTTATTGAGCTAAATGTATCATATACAATCAAACCTGTAAGCAAAGGCCATCCTAGGGAAGAGAAAATGTGGCCTTTATTGGCAAGCGACCTTTATATATCATAAGGTCATTTTGTTCAAATTATCAACTAGAGCTGTCACAGAGGTGACTAATACCCCGCCGCCGCTTTGACACTAAGAAAGTGATAGTACTCTATACGGCTTAGTTCAAGGGGACATAACTCTGCAGTGAGTGGATCACTGAGCATGAAAATTGTGTCTTGCACATCTACATTTAATATTGATAACATATTTCAAGTTTCAATTCAATCCCTCGAAAAATGTGGAAGTAGTTTGCTCCACAAACTAAGAGTGTCATTGTACACTATATGGCTATGTTCAAGGGCACATAACTCTGGAATGAGTGTATCGCTCAAAATGAAAATTGTGTCTTGGACATCTACACTTCATGATAATAACATATTTCAAGTTTCATTGCAATTGCTCAAAGAATATGAAAGCAGTTCGCGCCACAAACTTTTAATATTTTATGCGGACGGACGGAAGGACCGATCGACCAACAACCGACCGACCAACTGACCAACAGAGTGACTCCAATATACCCCCTCTCAAATCTTTAGAGAATAAATGTGCTCCAAATAATAGACAATACTAAAAGTTTTTTCACCATCAGACAGTCAGCCAACCATCGTCATACTTTCCTCTCAGATTAACACAAAATCAAGGACATAATAAATGTTGGATTTCATTTAGAGATTAATAAATCAACACCCGTGGTAACAATTGACAGACATTTAAATGAAAGTGCAAACATTGACAATAAAATTTATGTCAAGAAAGGAAGTGATTTGTTGCGACATTTGTTCATCACCACCAAAACATCATAAAAACCTACTAAAATCACAACTATAGTCATCAGCTTTAGTGTTACAAGAACCATGAAAATCTCCTGACAGGAAAAAGGGAAAATTCTCCACTGAGGAACATAAAATTGGCATGTTAACTGGAGAAATCGTCCTTAAGCCAAAGTATAATGAACCTTCAATACCAAACAGTTTGTTCTTCTTGAAGAAGGAATTAAGGATCTTAGACAGTTTAATGACATTGTCACCTGTGTATGACTTCAGGGGGGAGTCCTTTCACTGTTTAATGTCACATCGCTCTTTTGACATTGTTTTAAACATGGCTCCCTGTACAGATGGTCCCAAGTTAATATGTTTCCTTTTTTAAAGAAAATTGAACAAAGTTAATACTCTGCATAATATGGCAGTCTTCATTGTTTAGGCCTTAGGTCACAGCTACACACGGGGCAAACATCACCAAAATAAAAGAGGTCTGAAGTTAAAATACATTCTACTAGATTCTGTATTTCTCAGTGTTCTTGAAACTCCAAGAATTGTTACTAAGGTTTTGAAGACATTTTGTTACTATAAGCTTCTCACTGTAATACTGTCACATTAGTGAGCCATATCATTAGAGCCCAGGTCAGGTCACAGGTCCATGTGCCTCCATCACAATATGGCTGAACATATTACATGATATACATGTAAAGTCATTGTTGTTTCCCATCTCAGCTTCATACAGCATATCAGGATACGACATCTGCTTTGTAGGGAGGTTTGGAGTAACAGGTTTGCTGTTGCTGTTTGCTATTGCTGATATTAAAATAAAATGGTGTCGAACCCGCAATACAATACAAGGTGTCATCCGCTGTTTCCCATACCACACTCTTGTTCATCACCCATGTGATCTACGTGGGGGTGGTCTGTGAATGCTGAGTAAATGAGACCGTTCCAGTATAATGGCACTCTTTCTCAATAGTATCACAAATATCACATTGTCAATACATGAAGAGAATGAATTATTCAGGACCTCATTTATACAGCTTCCCCTAATGTTTAAGGGGAGGAACCCATTATGAAATATATGGGACAACATGATTCAGTATTTCCTACAATTGGGAGAAATTCGACCATTATGATGACAAATAAATCATAGCGAAAACAGGACTCGGGACTGTTTTCAGCAAAAACAAAGAAATTAATAAATCCATCAATAGAACACTATAAGTCTTGTTATAATTATGTGATCAAACAAAAAATTTGTCTGGATTTGAGAGGAGAATTCCTTATAAGGCTCTCGTCATATTCTTATCTTCATGTTCCTACTTAACTGTATGCTTGCAGATATATGATAAACAAAGAACAAACATAAAATAGCCCTAAAAATTGGAAGTCTGGGATCATTCAACTGGAAACTTAAAACAAAATTAATGGTACAAGGAGATAAACAAATAATAAAAAATGAGTCACCAAAAATTTATCTAAGAAATCTAATAAGAATTTATGAGTCACCAAGAAATTATTCAAGAAATCTAATAAGGGTTTGTTTGTTTTCAAAACCATTTATGAAAACAAAAATATAAGTGTTGACAAAACAATTAAAAACCAATTAGACACCATTATATAAGAAAATTCAATCCGACGTGTATTTCCCAAGGTAGTAACGGCAGATTGGTAGTAATATGTGACAGATATAAAACAGGCTTTAATGGGACAGCCAACATTATCTATCATTCCTTAAGGTCAACAGAATATCTATCAAATAGGGATCTTTTTGTAAATAATCGGCTTCTGTTTCGCCAGGTTGGTAGAAAACACAACAAGCAGTAACTGCTTCTTTTCAAACCGAGTCCATTTTTATTCGCTCAGTCAAATTCAATACCATCATCTGACAGTTGACAAGAGTACTTGTGAAAGTTTGGAATTCTCTAATGACACTTTAGTATCATTCTTAACTCCCTGGCCGACCCTACACAACAATGATTTATCTATCAGTCAGGGGTACTTAGTTTTACAACATGCCAAGTGTTCACACAAAACCCGTCAAGCCGCATCAGCAAAGATTTCCCAAACCGTGATCAATTTCCAATCAGTAGTCAACAAACATCTGGTTAAAATCTAGACAAATGTAGCAATAATTGTCTGAGGAAAAAGAGAAGCTTCATCCACGGCCAGCCCTAGCTTAATCTTTATTTGGTCATAAACCAATGTCACTTAATACAACACAATGACCCTGGTGGCATACACTCCAATAGAAGAGTCCTGACCAATTGAATAATTATAGTTACTGGAGAGTATCAGCAGTAAATTTCAACCAGTCACTCAATTTCTTGGATGCAACCTGATAAGTTTAAGGTTGGTTGAAGGTATTTCAATGTCATAGGCGACAAATTATGGGTGAAAATAAGAGTCCAGTTGGGACAACAGTAAATTGACGGTCTAGCAATAAATTACAGCTCAATTTGCCTCAAGTTTCCACAGATAACTCAATTATCCAATTACGCTTTTTGGTAATTTTCTTTATTTCAAACAATGGGTGGAGAAATTCCATGTTTTATTAGATTTCACTGCAATATACATTCATTACTCCTCATAAATTTCATTGACAAAATCAGCACTATGACAGGTGGATACAATCATGGAGCAAGTTGATGCTGGATCAACAAACTTCTTCCTTTGTAGGATGCATTAAGAACAAAGGCTATGTAACAAAATAAGACAAAATTCATAAACAAATATAAACAACCAATGCCATACCAGATCTTTCAACTCAATTAGAGTATTGCAATTAAATAATTTAAGAGCAATGGATTACATTATACAACTTGCTACCAATTTAAGTTAATTCTTTCTATTCAGAATTCACATAAACAAAATCAATGAAGGCGGTCACAACAGATCATGGGACGATAACTGTAAAATTTTGCTGAACAATTAAAAAGTCTCCAGAATTTTTTTAAGAACAGCAACGCAAGGAAATAATATTTTGAAGAACTAATATCCTGAAACATTTTAATTCCACTACAATATATCAAGTACAACATGCAATATTAGACACAATATTATACCATTCCACATGAAGTGTCAAATACCCAGATGTTGACTGTCAAACTGAAAAAGCTCCTCATACTTCTAAATTAAGAGAATTCAGTTTTCATTCAGTTTGGTAATGGATCAATCTTGCATACACTGGCTGTAATATACATCCCATGTCACAACCAAAATGATACATTCTAACTTCAAACTTTATAATGAACAATTAGATGCTGATTATATTTTTAATTTGACAAATTTCAGCAGATGTCTTTTAGTAGAGAAGTCATTTTTCAGGAAAGATTTGACGTGTTATTATTCATTCACTAAAAACACCTAAAACTTATAAGAGATTCTTGTAAAAAAATACATATTTGTCTTAAAATTATTTTCTGAAATATCAGGAAATTGATTACACTGTTTTGCAGATAAGCCATTTTAAAGAAGCCCAGAACACAATAATGCCTTTGGCCAAATTTAACCATTTTAAGATCTCTTACTTTAAATCTCATGAGATTAATTACACATAAAGAGAAATAAAAATAATATAATGAATTCCGTAGTTTATATACACTTCAGCTTGGTTGATGAAACCATTGCTAGTAATTAGGATTAAATCAATTATTGGAAAGACCGACCTTGGTGTCTTTAGGGAAGACATGACAAAGTACCACCTTATACAGGAAGTCAGTACCTCAAAGTCACATTTTATCAAATTTGTTTAATCAGGAAACATGAAAAGTTAACCATTGGTTCATCGTTCAACAACATGCTCACAACAGTCATGAAGAAAGCAACAATAGACCAGGGCCAATACTGAAATGGTGTGCAATTGTCTGGTATTGTCAAAGTATTTCATTTAACTCCTGCACATGTCATGAATCACATGCACAATTTGTTATCCTTGCCACCTGTCATCTACAGACTGACCGCTGGGCAATTAAACAGACACCAAGGTTTAATGCTATACTGTAATTAGAGCAAGCGATTTCTTAAATGTCAAGACACTAATTGCCTTGGAACCTTTAACAAAAGAGTGATTTGTAAGCTTTAAGAAATAAATATTCCTGTTTTTTTTTTTGGAATTGGAAGGGTGTCTGGTTATAATCAATACTAAGTCTTACCTTAGACACTAAAATAAATTGACAAATTAGTCTGCAATGATGTTAAGTCTGTAAAATTGGAAGATAATGATTATGTATATGGGTATTTTTTCATATAATGCAATAAAGGACTGGTGTACAGAGTAATATATTGGCAGTCAGACAATATGTCTCCTTAAGGTCTGAATGGAACAAGTTAAGGATAGGCAAAATGTGACAGAATTCTATAAGTGAAAAGATAACATACAAGCAAGATTTGAAGTTATGCCATACTCCAAATGATAGTCAGTCTATAGTTATACAAGTATAAGGCCTTAACAAGGATTAAAAACAAAAATGTCTTACAATTGTCCATCTGTTGTATTCTATATATATCTGTTATGCCCGATGTTTTATATATATCCCATGCAAGTTTTAAACTGTTCTTTAAACTTTCAGTACTAGGTAAGATTTCTCCCCTTTTACATAAATATATTTTTTTAATTCTAGAAGAAGAAATTTCGATAGGTACAGACTCTTTTTTTCCAGATCCTAATATAACAATTATCATATTTATTTTAAAACTGACATCTAGATGTATTATTCCATTATTTAAAAATTGTATGATTGGTCTTACTCTGCAGCAGTCCCAAAACAAATGAGATATTGTTTCTTCATAAGGCCTTAACTTAAAAGTCATAATTCCGTCTATGTAAACGAAAAAAAAATTATCAAGTGGAAGGACTTTTCCAACATTCATGGTCATCAGATTTAGGCAGCAAGCTAGGGTCCTGCATCTGAAGTATTTTGAACACTAAGTCATGAATGAAACGTTAAGTTTCACAAGAGATGTTTGTTTAACATGTACGCCGCCTATTTAATGACAACTGGATGGTGATTTCTCATTATTGATCAAACAAGGACCAATCTCCCCTGAGGACCATAAGCTTTGTTTTTTGTTGAAGGTCACAATGACTTTGACCTTTGACCTACTGTCCGGGGTCATCTACTTGTGACAGCCAACCTCCCAAACTCTCTAGTTATTGGTCTTTTGTGTTGAAGGTCACTGTGACCTTGATATTTGACCTCAAAATCAATACGGGTCATCAATATGTGATGTCCAACCTTTTTGTGTTGTCTTGACCTTTGACCCACTAACCTCAAAATAGTTAGGGTTATCTAACTAAAGTCTGATGACCATAGGCCAAATCGCTCTCTAGGTTATTGGTCAGACAGACTAACTGACATGGCTGTGCAAAGCAATATACACTCTCGCTTCTTGGAATGGGGGCATAATAAGGCAATTGTCAGCATGAAACATAGTGGTTGTTAGAAAACATTACTATTACAAATTGCTTCTTTAAAAAGCCTTCTTCAAACAAAATCACATAATTCTAGAAACATTATAAAAAGACACTATTACAGACACTATTACAATAATGTAAGAATAGGACTAAAATTGACAACACAGTAATTGCTCTTAACAAATTCAGAAGAAAACAAATTACGAAACATTATTTCAGTATTTTATTTCACATTCTCTGAACTAAGTAGGTTGGTAATTTTGATGGAACTAATTAAAATCTCATTAAAACACCAGTGATTGTCAGCTAGTATCTGAAGTTACTTTGGTTACAAAACAAAGTGACAATATTTACACAGATAATACCCTTTTCCAAGAAAGTTAACTAGGAAACACAATTTATGAAACTTAACTGAAAAGATTTTTATTTGTCTAAGAAAACAAAATACCAATTCCAGCCTCAACTGAAAATAACCAAGTCATTAAATTCTCTCTATGTTTCTTATTTAACTTCAGTCCATAAACTGTTAAAAGAACAGATATACGAAACAATGTCGATCAGAAAAAGAATATTTATTCCCTATAACCAAAAAGTATGATACCTTTCAACACAACGCTAATCTTTAAAGTAATTCTTGATAAAATTTTTGGATGCTAGTATTTTCTGCAGGGATCTGTGCAATAGCTGTTCAATCTGTAGTATCTGTAATTATTTCATCATTGTCACTAGCAGACAGTTTGAGTCAGACAGAAGAGAAGAAGACTAATACCTTATTTTCCTTCCAGAATTCATTAAAATTCAATCATACACTCTGAAGAGCCCTAAACCAGAATGTGACGAAACTAGATATTATACAATTATCCAGTAACTCACCACCAATTTCTGACTTTTATCACAAACAAACCAAGTTTCGATGATGATTTTCACAGATGAGTAATGGTTCCAGGGACCACTAAAGCATAGGGAATGATCTCACAATAAACTCAATTTTCTTCCATATCACATGCTTCGGTGATCAATCAAATTGACCAAATGCTTAAAAAAAGTAAAAATCAAGCAAATGTGTATGACTAAGATATGAATGAGAAATTTATTCACACCACCAATTATAGGCTTTGTATTCATAAGTGTTCATTGTTTCAAAACAAAGGCTTAAACAGCATACAAAATACAACAGAAACCTTTTCATCCCTTTTGGAAATCAATTTACCAGAATATTCTTCTTCTCTGAAGTTTGTCAGGAATATTAAGGAAAGAATTATTTTTGCAAAACACTGCATGAACTTTATTTAATACTCTATTTACTTGTCATGAAGAGTAACAAGAAATCACAGTTGACAAATAAAGTCAACCCTTTCACTTTTTCCCAGAACAACCCTCATTTCGTAATCTACCCACAGGAAATTAATCTGACAAAATCCTTAAATAACACCAGAGAAGTTTCCCTTGTTCTTATTTTCAAAACAACTGCCAGTATAATGATTCAATTAATTTTTAAGATGGTTGAGAGTTGGTTAAACCTAAATTAATAATTGTACACAAAGCCTCATAAAGATACCATCATACACTTAGTATGGTATGCTTCATTAAAATCATGAATCAGCAATGTTCACTTACCGCTAAGGCTGACAACTCTAGTCAGATTAAATAAATTTATGATTAAAAATCTGAACAACAAGGGTGCTAATCGAGAAGAACAAGTAATTGTCATATTAACTTAAAGGGGATTATGGTTAGATGAACTGCAAGCTTTGATTCAGGAATTTTCAAGTAAATTAGAACACAGTCGATCATAGCTAATAACTTTTTATTTTTTCTCATTTCTCAGTCAATGTCATTTTCTCCATGACAAAAAAATCCTTTTGTAATATTTGATATGGAATTTCTCAGAAAATCTGGTAAAACTCAGCCCAGCAACAAACAAAGTACAATCCATTCCTCAGTTTGTAGGAAAAGGGAAAAAATGTGATTAAATAATCTGCAATAATTATGCTAGTTTCATTCGAGTTGCAAATTAGCAATTTTCTTGCAAAAATGTATGAAATACATTTCATACCAAAAAAGAAGAAATATTTCCTGATCAATAACCTGTCAATACCACTTTTCTTAAATGCCTAGAACACCTTATACCTTAATCTACAATAAAGCCTCCATAATTGATAAAACAAGTGCTGGCTAAACTTGTAATGCTGACTCTATAATTCCACAACAGCTGATCATAAATATTAAAACTACTTGAAAGAATTGTTTGTCTATAAATAAAGGTGAAGTTACTCAAAGTTTCACCCTGTTAGATCCTGACCTTACTGATAGATTAAACTGGTGACATTTGATCCCCCATCTGAAGGAATTGTTAAACCTACTTAAACCTACTGTGACAATTTAACTGACTAAATCAATTTTTATTTAAACCTTTCAATATGCCATCTGCTTTTATATCAAAGAACACTATTCATTTTATGAAATATTCCATTCACTTTGAACAATCTTTATTGGCAATTTATTACATCATCAATACAATGACAAACTGAACTGAGTAGAAGGTTTATAATAAAACTTAAAATATCTATTTGAAGACATACAACTGGGAATATGCACATTTTTTACTAGTTGCTATGAATTCTCTAAATTGTTCTTATTCCAATCTACCATATAAGACTAATAGTTAAAAAAAAGAAACAGAAAATTTAAGTGATATTTAAATACATATTTTTAGTTGTAAATGAATTTGATAATTTAAGAAAAATTTATATGCAAATTGATTTTGAATTCTCCAAGACAAGCCCAAAATTACTGTTAGGCAACCATATCAAAAAAAGAGAAGAATATTTTGAATTATCAACATTATATAAAATTACTTACCATAAGCCCACCCATGATATTAAATCCAAGTGTCCCAGTTGCTCGTTCCAGAACTAACGTCATTCTCTGATCACTGCCACACTGTAAAATAGTACAAAAAAACACCCAAATTAGGCTAGCAGATGTTAAAGACAAAATCACTTAAATTTCATGGAATAATTGGTATAGAGACTTGGAACACTTTTGAAGGAGTCGCCCTTTGTGATTTCTTTGATCTTTCATGGGAATCAATACCAAACGGGGATTAGGGAGCTACTAGGGAGCTACGGGATTCCTCAATAAAACAAGAAGGTCATTTACATGTCATTTTCTATAACATTACAGCAGATTATTAATGTTTTGTGACCTTTCTATGATGTAAGGTTAGGATACCAGGATGATTGTAGAAGAAATTAGAGCACAGCAATTGTATAGTGTCATCACCATAGAAATAACAAAAGTGATCCCTTTGTGAAGAATGGATGAAGTTCATCACACAGACTGTTGATATATTTTATCTGTCAAATCATGCAGGGCAAGTCAGTGGTGTGATAAATTAGCTGTAACATATTTAATTGACAAATTTAACACATCTACCCACTTCTTCAACAAAACACAATGGAAGGGTTGTCGAATCTTAATTTAGTGTTCATCAGACCTCTTGACTGTAGCGAACAAACAGTCATCAGATACTAATTCATTTCCTTTTTAACATCTAGAATAAAAAAATGAATTTTAATGACTCAGTCATATCAACACACAATGAGATTGAAACTTTATTATTTTCATGAAAAAGAACTTCAGTGTAGTCAAACTTGTGAACAAAGGCCATCCCTTGGAAAGACCAATTGTGGCCTTTCTTGACAGGTGACCATCATATGGATGTCATTTTGTTCTTATAAATCAATTATGATTCTTAAAAGAATGGCCATTATTCTCCGGGTGCCCTTTATTCAGAGATGGCTACTTACTCAGCTTTGACTGTATATATATATATATTTGTAATCTCATATTTCATAAGATTTAACACTATTAAACTGTCTGGCATTGATAGAAAGCACCACCGTTATCTGTCTGCCTTAAATTCAGACAGAAGAAGCTGCAAGATCGAATATATGTTGCTGAAAGTTTATACCATGTCTTTAAATTTACATGTTAGGTAAAATCTGGCTACATTTCAAGTTAGTTTTAATATCAAGGATTATTTGAGAGGAGTAAGAGACAGAGAGAAATGTATGCTAGGCATCAACTCACTAACACAAAAATGGATGATATTTAATCCACAAAGGATATTCATGGATTACAGTGTCAATCAAATGAAATTAACAAAATGAAATAATTGAGTTAATAATGAATTTGATAGCCAGTACACAGAAGTCTTAATCCACCAACAAATTACTTTGTTTGACAATCGTGAAGAAAAAAAGTGGCTAATTAAATGTTCAGTTGACATATCTAAGCCTCCTAGTCACTGAGTTTTGGGCGAATTGCTGACATACAACACCGAAAGCCTGTTTTTCTTCCAACCCTTGTAACTCAATACAGACTCCCAAGTACTGGGTATCATCATTTAATTATGACATCAGACAAATGAAATCCACAGGGTTTAACCAACAACAATAGCGTGTCTAGAAATTGCCAACTTTGATCATCTTACGGATACAACAAATGCATGTCGTAAATGTCAGATTAGCATCAAAATATGCAAATTTATGATACATCAGTAAAGTATTGTATTTATACAGAAAATATTAATGGTACTGATATAATTGAGATGAATGATCGAATATCTTTATTAGTCACAAATAATGTCACCCTATACCTTTACTGGAGGAAAACAAATTTATTTTATAACTCAGGGATTTTTTTGGGGCGATTTTATAGCCGAAATTCAGTCATATTCCCAATGGAAAATAGTATCTTTTTTTCCCAATTTACAGACAAAAATTCCCAATCAAAAAAAAAAAAAAAAAAATAGTAGTAAATACCATATTCTGCTACTGTTCTATGGGAGAATAAGTAGAATAAGTTGACCATTGCCAAAATTGTAGTTATACATTTTTCCCAATTTTGATTAAAACACTGCGAAAATTCCCAATCCCAAGGGTATGGGTCATATTCCCAAAATACCGAGAAAAAAACTTGTAACTAAATGTGAAACCAATGGCCAGAAACAGAAGACAATTTCACATCTGGAGAAATTGAAATCTATATTACAGAAAAGCAACTGTCCAAATTCTCGTGATTAATTCTGCGGAAGTTATTGCTTTCAATGTCATTTGATTGTCATATTCAACTCAGATGTCACAAAAACTGGTAAGTTATAATTTGCGGAGTATTGGAAAGGAGAAATCTGAAATGGTAAGACCAACTGATAGCTGTTCAGCAATGAAAGATGTAAGAATTTTTTAATTAATTATCATTACTGGTCTTTGAATTTAGCACAGTCCAGTAAATGTTTCACTAATTATTTTATCATACTTCAGATAAAAAATATATACAGGGACTGTTAAAATTTCGGTCCACAAAAAGTTCATTCAACCCAGTTAAGTTTATATTTTCACCTAAGTGAAGACTGAAGTAAGGCATTGTTTCAACTTATGAAAATCTATTATTCAGAACTGATTCAAAAGTAAAATACAGTATCATTGAATTAAATTCCCCAAAACTGGTTGATTAATTTTAGTATAATTTGGGGTTCAAGTGAACTCATAAAAAAATAAAATCTCAAGAAAATTTAGTAAGAAAAGACTTAAGAATTACACGTTAGATAAATTATTCGGAAGGGCAAACGCCATGTTATAATCAAAACAATTAAGCATAATTAACAGACACGGGCCACTTTAATTAATTAACCAATTGTAATTATAATTTAATCAATTCAAGAAACACTATTTCAACATCAATATAAAGTATACTCACTCACGTATCGAACAAATAATAAAATTAAACTTAAAACAAAATCGTCTGCAAACCATCAGTCAAATACTTGTCAATAGCGGCACGCATAAAACATGATTTCCAGCAAATTCACGTGCTGGAAATTTTTAAGACGACAACGCCACCAAACAAGGGGAATAACTGTGCGACACTACTGACATTATAAAACCCGTTACCCAAAAAGCCGAACCGTTTTTTTTTTTAAAGAAAACTTGGCACTTTTTTCACACGAGTTGATTTTTCTGTGTTGATTAAAATCTGTGTTCTTTTGGTGATAAGAAAGATCAAAAGAGTTAACAATATTAGCGACCTCTTAAATAATGGCAATGTTGTATGTTAAGCCTTTTTTATTCTCGTTTGTTCATTGCGAGCAGACACGTACGGACTGTTTGCAAAACCTTGCTTCAATATAAAACAACATGAAAGGAGATGAAAGCCAAATTTTTATATAAACACATTCATAAAGACAAATGATTTCCCCGTAAATTACACATTCATGTCAATATATGTAAGCTTTTCACCTGATTGTGACACATAACACTGACCCTGGGTCAAGGTGTTCAAGGGCAAACGGAAATCCGCTAAGATTTAAATGTCGTCTGCAATGGACTTGTTTCGTTTGTTTTATTCCTTTTCAACCCTTTGTTTCAAACTTCATTTTAATTTTGTTTCTCACAAATTTTAAAAAGCGTACTAATTTGTAATACATGCCTATTTTTTCGCATCACATGTCTAAATAAGAAAA
This sequence comes from Lutraria lutraria, assembly GCA_964023205.1. Classification (NCBI taxonomy): domain Eukaryota; kingdom Metazoa; phylum Mollusca; class Bivalvia; order Venerida; family Mactridae; genus Lutraria; species Lutraria lutraria. The sequence continues at coordinate 34,616,593 of OZ026844.1, forward strand.
TGTCCACATTAATCACAAACATAGATACATGTACATGATTATAATGTCCTGATTTCACTGGTCACATATTCTTTAAAAGGTTGGAATTTCGTGAATTTCAGGAAAACATAGGGAATTTTCGAAGCATAAGGGAATCCTCGATGACACCTTATTAGCTGATTGAAAGAGAACACAAATTGTCTGCAGAAAATACGGTTACAGCTGACAACTAATGTCTAATATGGGAGGGAGACAAAATGGACAGTGGGTGTATTCAGATGTATAAATGATCATAAAAACAATCATAAACGGACTTAAACTTGAGAATGACCGTTGTTCAAATAGGGACTTATCTACACACATCACAATTAATTCAGGTTGGAAATTATGTATCTTCTTAAGATATAAGAAGCAATAATGACGAAGCATAATATACCATGAACTCACAAATACACGAAAGAAAATCCTCAATGTCCGATCAAAAGAAATTAAACAAACATGCTTTTTTCAATCGAAAGCCAAGTCCTTAATTTAGGCAACAGGTTATAGCTTTATCCCTACGTTTAAACATATCTTTTATATATCAAAGGTCTGCTTTAACTTCAAAGACCAGAACATGACAATTCCTGTCACAATATTGTTCAGATCTTATAAACCACAGGGCTATACATACCCATAGCAAATTAAGATTGCAATTAATACATCGGGTCGGTGCTTTCTTTTGAAGTGTCGCGTGTTTTGTGGAAGCACTTTTATAAACACGAAATTAAGATAACATTATCAGATACCACGAGTCCTATTTGTGTGCTTTAATGGATAATCATGCATTTTGTTCAATACACGTGTAACAGCGTGTGCATGTACGGCACTGACAACATGTTGCGGAGATAAAAATTCAAATCTGCCAATATGAATTAAGATATGCATTGTACTTGAACAAAACCGAACCACTGTTGTTCTGTTAAAGTCTTCTGTTCCATTGGTAAATAATTGGGCTCGCATTCTTCAATTCTCTTAAATCCACTCAGGATACTGTAGTAATGTTTGTTTTTAAATAAATGTCAAAATGATTGCCCCATGGTCCAGCTAGCTGGAACTGAGATCACTCGAACCAAGAGATCACTTGTAACTATTACAGATTGTTGTGTCTTTATTCAATGGTGTTAAAACACCAAAACCGTAAGTTGTAGTAAGAGACCCTTTGTGTTGAAAGACCGAATTTTGGTATTTGCTTAATTTTTCAGTGGTTTTAATAAAGTTTTATTGCAATTCAAATAATCTTTTTTTGTCTTAGATGTTTTATAGATGTTTCTGTGGGGATTTATGTTACATTCAATATGTCAATGTGGTAATAAGAAGCCATAGTCAGAGTACCACATGTACAACTTGAGATTTCAACTATTTATAAATACAAATGACACAAATTTTATATTCTAGTTTAAGAACGATCGAATTATAAACGACTTAGAACAAATCTATATTAAGCATCATTGACGACATTTATAAAGTAAATATGGTCATTAAGTGTTTGTTATTTATCAAGGTTAAGCGTCTATAGAGTACATGATACCATTTTTTATTGTAAACTTTTCTATATATACTTCAAAGTTATCTTTGTAGCACTGGTGAAAGCTAAACAGTTATCTCAAATATTTGGTTTGATAGATTATAGTATTTTTAGATACGTTTTTGGAATCGTTTCTTGAAAAGCATTTCTAAACGTGAAAAATCCCCAGACTGGTGGGTCCTTAACGCTTAGGAGGGGTCATGTTGGCCACACACAGCATACCACCCGTATGTAGGTTTCACACAGAAATTAGTATTCAGAATCTTGCCGTATATCATACTGGTTATACCGTTTTTTCTTTCACAAAAATGCCAAACAATGTGAGAAATGCGTCCATTAAAATCAACATTAACTCCGCGGTATAAGCGATATGGCCGTTTATTTCTTGCACATAAATATGTCTTGTTCAGTTAATTCGGTCATAAATCACTATTTTTATATAAAATTCTGTCAACTTAGCATTAAATGTGGGAGAGAAATAACACTCAATAAATTCACCTCAGTCGATGGTGCGATACAGCGTCATACATGAAAATGGCCGTACATCATTATAATGTGATAACATATGCGCCTTTCATAGCATTTTCATCGTGGGGGTTTCGCTTGTATATCGCTTTCTTTCTTAAATCTTATTTCTGGCGTCACGCAATCTATAGTACTGGGCCCGAAAATGACCTTTTTGTGTGAATAAACTAAATGCGGGTGAAAATGATTCAATTGAAAGATTATAGATTGCACGAAAGAATTCATTTACAAAATTAATGCAATTGCGTGTGGAAGCAATGCGCACGACAATGCTCAGCTTGTCGGATCAGCACAGTTGTCAGACAAGTACACGGTCTTCTTTCCTCCAAAAAGAAGATCTGATAAAATCAGGGAATGTAGAGATCATTCAGTTCAGGTCATGAGGAAGTTTCAATTCATGAAATGCCAATGCTCATTGATAAAATAATGCAGTAAGAAACAGATGTCGTGAGACCTATGTATAACTGACAATACATACAATACATAGACATCTAGAATTTTGTGAAATGAACGTGAAACGTTGGGGTCAATGGTCAATATTAAAAACTCGTCACATTACAATTCATTTTTCTTAATGAGTGTGGTCAAAGCAACAAGATTCCTAGGTTGTTTGGTAAATTTGAGCAACGGCGAGTGATCTTCACAATGTGTTGTCATCATGAAAAGACCGTTGCCTAACTTTTACGACAATAAATGAGAAATCCGGCGGCACCTTTTCTGTAACCTCCCTTAAAGGTACTACGGCAACACTCCTAATTTCAACAAACAGAAACAAATCTGTAATGAGATGAACCAATTCAAACTCTTATAAATATAATTTGATACATTAAGGTGGCAGAAGAACCATCAACAATGACACAGAATTAAGAAGATCTCACGAGTCGTTTTCACGCATTAATTAGTTGTACGACACAGTCAACGTTTACAGCGCTCGGTCGCGCACGTGCGAGGCGTTCGTACGTCTTTTTTCATGTCGAGTTTAGTGGTGTCCTGCATCTGTGATACTTGACAAAGTCTGTATTAAAAGCGGCAAAAAATGCTGGTATTGTTAGCTGAATTGCCAAAATTTAAGAATTATTATGTATGGAAATACAAAACACTGCGGTTTTTCTCCGTGGATATAATGATGGTATATAGCCAGGGCTTTTTTCGTGAACTTCCTTGAGTTTTAAGAAATGTCTAATATATCGTCTGTTTCGGAAATGAAAGTTACTTGGTTATCCGCGTGTCCGTCAACATCATTAGCATAATCAGCAACATGCATATTATGATTATTGAAGTACAGTAAAACCTCTCCAGAGCGGCCCTCTGTATAGCAACAACATCTCTATAACAACACATTCAAAATTTTCGACATTATTGCATTAAAGACTTACAGTCGTCAGACCATTAAGCAAGCATTTCAAATCAACGTACACTGTCACACACATACTGAAATAAGATCTGCTCCTATTTATAATGCCCGCCGTAATACGTTCAGTAAACTGAAAGGCATTCTGTGTCCCCTAGAATGCGAACAGAATAAAAAACACTCTGTAGTATTACTTGTTTTGGCGGACATCATCAAGTTTTCAGACAGAATGACATAGCTTACTTTTTTACCTTAAATCTTTCATTTAAACAGGACAAGGCGACTAGTTTTGTAACGTACTAAAGAACGGGATGTTGTGGCAATTAGACACATCATTGTGATAACTCAGCCTTTCTTTTTTCCGACATCACAAAGGGTCCAAATTAGTTGCAAACATCCTATTTTGTAAATGAATCAAGATCCCCCTTTTCACTATCTAATGTTTACTCATTGTCATCTGTCAAGTACAGCCACACGACTAAATGTTTGTCATATTTGCGATGTTAAGTGGTTACGGGTCTTGTTACGTAATGGATCGGGTATTATCAGCTACCATACTTTATAGCGTAGTTATTTAAGCGTATGAATGGTCATGTTTGTATCACAAAATTAAATGTTTACGGTGTACTATGATTAAAGATTTGTTTCTACTTTTCGTGAAATATCGAATAAATCCCAGACAATTCTAATATTTAATACCTACCGTTGGAAGACCACTAACTAGAACTCGAGGTAATGAAATTTAAGATCAATCTCCGCGGCTGAAGCTCAATTCATAAATCCATTATGTCGAAAAAAGATATAGTTCTTTTATTGTTGGTTTATACATATTCAAATCAATCTTGCTGACAGTAAGAAACAGTATGAGACAAAATATGAAATTCAATCTTTGAGATTGATCTCAAGTTATGCCAGTGACAGAACATCCAAGAATTGTCTCGCTTTAGATGATACTGAATAACCCCGAAAAAAAAACATTCCGGAAAACGTATTGCCTGTGATATTTTCCCAATCATGGTTCCACATAGCGTCGTCTTAATTTTCAAATGAAAGGATCAACCTAGTGCTACAAAACAGTTCGGAAAATACAGGCATACAACTTAACTCGTTCGTTAGAAATGAATTTGAATTCATTTATTAAACATATCGATTCACAAATACTGGATTGTAACGTGATACTTCTACCACGTAACTCGATGTAATTAAAATACAATTAAGTCGTTATTGTAAATTATGCATTAAATTAACTACATTTGAGAGACTTGAGTCAACCCAACTTCACGACACGACATTTTTTTGTTCAATGAGTTTCAATAATGTGTCATTAAGTGGTTGTTTGTTAGAAGAGGGACCTTTTCGTGTGAGGTAGTTCAAATCGGGATTGAAACGAAAAAGGCAAATCAACATGAATTGATAAATGCAAGCTATGGTATTAAAACTGCTAAATGCAGGTGTGTTTGATATTATTTGTACACATTTGTTAAATATAGCAGAACAGAATAGAACATAAAGCTGGGCAGTAGGTATCGGGGAAAGGGGGGGGGGGGGGTAGAGGCTACCCACCTCCAATAATTTCGGCTGATAAGGTTATCAAAGGCTATACTCCACCCATCGTCGGATACCGACGATGTACTCCACCCTGTTGTCAGTCGAAAGTTAGAACTAGGCCATCCCCATCCCCCAGAAAAATGCTTCCAGCGGACCTTGATTTTTAAGATTAATCAGACGATTTTTTATGACCGATTAACACGAAAAAAAAGTTTTATACAAAGTTGATAAAATATATACAAACCTGATTATTGCACGAGTTACTGTTCCTATCAGCCAAAAGGCTTTCATAATCTCTTACTTTGTTTACAAGTTGAACGCCTTGCATGTGGTATCGTTTCTGTAATGAAGAAATTTTCGTCAAAAGTTCTTTTTCACGTGATTTCAATTTTATTTTCAGCTCCACTAACTCCTTTTCTAGAATTTGCACGTGACCCTCGTGCTGAGTTATACGTGCTTTCAAAGTTTTCACACAGTCGTGCTTCTCGGCTTCCGCGTAAGACAGAATTGTGTCACACCCTTGTTCACAAACTCCAACTTGTCTAAACTCACATTCGTCGATCTCGTGCAACGCTCGGTCTTTCGACAAGATTTCAGCACCACAGCCCTTATTTTTACACACCACGGGTCTCACGTTACATTCCGCCACGTGACCCATGAGATCCTTCAATCGTAACTCCTTAGTGCATCCATTATTCTTATATTCGCAAACTACTTTCATATTTAAAACAAGCTCCCTTAACGCAAGCACATTATCTAATTCGCCAGTGTTCAAAGACCGGCACATATATGGACACGCACCGTGCTTAACGACCCAGGGTAACACACATCCGGAACAAAACACGTGGGAACACGGTGTTTTAACTGGATTATCGAGCACAAGACAACACAGTGTGCACTTTCGGTCTTCCGACACTTTACAAACAAATCTGTCGATTTCGAACCCCATTTTTCACGCACTGTCGAAATTCATAACGGTCGTTCCGCTTCTCTGAGTTCCTAAGCATCCATGCCGTCCAGTTTCTTTTCATACGCATACACGCGCAGTAAAACTAATTCAAGCGCATTGTTTTGACACCAACACAAAAACAAACTCCTCTCGTTCACGGGAGAGATGCAGTCCAAATATGATCGTTTTATTACTTTTCAATTATAGTAATTGTGAATGTTTTACAGCAATAAGTCCGTTTTATTATCAAAATTATCCAAATTAAATCATGAACAAACGTCTTAAAGATATGCATTTACGATTTATTATTAATACGATCACTATTTATTATAATATTTCAGAATTTAATAAAATCGTCTGCTGTATAATTATTTAAACCTCACTGTCGGGTTGGTGAATAAAAATACGATATGGTCACATACAGTATAGCACAGTGTTATTACAACTATCGAAGTTCGCCTTTTATAAACTATCACTCTGACGGTATCGGAATTTTGGTTGAGAGCCGAATTTGGTAATTTTTGTTACAGCTAACTGATAAAAGGACGCGGGCTACGTAAAACTATACGTTTGTTTAAAAAAAGAAAACATATACACAAGAAAAAATGTGCATAATTAATTATATCATTAACCGTTTTATACACATAACAGTTGCAACTAAAACGGTTTTAAAGTTTTTATTTAGTTTTTATCAGACAAACGTGTATGTTCATTTATTTTTTATTTTTACAGAAACATAGAATAATAATAACCATTTATGATGCAAATACGAGTGATATAGTAAGGATATATATATATAACTTGAGGGTCATGATATTAATTCTATAAATAAATGGAAATATAAAGATTTACCAAACAGTATTTTTCTGGACGCATTATCAACTATTTCATTTTTTTCCAAGACCGGAAGTAAAAATCCTCTAAATAAAGAGTAAAACTACAGTTAAACCTCACTAGGCGACCAGCTCAGTATAAAGACTATCTCGTCATAGCGACAAAATATTTTCGGACCGGTTTGTGATGTTCAAGTTCGCCATTGTTCAACTTGATATTGAGGCAACCTCTATAACAAGTCTAATCTTAAGTCATAATTGTGGCCTAAATGTGGAAGTTTTACATTCAAACCAGGGGCAGACAGACGTTGTATTCAATTAACTTTTTATTTTCTTGTATAACATGTTAACTGTTAACTATACTAGTAATACTTGGTAATGTATTGTATACATGCGACCGTGTATTAGTGCATCACTCCCACTCATCCATTTTAGATTAAATTACTATTTTGTGGATGAAGCAAATGTTCATTCTCGTTCAATTTCGTGTGAAGGCATGCTTGCCAGAATTCTAAAGGGGTACTGGCAAGATAGTCCCTAAGTTTTTAACTTGTCTGTGGAAACGCTTGACGCTAAACTAACGATACAAATATTCCGTCTACGTAACAAGTATACTTACTTATATGGCCTCTCGTATTTCTCTTATTATATCTAATTTGAAATGATTAAATTAAGCAGTTTGTCGCAAACACTCTGGTTTTTGATATTCATTAATTTGTACACAGTTTTGTTATCGAATTTAAAACAAACACTGAACAGTAGGTTTAAACGGGCTTGACACAAATCGGTCTCTTTGATGTACGGCCCGGTCAATATTTTCATAAATGATAAATTTTGTTTGTCTTGGAATCATTAATATTTGTCTACTTTATTCAATGTAGGTATGGCAATTCTGAACAGGTGTTAAAATCCGCACTGATAGGGGCTCGTTTGGAGATCTATTAATTATACAGTGAGAAAGACGTACTTATCTAATCTTGCTTATGTCAGCAACAATTTCAAGCTCGACAACAGACGGAAACCTTACAAAAATAGAGAAACAGTATAAACACAAGACGTAAGGAAACGAAGCTTATACGTTTTCTGCAAACATTTCTTGTTTCTTATTCGCTAGTTAGTAAGACTTGGATATATTACTAGACCAAATTAACAACACGGTTTTCGATCCCTTGTTAATCAGGCACCGACTTCTAATTGAAATAACAATCAACTATAGCAATCTGTCTTAGTTAGATGTAAACACATAAATATGATCATGTCTGAAAATGTTGTCACCGTCGTGTGCTTCACGTGCATGGACCATGGCATGACGATTTACATTTTTATATAAATCTTTGATAAATTCTCAAAGCAAACCCATACAAATAATTAAGAAAATTAGATTTTATTCTTGAAATACAATACAGTATGTAGAATGAATGTGGACATTGTATCTAGTTTTCTTACTTGTCTGTTACCGCGATAGTTTCTTGCTAACCGTACAGTACCGTGTCTGGAGAACTTTTTATCATAGATTGCTGATATTTTACCTCCCAACAACGACGGTTGCATGCCAGCAGAAAGCAATTCCCAATATGGGCCAGCTAAACGTAGATTCTGCCTCACTAGGGAGGGGTGGGAATATAGCCCCTTTTCGTAACCACCATATCCGTAAAATATAAGGGATTTAATCCCCACTAACTCCCGGTTCATACAGTACAGGGTTCAATAGATCAAGTTAACGGACGTGTTCCGTGTACACAATGTCTGCTTTCTTCGTTCGCCTTGAGCCTTTTTAGCATTCTTCACAGAATTTACGACACTTTAGTTAATTAATAAACTAATTATAAACAAAAATGTAACTAATTGAACAGTTAATGAAGATGAGCTCCGTACATGAAGGTTAATAGCGAATTAATATGCTGTGAAAGTTTGATGCCCGTAAGTTATAAAGACTGTCTTGAAAGGTCCATACGGGATTTAATGTCTCGTAGATGGCTCGGGAAAGTCGACGATACGGACCACAGTAAATGAAAATAAGTCCGCAGTTAAAGTCTGAAAGTTAATATATCTGCAGGATATAAAATTTTCTCACTTAAATAAATGAATTCAATTTTTTCTCACGGTTATAAGTAAGTTATCAGTTCTTAATGTATTTTGTCCGCGTGATTTATTGCCGTCTGCTATTTGTCTGCCGCAGCAATCTCATTTCGGCCGTTTGACATGCGCGTGACGCGCGCGCATCAGTGTTGGCAACCAGTAGCGTGTTATTTGAGTTGAAAAGCCATCTTTTATAATAAAAAACGCGTAAAGGTGACTCTTTTAACCGGATCTTTGGTGGCAGGTTTTATTTGCATATAATTTGAAAAATTTAGAAGCGCATTTTTCAGGCAAGATAATTGACCATTTTACATGAGTAATTTGACACTGTGAGTTCAAGAATTCGGACAAAATAACGGTTTAATTTCATCATGACCGAAGTTGTTTATTATACTTCGAACTGTGATGGCAGTCAAAATATTAGAGCAGTCCGCATTCTATTAATTGAAACCTAAGATTCCAAGGAAGATATTAGTTTCCATGAAAAATATCGACATTTAATTTAGATACTTCAATGTCTTCTGTCTGTTTCAGTAGCATTGTTACTATCTTCATTAAAGCCTGTTTATTACTCGACAGCGTTGATTGTTTTGTCAACAAATTATTCTTTAATCAAATCACTGTGGCGGTGTGTCTTTGATCTTGGATTATTAATATTGACAGGCGGACAGATGGCCTTTTGTGGTTTCATGTCCGGAATCATGTCCGGTAACTGTACTTTTACCACGGAACGTCGACAACCACTTGGAAATTTATCACATTAGACAGTCAGAATCGTGACAGAACGTTCATAGTTGAAGTTTATTTGAATTATATCCATAACTGGTTGCCAGTGTGTTGTAAAAAGCGCGGCAAATAATAATCAATGAATCTATCGTAGACGTCACCCATGTCGTCCAATATATTTCGTTTCCGGTCCGAAATATTACATGCGCGTTTGACTCTTATTTTCATTCTTATTACCATCGGCGATATACGCTGTTTCTATGGTTACTTCAAGACTTTGAACTAGTGTAGCAGCAGAGACGTCTCTGGCAGCAGGAATGGTTTAATTCAATATAACTGCTGTGTACACTTTTCAACTATTCATTTCTACAAACACCGTTTCCTTAAGTAATAATCAAGTGAAATTATGCAGACTTGACAGTTTAATAAAAGCAGTGAATTAATTTATCTATGTGACTGTTAAGGTTTTGTAGCCTGTCCACATTACGTAATCAATGTCTAGAGTATACCTCATGAATCTCGTGCTATTCCCAATTGCTCATGTTTCATGAGAATGTAATCCACTTTTGGCGGGAATATTTAGTATATACGTCAGCGAAATCTTATCATCCAAGTTTGCCTTTAGACTGGTCACTTCAGTGAAAATTCACTTTAGGGTTATTTTTTGTCTGATTTAACTTTTGTTAGAAGTTAATTTTAATAATTCAATTCAGTAAATAATAAACAGGAACCATTAGACATAGCATTATGTATTTATAATTATGTAGTTGTGGAAAGAATGCAGAACTACAATGTATATCTATATAAAAAAACATCTTTTTTTAATACAGCGTAAAGCACACCATTTGTTCATTCCTAAAGACGTTACGTCAAATCACGTCTCGTCGCGTCATTTTCTTTCAGAAATTGCCGCTCAATATATTCCACTAAATAAATTATCTACTATTGATCAAGAGATATTGTTTTATTATTTCTTGAAATGTTAGGCGTTGCAAAATGAAACCATGCTGCTATTATGTTCAGTATATAAGGAAGCTTGATGAAGCAGATGAGACCGAAGCCGTTGGAATGGATTCACGTTACACAGAATTTGCCTGTTTAAAGATAAATCATCTGCTTCTAGAAAAAACTGAACAACGCACGTTACGAGTACAAAATGTACACGTATGTTTCACAGTAAACCGTGATTGGAGGAGATTTCTAGAGAAAAACATTTTATAAAGGTAGGGGACAAGCAAAAGGGTTATTAGTAGGAATTTATCCCTCCGAACGTGTCCAATGCTGAAAATAAATCATGGTATCAAACATTTGTGTTTGCTCATATTTATTGTAGCGACATACATTAAATTTAGTTATTAACCTCAAAATGATATCTCGAATATAGCATGTAATAATAATACATGTGGTATTACGTACGCACGATAACGATATAAGGGAAAGAAATCTAATAACCTTTTCCCAGATTGTTCTAGAATAGTCTCCCCTTCCAATTGTTTCTTTGATGGTATTTTAAATACACATCAAATGGTTTACTGGTATTGATGGATGACACACAGACAAAGATATCAAATACTTTAGAAGTATGTTACCATTCCTTTCGATGTTGACGTATGATTTTTTCGCGACACGGTCTGTCTGAGTTGACACAGGGACTATAATATACATTACGTTAAATTGAGTTCCAGGTTAGTTTAGTTATAGTGTATCCATAGGCACTCGATTTCGAGATTTTTATACGTTTACAGACGTTACTTTTCAATTTCGCAAATCAAACAACGCAAATCTGTTGTTTAATGAGTGTCTGGAGAGTCTGTGGGTGTATCTGATCTTGTGTTGTATCTGATCTTGTGTTGTATCTGAACTTGTGCTGTATCTGATCTTGTGTTGTATCTGATCTTGTGTTGTATCTGATCTTGTATTGTTTCTGATCTTGTGTTGTGTCTGATCGTGTGTTGTATCTGAACTTGTGCTGTATCTGATCTTGTGTTGTTTCTGATCTTGTGTTGTGTCTGATCTTGTGTTGTATCTGAACTTGTGCTGTATCTGATCTTGTGTTGTATCTGATCTTGTGTTGTATCTGAACTTGTGCTGTATCTGATCTTGTGTTGTATCTGATCTTGTGTTGTATCTGATCTTGTGTTTTATCTGAACTTGTGCTGTATCTGATCTTGTGTTGTATCTGATCTTGTGTTGTATCTGATCTTGTGTTGTATCTGATCTTGTGCTGATCAGTGCATCAATTCCACTTTCTTTCCAAGTATTGTATCTAATTTTGAACATTGTGCTGAAATCAACGGACTGTCACTGAGATATCATAATCAAATTTAGTTCAAAGTCACATCATAGTTCATTAGTTCAAAGTTCTTAATTCACCAACATCCCATCTGATTAATATGAATTGATTGATAAATTTATTAATCAATACGCAACCTAATCCCGTTCTTGGAGTGGAATTTTATATTAAATTAATCATTACAAGGACTTATATACATACATGTATGTATATAAGTCCTTGATCATTATAATCAAGCTTTTTATCAGGTCTCGACGATAAGTTTTATATTGATAAGGGGAGAGAACTTCGTATACTACTTTTGATTAAACCAGTTTAACTTTTGATCAGGGCTTTAATCTCGTCTGCATCATCAAGGACTTATATACATATTATGTATATAAGTCCTTGGCATCATCAAGAAGATAATTTTTATGAGCTGATTGGTCAAAAGCATGGTAGCACCTAACACTAAAAAATACTTGATCCCATTTCTACTAAAAAACATGTTTCTTTCAGCCTAGTAACATTTACAAACCATCTATACGGTTACGAAATGGTCAAAGTGTTTTCCCAGTAGGTGACGAATCAGTCAACTAATTAGCTACGAAATGAGGACTGATTACGAAATGGTTAAGTTTGCGAATTGATCCGTTCCTTTTGACAACCGGATTCGGGCTTTAGCCTTGGCTACTAGGATTTGACATACTGTACTTTCGTTTTGTAGTAAGTATTTCTTTATAAATTTTATCTGTTACCTGTGACATTGATAGAAATAACTGTTTTACAGAAACTTTTATTTAAATCAGTTTTATTTAGTGGCTGATATTGATTATATTTCATTTATTCCTGTTCTGTTGTAGACTATTAATTAATTGTCACATAAATATACATATCATTAATTAATAAAATAAAACATACTGAGTTATAGGTTAAGGTCTTCAGCGTACCCGGTTTACACTGTGATAGGACGGGTAATGCCGCATAAAAAGCTAAAAAATATTTAAAAAGAGGCTTTTAAAGTAACTGAGTTATGACATTATGTTACCATGGGATACAGATGTGCATTATACAAAAATATAACAAAAAATTAGATTTATACAAATCATGTCAATTCAAGACTTCTCAAAAATACCCATAAATAGTAAAACAAAGGAAAATTCAACTACCTAAGGTTTTAAAGTTATTTCATATATCTTTAGTTAAATAAGGGTACTAAAACACTAAATTTCAACAAGGTTAAAGCTCTTCAGTCAGATACAATCACTTTTGAATGCCATACTAGGCCATCTAGCATACTTAGAAACACATGATAGCAAATAGGACATTGAAATCAAGCAGGAGGGTTCTAGCAAGGAACAGTCAAAACTGTCTAAGCGGCCACCTCAAAATAAAGGCCACCCAATGAAAAATGGTCATTTTTTACAAAACTGTCATTGATAATTTGTAACACAATGGCCAAGATTGAAAGTTATGATCTGTGGCTCATACAAAAGCCTAACACTGCATAACCTCTGTATAAGAGTCATTACAATGCAGATAGATCTCACAGAGTGTGTAAAGTTATGTAGGGTAGCCCTTTGCTTATCAATAGGGGTCATCTATCTACATGTGAGGATCAACCTCCAAACCAAGTCTAAAGACCAAAGGCCAAATCACTCTCTTAGTAATTGCCTGGACAAGCTTTGAAAACCAACCAACTGAAAGACCGAAATGAGCCAACCAATTTAACCAAAGTTTGTCGAAATGGTGGGGGAGAGCGGGCATAACTAGAACATTATGAAAGAACCCTACAATTACAAAAATATGACAAAAATATAAATCATGTCAATTCAAGACATTTTATCTAACAGAAATAACTGCTGGTATAAGAATAAAGTTTTGTAAAAATACTCTTAAAAATTGAAAGCTGAGGAAAAATAAATGCCTATGTTTTTAAAGTTATTTGATACATCTTAAGTTAAAACTAGGGTACTAAAACGCTCTTTTAATGAAGTGTTACCCCCTAAGGGGCAAATGGATAGTTGACCTTTGACCTATTGATAGACCTTATCAACATGGATCATCTATCTATGTGACCAACCTTCAAACCAAGTGAAGACCTAAGGGCCAAAACAGTCGAATTGGCCAGACAAGGTTTGATTACCAACGAACAGAAAGACAGACATGAACTATCCAATATTCCCCTCATTTCTTCGAAAGGGGGGGGGGGGGGGGCATTATACAAAAATATAACAAAAAATTAAATTTATACAAATCATGTCAATTCAAGACTTCTCAAAAATACCCATAAATAGTAATACTGAGGAAAAATCAACTACCTAAGGTTTTAAAGTTATTTCATTACATCTTTAGTTAAATAAGGTTACTAAAATACTATTTCAACAAGGTTAAAGGTCTTCAGTGAGATACAACCACTTTTGAATGCCATACTAGGCCAGCTAGTATACTGAGAGAGAAATGATAGCAAATAGGACATTGAAATCAAGCAGGAGGGTTCTAGCAAGGAACAGTCAAACCTGTGTAAGCAGCCACCTCCGAATAAAGGTCACCCTGTGAAAAATGGTCATTTTTTACAAAACTGTCATTGATAATTCATAACAGAATGACCAGTGGCATTGGCCAAGATTGAGAGTCATGATCTGTGGCTCATACAAAAGCCTAACACTGCAGAACCTCTGTATAAGAGTCATTACACTGCAGATAGATCTCACAGTGTGTGTAAAGTTATGTAGGGTAGCCCTTTGCTTATCAATAGGGGTCATCTATCTACATGTGAGGATCAACCTCCAAACCAAGTCTAAAGACCAAAGGCCAAATCACTCTCTTAGTAATTGACCGGACAAGCTTTGAAAACCAACCAACTGAAAGACCGAAATGAGCCAACCAATTTAACCAAAGTTTGTTGAAATGGTGGGGGAGAGCGGGCATAACTAGAACATAACCAAAGAACCCTACAATCACAAAAATATGACAAAAATATAAATCATGTCAATTCAAGGCATTTTACCTATTAGAAATAACTGCTGGGATAGGAATAAAGTTTTGTAAAAATACTCTTAAAAATTGAAAGCTGAGGAAAAATAAATGCCTATGTTTGAAAGTTATTTGATATATCTAAAGTTAAAACTAGGGTACTAAAATGCTCTTATAATGAGGTGTTTGTGAAACACGGAAGCCCCCTAAAGGGCAAATGGATAGTTGACCTTTGACCTATTGATAGACCTTACCAACAGGGGTCATCTATCTATGTGACCAACCTTCAAACCAAGTGAAGACCTAAAGGCCAAAACAGTCGAATTGGCCGGACAAGGTTTGATTACCAACGAACAGAAAGACAAACATGAACTATCCAATATCACCCCATTTCTTCGAAAAGGGGTGGGGGGCATAGTAAAAAAATATATGACAAAAATTTTAATTTAAACAAATCATGTCAACTCAAGACTTCTTAAAAATACTCATAAATAGTAATACTGAGGAAAAATCAACTATGTAAGGTTTTAAAGTTATTTCATTACATATTTAAATAAATAAGGGTACTAAAACACCATTTCAACAAGGTTAAAGGTCTTCAGTGAGATACAACCACTTTTGAATGCCATACTAGGCCAGCTAGTATACTTAGAGAGAAATGATATTAAATAGGACATTGAAATCAAGCAGGAGGGTTCTAGCAAGGAACAGTCAAACCTGTGCAAGCAGCGACCTCCGAATAAAGGCCACCCAATGAAAAAAGGTCATTTTTTTACAAAACTGTCATTGATAATTCATAACAGAATGACCAGTGGCATTGGCCAATATTGAGAGTTATGATCTGTGGCTCATACAAAAGCCTAACACTGCAGAACCTCTGTATAAGAGTCATTACAATGCAGATAGATCTCACAGAGTGTGTAAAGTTATGTAGGGTAGCCCTTTGCTTATCAATAGGGGTCATCTATCTACATGTGAGGATCAACCTCCAAACCAAGTCTAAAGACCAAAGGCCAAATCACTCTCTTAGTAATTGACCGGACAAGCTTTGAAAACCAACCAAGTGAAAGACCGAAATGAGCCAACCAATTTAACCAAAGTTTGTAGAAATGGTGGGGGAGAGCGGGCATAACTAGAACATTATGAAAGAACCCTACAATTACAAAAATATGACAAAAACATAAATCATGTCAATTCGAGACATTTTATCTAACAGAAATAACTGTTGGTATAAGAATAAAGTTTTGTTAAAGTACTCTTAAAAATTTAAAGCTGAGGAAAAATAAATGCCTATGTATGAAAGTTAATTGTAAAACCTTAAGTTAAAACTAGGGTACTAAAACGCTCTTTTAATGAGGTGTTTGTGAAACACCAATGCCCCCTAAAGGGCAAATGGATATTAGACCTTTGACCTATTGATAGACCTTATCAACAGGGGTCATCTATCTATGTGACCAACCTTCAAACCAAGTGAAGACCTAAGGGCCAAAACAGTCGAATTGGCCGGACAAGGTTTGATTACCAACGAACAGAAAGACAGACATGAACTATCCAATATCCCCCCATTTCTTCGAAAGGGGGGGGCATAATACAAAAATATGACAAAAAATTAAATTTATACAAATCATGTCAATTCAAGACTTCTCAAAAAATACTCATAAATAGTAAAACTGAGGAAAAATCAACAACCCAAGGTTTTGAAGTTATTTCATTATATCTTCAGTTAAATAAGGGTACTAAAACCCTAAATTTCAACAAGGTTAAAGGTCTTCAGTGAGATACAATCACTTTTGAATGCCATACTAGGCCAGCTAGTATACTTAGAGAGAAATGATAGCAAATAGGACATTGAAATCAAGCAGGAGGGTTCTAGCAAGGAACAGTCAAACCTGTCTAAGTGGCCAAAATAAAGGCCACCCAATGAAAAATGGTTATTTTTTACAAAACTGTCATTGATATATCATAACAGAATGACCAGTGGCAGTGGCCAAGATTGAGAGCTATGATCAGTGGCTCATAGAAAAGCCAAACACTGCAGAACCTCTGTATAGGAGTCATTACACTGCAGATAGATCTCACAGTGTGTAAAGTTATGTAGGGTAGCCCTTTGCTTATCAATAGGGGTCATCTATCTACATGTGAGGATCAACCTCCAAACCAAGTCTAAAGACCAAAGGCCAAATCACTCTCTTAGTAATTGACCGGACAAGCTTTGAAAACCAACAAACTGAAAGACCGAAATGAGCCAACCAATTTAACCAAAGTTTGTTGAAATGGTGGGGGAGAGCGGGCATAACTAGAACATAACCAAAGAACCCTACAATCACAAAAATATGACAAAAATATTAATCATGTCAATTCAAGGCATTTTACCTATTAGAAATAACTGCTGGGATAGGAATAAAGTTTCGTAAAAATACTCTTAAAAATTTAAAGCTGAGGAAAAATAAATGCCTATGTTTGAAAGTTATTTGATATATCTTAAGTTAAAACTAGGGTACTAAAACGCTAATATAATGAGGTGTTTGTGAAACACCGATGACCCTAAAGGGCAAATGGATAGTTGACCTATTGATAGACCTTACCAACAGGGGTCATCTATCTATGTGACCAACCTTCAAACCAAGTTAAGACCTAAGGGCCAAAACAGTCGAATTGGCCAGACAAGGTTTGATTACCAACGAACAGAAAGACAGACATGAACTATCCAATATCCCCCCATTTCTTCAAAAGGGGGGGGGGGGGGGGGGAATAGTAAAAAAAATATGACAAAAATTTAAATTTAAACAAATCATGTCAATTCAAGACTTCTCAAAAATACTCATAAATAGTAATACTGAGGAAAAATCAACTATATAAGGTTTTAAAGTTATTTCATTACATATTTAAATAAATGAGGGTACTAAAACACCATTTCAACAAGGTTAAAGGTCTTCAGTGAGATACAACCACTTTTGAATGCCATACTAGGCCAGCTAGTATACTTAGAGAGAAATGATAGTAAATAGGACATTGAAATCAAGCAGGAGGGTTCTAGCAAGGAACAGTCAAAACTGTGTAAGCAGCCACCTCCGAATAAAGGTCACCCTGTGAAAAAAGGTCATTTTTTACAAAACTGTCATTGATAATTCATAACAGAATGACCAGTGGCATTGGCCAAGATTGAGAGTTATGATCTGTGGCTCATACAAAAGCCTAACACTGCAGAACCTCTGTATAAGAGTCATTACAATGCAGATAGATCTCACAGAGTGTGTAAAGTTATTTAGGGTAGCCCTTTGCTTATCAATAGGGGTCATCTATCTACATGTGAGGATATCCTCTAAACCAAGTCTAAAGACCAAAGGCCAAATCACTCTCTTAGTAATTGCCCGGACAAGCTTTGAAAACCAACCAACTGAAAGTCCGAAATGAGCCAACCAATTTAACCAAAGTTTGTAGAAATGGTGGGGGAGAGCGGGCATAACTAGAACATTATAAAAGAACCCTACAATTACAAAAATATGACAAAATATAAATCATGTCAATTCAAGACATTTTATCTAAAAGAAAAAACTGTTGGTATAAGAATAAAGTTTTGTTAAAGTACTCTTAAAAATTTAAAGTTGAGGAAAAATAAATGCCTATGTTTGAAAGTTATTTGTAAAATCTTAAGTTAAAACTAGGGTACTAAAACGCTCTTTTAATGAGGTGTTTGTGAAACACCAATGCCCCCTAAAGGGCAAATGGATAGTAGACCTTTGACCTATTGATAGACCTTATCAACAGGGGTCATCTATCTATGTGACCAACCTTCAAACCAAGTGAAGACCTAAGGGCCAAAACAGTCGAATTGGCCGGACAAGGTTTGATTACCAACGAACAGAAAGACAGACATGAACTATCCAATATCCCCCCATTTCTTCGAAAGGGGGGGGGGGGGGGGGGGGCATAATACAAAAATATGACAAAAAATTAAATTTATACAAATCATGTCAATTCAAGACTTCTCAAAAAATACTCATAAATAGTAAAACTGAGGAAAAATCAACAACCCAAGGTTTTGAAGTTATTTCATTATATCTTAAGTTAAATAAGGGTACTAAAACACTAAATTTCAACAAGGTTAAAGGTCTTCAGTGAGATACAATCACTTTTGAATGCCATACTAGGCCAGCTAGTATACTTAGAGAGAAATGATAGCAAATAGGACATTGAAATCAAGCAGGAGGGTTCTAGCAAGGAACAGTCAAAACTGTGTAAGCGACCACCTCCGAATAAAGGCCACCCAATGAAAAATGGTCATTTTTTACAAAACTGTCATTGATAATTCATAACAGAATGACCAGTGGCATTGGCCAAGATTGAGAGTCATGATCTGTGGCTCATACAAAAGTCTAACACTGCAGAACCTCTGTATAAGAGTCATTACAATGCAGATAGATCTCACAGAGTGTGTAAAGTTATGTAGGGTAGCCCTTTGCTTATCAATAGGGGTCATCTATCTACATGTGAGGATCAACCTCCAAACCAAGTCTAAAGACCTGAAGGCCAAATCGCTCTCTTAGTAATTGACCGGACAAGTTTTGAAAACCAACCAACTGAAAGACCGAAATGAGCCAACCAATTTAACCAAAGTTTGTAGAAATGGTGGGGGAGAGCGGGCATAACTAGAACATTATGAAAGAACCCTACAATTACAAAAATATAAATCATGTCAATTCATTAAGACATTTTATCTAACAGAAATAACTGTTGGTATAAGAATAAAGTTTTGTTAAAGTACTCTTAAAAATTTAAAGCTGAGGAAAAATAAATGCCTATGTTTGAAAGTTATTTGTAAAATCTTAAGTTAAAACTAGGGTACTAAAACGCTCTTTTAATGAGGTGTTTGTGAAACACCAATGCCCCCTAAAGGGCAAATGGATAGTAGACCTTTGACCTATTGATAGACCTTATCAACAGGGGTCATCTATCTATGTGACCAACCTTCAAACCAAGTGAAGACCTAAGGGCCAAAACAGTCGAATTGGCCGGACAAGGTTTGATTACCAACGAACAGAAAGACAGACATGAACTATCCAATATCCCCCCATTTCTTCGAAAGGGGGGGCATAATACAAACATATGACAAAAAATTAAATTTATACAAATCATGTCAATTCAAGACTTCTCAAAAAATACTCATAAATAGTAAAACTGAGGAAAAATCAACAACCCAAGGTTTTGAAGTTATTTCATTATATCTTAAGTTAAATAAGGGTACTAAAACACTAAATTTCAACAAGGTTAAAGGTCTTCAGTGAGATACAATCACTTTTGAATGCCATACTAGGCCAGCTAGTGTACTTAGAGAGAAATGATAGCAAATAGGACATTGAAATCAAGCAGGAGGGTTCTAGCAAGGAACAGTCAAAACTGTGTAAGCGACCACCTCCGAATAAAGGCCACCCAATGAAAAATGGTCATTTTTTACAAAACTGTCATTGATAATTCATAACAGAATGACCAGTGGCATTGGCCAAGATTGAGAGTCATGATCTGTGGCTCATACAAAAGTCTAACACTGCAGAACCTCTGTATAAGAGTCATTACAATACAGATAGATCTCACAGAGTGTGTAAAGTTATGTAGGGTAGCCCTTTGCTTATCAATAGGGGTCATCTATCTACATGTGAGGATCAACCTCCAAACCAAGTCTAAAGACCTGAAGGCCAAATCGCTCTCTTAGTAATTGACCGGACAAGCTTTGAAAACCAACCAACTGAAAGACCGAAATGAGCCAACCAATTTAACCAAAGTTTGTAGAAATGGTGGGGGAGAGCGGGCATAACTAGAACATTATGAAAGAACCCTACAATTACAAAAATATAAATCATGTCAATTCATTAAGACATTTTATCTAACAGAAATAACTGTTGGTATAAGAATAAAGTTTTGTTAAAGTACTCTTAAAAATTTAAAGCTGAGGAAAAATAAATGCCTATGTTTGAAAGTTATTTGTAAAATCTTAAGTTAAAACTAGGGTACTAAAACGCTCTTTTAATGAGGTGTTTGTGAAACACCAATGCCCCCTAAAGGGCAAATGGATAGTAGACCTTTGACCTATTGATAGACCTTATCAACAGGGGTCATCTATCTATGTGACCAACCTTCAAACCAAGTGAAGACCTAAGGGCCAAAACAGTCGAATTGGCCGGACAAGGTTTGATTACCAACGAACAGAAAGACAGACATGAACTATCCAATATCCCCCCATTTCTTCGAAAGGGGGGGCATAATACAAACATATGACAAAAAATTAAATTTATACAAATCATGTCAATTCAAGACTTCTCAAAAAATACTCATAAATAGTAAAACTGAGGAAAAATCAACAACCCAAGGTTTTGAAGTTATTTCATTATATCTTAAGTTAAATAAGGGTACTAAAACACTAAATTTCAACAAGGTTAAAGGTCTTCAGTGAGATACAATCACTTTTGAATGCCATACTAGGCCAGCTAGTATACTTAGAGAGAAATGATAGCAAATAGGACATTGAAATCAAGCAGGAGGGTTCTAGCAAGGAACAGTCAAAACTGTGTAAGCGACCACCTCCGAATAAAGGCCACCCAATGAAAAATGGTCATTTTTTACAAAACTGTCATTGATAATTCATAACAGAATGACCAGTGGCATTGGCCAAGATTGAGAGTCATGATCTGTGGCTCATACAAAAGCCTAACACTGCAGAACCTCTGTATAAGAGTCATTACAATGCAGATAGATCTCACAGAGTGTGTAAAGTTATGTAGGGTAGCCCTTTGCTTATCAATAGGGGTCATCTATCTACATGTGAGGATCAACCTCCAAACCAAGTCTAAAGACCTGAAGGCCAAATCGCTCTCTCAGTAATTGACCGGACAAGCTTTGAAAACCAACCAACTGAAAGACCGAAATGAGCCAACCAATTTAACCAAAGTTTGTAGAAATGGTGGAGGAGAGCGGGCATAACTAGAACATTATGAAAGAACCCTACAATTACAAAAATATGACAAAAATATAAATCATGTCAATTCATTAAGACATTTTATCTAACAGAAATAACTGTTGGTATAAGAATAAAGTTTTGTTAAAGTACTCTTAAAAATTTAAAGCTGAGGAAAAATAAATGCCTATGTTTGAAAGTTATTTGTAAAATCTTAAGTTAAAACTAGGGTACTAAAACGCTCTTTTAATGAGGTGTTTGTGAAACACCAATGCCCCCTAAAGGGCAAATGGATAGTAGACCTTTGACCTATTGATAGACCTTATCAACAGGGGTCATCTATCTATGTGACCAACCTTCAAACCAAGTGAAGACCTAAGGGCCAAAACAGTCGAATTGGCCGGACAAGGTTTGATTACCAACGAACAGAAAGACAGACATGAACTATCCAATATCCCCCCATTTCTTCGAAAGGGGGGGCATAATACAAACATATGACAAAAAATTAAATTTATACAAATCATGTCAATTCAAGACTTCTCAAAAAATACTCATAAATAGTAAAACTGAGGAAAAATCAACAACCCAAGGTTTTGAAGTTATTTCATTATATCTTAAGTTAAATAAGGGTACTAAAACACTAAATTTCAACAAGGTTAAAGGTCTTCAGTGAGATACAATCACTTTTGAATGCCATACTAGGCCTGCTAGTATACTTAGAGAGAAATGATAGCAAATAGGACATTGAAATCAAGCAGGAGGGTTCTAGCAAGGAACAGTCAAAACTGTGTAAGCGACCACCTCCGAATAAAGGCCACCCAATGAAAAATGGTCATTTTTTACAAAACTGTCATTGATAATTCATAACAGAATGACCAGTGGCATTGGCCAAGATTGAGAGTCATGATCTGTGGCTCATACAAAAGCCTAACACTGCAGAACCTCTGTATAAGAGTCATTACAATGCAGATAGATCTCACAGAGTGTGTAAAGTTATGTAGGGTAGCCCTTTGCTTATCAATAGGGGTCATCTATCTACATGTGAGGATCAACCTCCAAACCAAGTCTAAAGACCTGAAGGCCAAATCGCTCTCTCAGTAATTGACCGGACAAGCTTTGAAAACCAACCAACTGAAAGACCGAAATGAGCCAACCAATTTAACCAAAGTTTGTAGAAATGGTGGGGGAGAGCGGGCATAACTAGAACATTATGAAAGAACCCTACAATTACAAAAATATGACAAAAATATAAATCATGTCAATTCATTAAGACATTTTATCTAACAGAAATAACTGTTGGTATAAGAATAAAGTTTTGTTAAAGTACTCTTAAAAATTTAAAGCTGAGGAAAAATAAATGCCTATGTTTGAAAGTTATTTGTAAAATCTTAAGTTAAAACTAGGGTACTAAAACGCTCTTTTAATGAGGTGTTTGTGAAACACCAATGCCCCCTAAAGGGCAAATGGATAGTAGACCTTTGACCTATTGATAGACCTTATCAACAGGGGTCATCTATCTATGTGACCAACCTTCAAACCAAGTGAAGACCTAAGGGCCAAAACAGTTGAATTGGCCGGACAAGGTTTGATTACCAACGAACAGAAAGACAGACATGAACTATCCAATATCCCCCCATTTCTTCGAAAGGGGGGGCATAATACAAACATATGACAAAAAATTAAATTTATACAAATCATGTCAATTCAAGACTTCTCAAAAAATACTCATAAATAGTAAAACTGAGGAAAAATCAACAACCCAAGGTTTTGAAGTTATTTCATTATATCTTAAGTTAAATAAGGGTACTAAAACACTAAATTTCAACAAGGTTAAAGGTCTTCAGTGAGATACAATCACTTTAGAATGCCATACTAGGCCAGCTAGTATACTTAGAGAGAAATGATAGCAAACAGGTCATTGAAATCAAGCAGGAGGGTTCTAGCAAGGAACAGTCAAAACTGTGTAAGCGACCACCTCCAAATAAAGGCCACCCAATGAAAAATGGTCATTTTTTACAAAACTGTCATTGATAATTCATAACAGAATGACCAGTGGCATTGGCCAAGATTGAGAGTCATGATCTGTGGCTCATACAAAAGCCTAACACTGCAGAACCTCTGTATAAGAGTCATTACAATGCAGATAGATCTCACAGAGTGTGTAAAGTTATGTAGGGTAGCCCTTTGCTTATCAATAGGGGTCATCTATCTACATGTGAGGATCAACCTCAAACCAAGTCTAAAGACCTGAAGGCCAAATCGCTCTCTCAGTAATTGACCGGACAAGCTTTGAAAACCAACCAACTGAAAGACCGAAATGAGCCAACCAATTTAACCAAAGTTTGTAGAAATGGTGGAGGAGAGCGGGCATAACTAGAACATTATGAAAGAACCCTACAATTACAAAAATATGACAAAAATATAAATCATGTCAATTCATTAAGACATTTTATCTAACAGAAATAACTGTTGGTATAAGAATAAAGTTTTGTTAAAGTACTCTTAAAAATTTAAAGCTGAGGAAAAATAAATGCCTATGTTTGAAAGTTATTTGTAAAATCTTAAGTTAAAACTAGGGTACTAAAACGCTCTTTTAATGAGGTGTTTGTGAAACACCAATGCCCCCTAAAGGGCAAATGGATAGTAGACCTTTGACCTATTGATAGACCTTATCAACAGGGGTCATCTATCTATGTGACCAACCTTCAAACCAAGTGAAGACCTAAGGGCCAAAACAGTCGAATTGGCCGGACAAGGTTTGATTACCAACGAACAGAAAGACAGACATGAACTATCCAATATCCCCCCATTTCTTCGAAAGGGGGGGCATAATACAAACATATGACAAAAAATTAAATTTATACAAATCATGTCAATTCAAGACTTCTCAAAAAATACTCATAAATAGTAAAACTGAGGAAAAATCAACAACCCAAGGTTTTGAAGTTATTTCATTATATCTTAAGTTAAATAAGGGTACTAAAACACTAAATTTCAACAAGGTTAAAGGTCTTCAGTGAGATACAATCACTTTAGAATGCCATACTAGGCCAGCTAGTATACTTAGAGAGAAATGATAGCAAACAGGACATTGAAATCAAGCAGGAGGGTTCTAGCAAGGAACAGTCAAAACTGTGTAAGCGACCACCTCCAAATAAAGGCCACCCAATGAAAAATGGTCATTTTTTACAAAACTGTCATTGATAATTCATAACAGAATGACCAGTGGCATTGGCCAAGATTGAGAGTCATGATCTGTGGCTCATACAAAAGCCTAACACTGCAGAACCTCTGTATAAGAGTCATTACAATGCAGATAGATCTCACAGAGTGTGTAAAGTTATGTAGGGTAGCCCTTTGCTTATCAATAGGGGTCATCTATCTACATGTGAGGATCAACCTCCAAACCAAGTCTAAAGACCTGAAGGCCAAATCGCTCTCTTAGTAATTGACCGGACAAGCTTTGAAAACCAACCAACTGAAAGACCGAAATGAGCCAACCAATTTAACCAAAGTTTGTAGAAATGGTGGGGGAGAGCGGGCATAACTAGAACATTATGAAAGAACCCTACAATTACAAAAACATGACAAAAATATAAATCATGTCAATTCATTAAGACATTTTATCTAACAGAAATAACTGTTGGTATAAGAATAAAGTTTTGTTAAAGTACTCTTAAAAATTTAAAGCTGAGGAAAAATAAATGCCTATGTTTGAAAGTTATTTGTAAAATCTTAAGTTAAAACTAGGGTACTAAAACGCTCTTTTAATGAGGTGTTTGTGAAACACCAATGCCCCCTAAAGGGCAAATGGATAGTAGACCTTTGACCTATTGATAGACCTTATCAACAGGGGTCATCTATCTATGTGACCAACCTTCAAACCAAGTGAAGACCTAAGAGCCAAAACAGTCGAATTGGCCGGACAAGGTTTGATTACCAACGAACAGAAAGACAGACATGAACTATCCAATATCCCCCCATTTCTTCGAAAGGGGGGGCATAATACAAAAATATGACAAAAAATTAAATTTATACAAATCATGTCAATTCAAGACTTCTCAAAAACTACTCATTAATAGTAAAACTGAGGAAAAATCAACAACCCAAGGTTTTGAAGTTATTTCATTATATCTTAAGTTAAATAAGGGTACTAAAACACTAAATTTCAACAAGGTTAAAGGTCTTCAGTGAGATACAATCACTTTTGAATGTCATACTAGGCCAGCTAGTATACTTAGAGAGAAATGATAGCAAATAGGACATTGAAATCAAGCAGGAGGGTTCTAGCAAGGAACAGTCAAAACTGTGTAAGCGACCACCTCCGAATAAAGGCCACCCAATGAAAAATGGTCATTTTTTACAAAACTGTCATTGATAATTCATAACAGAATGACCAGTGGCATTGGCCAAGATTGAGAGTCATGATCTGTGGCTCATACAAAAGCCTAACACTGCAGAACCTCTGTATAAGAGTCATTACAATGCAGATAGATCTCAAAGAGTGTGTAAAATTATCTAGGGTAGCCCTATGCTTATCAATAGGGGTTATCTATCTTCCAGTGAGGATCCACCTCCAAACCAAGTCTAAAGACCAAAGGCCAAATCCTAGTAATTGTAAAGGCCACCCAGTGAATAAAGATTATTTTTAACAAAACTGTCATTGACTATTTAGAACAAAATGACCACCAATTAAAGGTTAAAACATTAATCTAATGCGTTCATCCACACCAAACCCCAATCTGTGATCCCTGTAGCATATTTCTTCTTTTCTTCTTCCGATTACTGGGCTGGGTCCTCTAAGCATGAAATTTCCATCTTGGATAGAGTAGACAGTAAGTCGCCTTTTTGGAATCTGAAGACAACCAAATATACTTAAACAGTACAGTAGTCCTTTCTTAATATCAGCCTCATGAAAAATTAATAAAGTAATCCAGAAGAACACATAATTTATCAGTTAATACTAAAAACTGGCAATGATCAAGATTTTTTTCAATAACTTCATGAATAAATTTTCGATTTTAAAGTGCACAACCAATCACTCAACTTGAGTGTCAGGTGTTGTTTTCATAGAATCAATATTCAGGTAACACTATATTGTTATTTACATCACATGATTGCTCCCTGATGTGTAGTGCTTTAGCCCCTTAGGGTATGACAAAAACTAAGAGATTAAGTCTATTGAAAAGGTGTTGGGAGTTAAATGATATATCTATACATGTATATAAATTTCACTGTTTGCCAATCTGATATATTATGCATATTTGTATCCTTGTGGGCTTTTTAGCCTTTTGGAAAATAAAATGTTTCTCTCTATATGGGTGGTTTTCAAAAAAATGAAGTAAAAGTGTGACATAGGGATTGAAAATTCAAACCCTTTTTTACGGAATCCTGTTAGTGCCATGTCGAATGTCGTCCGTCGCCCCACAAACGCGACGCACGACAACGCGATACGACAATGCGACAACGCGATACGACGCTCGACAATGCAATACGACGGACGACAATGCGATACGACATTTGTCAAAATGTCGTGATGTTGAGTGGCCAATTTTGGCACGATATATTACAATGTCGTATCACGTTGTCGAGTCGTATCGCGTTGTCGCATTGTCGTATCGCGTTGTCGCATTGTCGTATCGCGTTGTTGTGCGTCGTGTCCTGCATTTCAGCGACATGCGACGCACGACAACGCGATACGATGCTCGACAATGCGACACGACGCTCGACAATGTGATACGACATTCGTCCAAATGACATGATGTCGTATCGCATTGTCGTGTGTTGCCTATGCGTCCATACCATGACATGCGACAACGCGATACGACAATGCGATAAGACAATGCGACAACACGATACGACGCGCGACAACGCGATACGACATTTTGAAAATGTCGTATCGCGTTGTCGTGCGTCGACCGGTGTTCACCGTGTTAGACTTTTGTTCAGGTCAGGTGTGAGTAAATTTCGAAGCGAACGGCGGTATTTATGTAAGTGAACACCGGTCGATGCACGACAACGCGATACGACATTTTCAAAATGTCGTATCGCGTTGTCGAGCATCATATCGCGTTGTCGCATTGTCATATCGCGTTGTCGCATTGTCGTATCGCGTTGTCGCATGTCATTGTATGGATGCATAGGTGACACACGACAACGCGATACGACATCACGACATTTGGACGAATGTCGTATCACATTGTTGAGCGTCGTGTCGTATTGTCGAGCGTCGTATCGCGTTGTCGCATTGTCGTATCGCGTTGTCGCATGTCATTGTATGGATGCATAGGTGACACACGACAACGCGATACGACATCATGACATTTGGACGAATGTCGTATCGCATTGTCGAGCGTTGTGTCGCATTATCGAGCGTCGTATCGTGTTGTCGTGCGTTGCATGTCGCTGAAATGCAGGACACGACGCACGACAACGCGATACGACAATGCTACAACGCGATATGACAATATGACAACGTGATACGACGCTCGACAACGCGATACGACATTGTAATATATCGTGCCAAAATTGGCCACTCAACATCACGACATTTTGACAAATGTCGTATTGCATTGTCGTCCTTCGTATCGCATTGTCGAGCGTCGTATTGCGTTGTCGCATTGTCGTATCGTGTTGTCGCATTGTCGTATCGCGTTGTCGTGCGTCGCGTTTGTGGGGTGGTGGACGACATTCGACATGGCACTAACAGGATTCCGTACTTTTTACAAGAATGTCACATACTTTACCTGAAAGCCAGTACCTCAAACCATAGAAAATCAACTGTTTGGATGTTAAGTAATGTACAGGTCAATTTTTTTTCAACTTTAATTAGAAAAACGTAGAAATATTTACATGATACCAATAACCAAAAGATGATACATAAACCCAATAAAGACAGTAGTAGATGGAATTTTCTCATTGGGTGCACTGGGGACAATTACTGCAACTCTGTGCAATAAACAAATTTATCAAGTTTTACATCTTTAGATATAAGTTTATTAACTCTGTCTGCATGAAACAGCTTCAAAATACAATGCACAATAAACAATTATACCAAGTTTAGTGATATTTTGGACATGACAATGTGAAAAGTCAGCTGACTATATGAATACCATGATAAGTAGGTAATGAAAGTAAGGAGAAAGTTAACTGAAATTATGTATCAGTACAGTAATTTATCTCATGTCAGTTTTGAAAAAATGAATACAGAACCTCAAAGCATGGGTCATAAACAAAATAATAGACATTTATTTAGCAATGTTGCAATGCTTAAGGGTGCACGGGGGACAAATGATTACATGAATTTTAACTTGCTTACATTTAACAGTAACATTATAAGCATTTTCAGATTAAATAACTTAGAAGATAAAATATCAACATTCTACATATATCATGTTATGAAACATCAAAAGTGATTTTTAGTTTAATCAGGATTTCTACCTAATAAACAAAACCAATTTAACCACAATGTCAAATGTTGAGTTCATTTTCATGGAATTGGTGTTTTATTCCCCTGGTCAGAAGTAACTCTTGAATAGACAATTTTTTAAATGTCATGTTGCAGTTGCCAAGAAATATCTTCTTTTAACAGCAAAGTGTAAATCCTTTTAATCATAGCACTAGCATTAAGACAAGTAACCTCATTTCATCATCTACCTCAAGAACAATCAAGGATTAGACATCTGCAAAAATGACAGTTATGATAATAATCTATAGTATTGATGATATAAATAAAACTCATTCATTATTTTTTTCTACCATCTGCTGCTATTTTCAATAAAGGATCTTTTTTCAAAGCCTTGAATGGAGATATTCTGTGCTTTTGGTGTGCAGTATCCTTCCTATGATCCAAACACAGTGAGTTTAAGCCAGAACATCTTCAATGGGCTTTGTTCTCGACATTCTTTTGCATTACTTAGTACTGGTTGTATAGAGGAAATTGACACAAGAGTAATTAATGTAAGCAAAAGTTGCAGGTTTCACAAATGAACTAAAATGATCTAGTATTTATAAACTAAAATGGGATGAAGTTAAATATGTGTAAAACTCACTGAAATTTAGACTCAATGCTGACACAATGTTGATAATCAGGAAGGTAGCCAACTAATAGTTAAGTATAGCAGGAGTTTGTAATCTTGGGAATGCATCTTTATAGTAAAATGTCATGATGCTAATTCTTGAATAAACACATGTCATGTCAGTAAATTTGCCATCAGAGTCAAGGGCATCCACATATTTTTCAAAAGACTGCTGCAAGGAGGTTCCAATTTGCTGTCTGTGATTCTAAATAGTTTTTGTTCTTCTTTTAATCAGCAAGCTCAGTCTTCCTTCTTGTCCAACTTGGAA
This sequence comes from Lutraria lutraria, assembly GCA_964023205.1. Taxonomy (NCBI): domain Eukaryota; kingdom Metazoa; phylum Mollusca; class Bivalvia; order Venerida; family Mactridae; genus Lutraria; species Lutraria lutraria. Next base: position 34,646,693 of record OZ026844.1, read on the forward strand.
AGTTTGAGACCAGAATTTTTTCTGAATTCTTCCTCATTTCTGCATAAAATCAATGTCTGACATCATTACACAAGTGTCCCCAGTGCACCAATTTACTACTTATTTAAGTCAATTATTTGAGTATTTATCAAAGAATTTCATTTCATAGAAGCTTTTTTCAATGATACATTCAATGAAATATAAAATTAAAATGATACAAATAAATTCTCTTGTGATTAAGCAGAAAATTTCAACCTTTTTGTTTTAAAAAAAGAAAGTTTGATGTAATATCATATGAAATACTTACCAGTTCTTAGTAGGATCTGTTCTTCTTGGTTCTAATTGCTGCCAAATGTCTTGGTGTAAAGTACATAACACTAATAGGATGTAATATAGTAGGCATCTGTGACTAGTGACGCGCTATTGATGCTTGGCGTAAATAGGGTGCACTAGGGACATTACTTAAAGTCATGCAGGACCTTCATATATACATTTGTAAATGGATGAAAACTATTTGTGCATCCCTGGTTAACTTCTTGTCAGATTGATAGTAAAAAATGCTGAACTAGTTGATGAAATGGTGGAAATATGATACCAAACAACCATAAGGTGCACTGGGGACATTTTGGGATCGCTATCAGTAAGTTGGATTATTAGACAAGAGGGCCAAGATGGCCCTTTATCGCTAACCTGAGAACAAAGTCACAATAATTAATGACAGATAATATAGTTTCCAACTCGTATAACCCATTTTTATGTAGATTTTGAGATCAAAACCAACGATGAAGGTATAATACTGTTAAACAAGCTAAAACGTAGCAAATTTTCTAATCCAAGGGCCCATAACTCTTGAAGTTCTGGTCCGATTCAACCCATAACTGAACTTGTCCAATACCGTAAGGTCATAAACATTCATTGTTAATATGATTAGGATCGGTGAATAAATGAAGGCACTAGAGTGTAAACAAGCTAAAATATAGCAAATTTTCAAAGTCAAGGGCCCATAACTCTTGAAGTTCTGGTCCGATTCTGCCCATAATTGAACTTGTCCAAGATCTTTTGGTTATACAAATTTACTGAAAATATGATTAGGATCGGTGAATAAATGAAGGCAGTAGAGTGAACTAAATATAATGAATTATACATATGAGAAATAAACAGATCACCATGTACACTAACACTTCATAAGCTCTACTAGTTATAGTTAAACACTTTAGAATTGACAATGTCCATCTTCAATATCAAAATCATGAACAGATTGCCTGTATGTCTCATAAATTACACTACTCAGCTATAAAACTTGAGAACATGTCTCTGAGCTCAAATCTCATATCTTGTCTTTAAATTCTTCTATGTTCAGACATTGACATTATAGATACATTAGCCTGACAGCATAATGGTCTGAATTGTAATTAAACATTAAATAGCTGTGTCTTGTCATTGAACCATAATACTTTGAGAATGGAATTGAGATTTAAGCTAGGAGATTGTCTTGGGGCCAGGTCCTAAGTCTAGTATCTGACTTGGAGCTCAAATCTCATTCTCAAAGTATTTTGATTGAACATGTTTGGCTGCTTTATTTTAAGATATAAATTCAGATCTATTATATTGATTAATTGATACATATACAAATGTACATGATTAGGAAATTATGAGGTTTGCTCATGCAGGAGACTGATCTCTTGTGTGATTATATAGATGTATTTGGATTATTTCCTCAATTAAGTTTGTCAGATCTAAATATATTTCAAATCATTTTATTGTAACTACACGGAAAGAGTCATGTATCTATAATACATAAGTGCTTGTCGGTAAATACTTGAGATATTCAAATGTGTGGAATTAAAACCGCATATCCACTGTCCAATAAAATATAGTGCCTAAGTGGCTGTTTTGCATGTGTTAGCTTGATGATGCAATCGTTATTTATAGAATGAGTTCATGTCGGGTAAACTGCAGAGGTCGTATGTTTAAACTGCGGCTTGCAAATAATAATTCGAGTCGCTAAATATGAACGCAAATTACTGGTTATGTGCTTTTAAAAATGACAGGTTAAGAGTTCTTTTTATGCAAGATTGTTTAGAATTACATGATCACGTCTGAATCTTGTGCAATATTGGGTTAACTATATAGGCCATATAGGTCTTACTGTATTGCGTCAGGGCCTTTTTAATTTGAGTTACCCTAGCTGATTGTGTTCAATGCGACGATGTTCTGTTGTGTTAAAATCAGAAAAATCGATGTTGGTATTTACTGTTACTGATGTGTTCACAAATTTGTGTACATAAAGATTTTTTGGTAATTAAATTGTCTTCAATTAATGTGCTAAACATTAAACTTTCCAATATTTGTTTTTTCATTTTAAAATTTTAGCAAAGGGACTAAAGGCGCTAGTGTATGCCCTTCACATACATCCACATGACCTGCATTACAATATGAATGAAAAATCGGTGCGTAAGTGTAAATGTTAAAAATATTTGCATGGGCACGAACGATGTAGGTACACATCTCTCTTTTTTGCTTCGTATGGAAAAAATCAAGTTCCGACTGTACTTTCAGCACTTTGATTTTTATATAAACCTTGGAGTCAGTTTCCAAATTTGTCTGTCTATGATCATAAACTCCAGCAAACAACAAACAAACATCAAAACACTTACTAGTGTATCATTTTCTATTTCAGATGTTATGACCTACTTCAATGTGAAGACTTAGCAACATGATGAAATACTTGATCCTGATTTTAGGAGTAGTTTATCTAATTAATGCAGGTAAAGGTATATACGTAATATAAAATATAGATTGTGGATGATAGCTGGATATTTCTTACCACATTATGGGGCGTAACTTGGTTTAAATTAATGTGTAGACTGTATTCGAGGGTTTCTGACAGACTTTAGAAGTTAGCCCTGATCCATGCATACAGGGACATGAACATCAATGTTGACAAAGTGAATAATGTCATAGGGTCAGACAAAAGCTGGAACTTTAAATATTTTTCTGTTAAAGTTACCTACATGTCGAGGGTTCAACGCAACAGTGTCGTAACTCATATTGAAATAAGAACAAGTTACGACTGTGTTGCGCTGAGCCCTCGATGTGTCACTGTCATGGAAAGAATTGTTGGCTGCAGCACACATGGCCTAAAGGAAGCTAGACCCCTGACATTAGAGCATTGTTGAGATAATGATAATATCTATCACTTAGCTCAATATGACTACACACCTTGATTTATGAGTCTGAACCTTGGGTATAGTATGTTTTCTTTGTGACTGGGTTGAAGACATCATACCTATGTCCATTCACCCTTCTCAGCTGATTTGAGTGGTTCATATGGAAATGTTGGCGGTCACTTGTTAGGTTCGCAATGATTCAGAATCCAGGAACCATTTTTGGAGAAAAAGTTCATGCTCGCCGAATGAGTAACGGCTCTTGAAAGCTGTACTGTTGTTTAGCCTTCTGTAGGTGTCACTTGTTCGGCGCGCATAAATTTTTATGCGGACCTAAGTACTGCATTTATCTACATCCGTCATGCAATTAGTTCCCATTTCTTGTTGCAGTGCAAATCTATGTAAGTTCAGTTTCCATGAGTACTTTCAGTACTTTGATAAAGTTTACTTCTTGCTGGTATGTAACTTAAACACTGTTGAATACGGCAAAAAGCCTGAAAAAATACTATAAGAATGTTCTTATTATTTGTAGATGATCTTACAATTAGTTCTAGATATGATTGTAACAGTGAATACACCATGGCAGAAGGTATTTCCTATGATTTGAAGTACAAAGGTGAAGCACTTGGACTTGAAAAATGCTCAATACAGTTTTCTTTGTTAGACAGTTCCGATGTCATGATTTGTTACAAGCCCTCTTATATAAGGATGGATTGTGGTACAATTATTGAATTTCAGGAACATTTTGTTGCCGAAAACATTCATGATGGTGTAAGTTATTTACTTGACTATACATGTACATATTTTACACTGTAAAATTATTTTTTGTATGGTTTCTTATCAATTGTCTATTCTGCCTGTACAGTAAACTTCATTGTTGTTATGAAGAGATAATTTATTTTATATTGTGTAAGGTTTATAGCTTACTTGATGTTTGTTAATCACAGAATTCTTTGAATTAATCGATAAAACTAGGTCATAGGAATTTCAGTGTTGTATAATACATTTTATATGTGAAGAAGCTAATGAAGTGACAACCTTTGAGATAATTAAGTACAATATCAAATTAATATTAACAACTTGATATGACTTTATCTTATCAAATAGATAAGGCTTATAAATATATGTTTGTTTGTGGTTACCAGTCCTACCCTAACTTTTCCCGTGAACTCAAGACTTTTTATAAGGCCAGAAGAATGGTAAATCTTCTGTCTCAAATTTTTTTTCTTCCCACACGGCGCACACTTTAAAAAGTAATATAAAATGTAAAGAAAAATTGTTTAAATGAACAAAAATTGAACCAGAAACAAATGATTTTTTACGCCTAATGTACTTATGTTGGACTGTTTTCTTTACAGAGGCTTACATGTGACATGAACAATGTAAAAGAATTCAACGAAACCTGTTTAAAATATGTGTCAAAATTTTTTATCGTCATAAAAACGCAAAGTCCATATGGCTCAACATCTGATTATAACGTCATTCATGTTTATACAAAGGAGAACTCTCGTTTTGGTAACGTTAATCTTTAATCATTTTCTTATACAATAAGTAAAGACAATAACCAAAAGTCTGTTGAACCCACTGGTTCCCGGCTTATTCTTTTCCATTTTTCTTTTCTAGTCTTTGTTTATATACAGTACAGATTAAAATTAGCAGGGCATGGTAGTCTAGTACTGGTTCTTCTTGAGAACGATGTTTAAGTGAACTGTCCGCCTCATAATTATGCCGCTGACTGTTGAAAAGGGGAATGAAACTCAAACAGCAAACAAACAATGTCAATAAATAGAGGAAGCAAAAGTCAGAAATATTCTGATGTAAATATTATGCCTTCAAGTTCATGTATGAGGCTTATATGTCTTTATTTTTTACTTTATATGTCTGAGTGAGCGTAATTTTTTTCAGGCTTTGACGCGGGTGATACTGTTTACTACACGATGCTTGCTGCTGTTGTTCCCATTACTGTTATAATCATTTGTGTTATTGCGTGCGCAATGAGATATCGGCGTAGACAACAGTTGCATGGAGGAACACAAGTGACATACAATACCGCTGTGTGTGCCACTAATGTGCAGACAGGTAAACTTATTTAGATGCCGCACATAGAATAAGAATATTATTTTTAGCTCACCTGGCATAGAGTGCCTAGGTGAGTTTTTAGGATCAAGCTGTGTCCATCGTCTGTCATCCGTCGTCAACAATTTCTTTAAACAACATCTCCTAAACCACTGGATTAATTTCAGCAAAACTTCACAGGTGTGTTCCTTGCTTGAAGCTCTACCAAAGTTGTTTGAAGAATTCCATTCCATGCAGAACTCTGGTTGCAATAGTAACCGGAAGGATTTTTTTAAAGATCTTAAAAATCTTCTCAAAATCCAGAAGACCTAGAATTCACTATTTGGTGTGTGGCATTGCCTATTGGACCTCTACTAAGATTGTTCAAATTATTGCCCTAGGGTCAAAATTGGCCACGCCCCAGGGTCACTTGATTTATGTAGACTTATATAGGAAAATTGAAAAAAATCTTCTTGTTCAAAACCACAAGGCCTAGAGCTTAGATATTTTGTATGTGGCATTGTCTAGTGGACCTCTACCAAGTTTGTTCAAATCATGGCCCTGGGGTCAAATTTGGCCCCACCCCAGGGTTAACTCTATTTTATATAGGAAAATTAAAAAAATTATCTTCTAAAAAACCAGAGGACCTTGAGCTTTGATATTTGGTATGTAGAATTGTCTAGTGGACCTCAACCAAGTTTGTTCAAATTATTGCCCTAGTGTAAAATTGGCCCTGCTCCGGGGGTCACATGATTTATATAGGCTTATATAGGCAAATTGAAAAAAATCTTCTTGTTCATAACCACAAGGCCTAGAGCTTCGATGTTTTGTATGTGGCATTGTCATGTGGACCTCTACCAAGTTTGTTCAAATTATTTCCCTAGGGTCAATATTGGCCCCGCCCAGGGGGTCACTTGATTTATGTAGACTTGTATAGAGCCCCATGGTCAATATTGGCCTGGTCCTGGGGTCAGTTGATTTCAACAACTACTGAACAGTCAGGGTAGATAACTCTTTACCATGTCAAATAACTTTCCTTGATTTAATTATCCCTTAGTGTTACAATGCTCAGGTGAGTGATATAAGGCCATCATGGCCCTCTTGTTTTCTTTGGCATGATTATTTTACATTGAGTACCGATATTGAAAAATCAAGTAACCAAATAAATTATTATACTCTACATAATATGACTATTTTACAGTGTTCTAAATAACAACTGGCCGCTGGTCTATTTAACGGCTTAGAAATCTCAAAGTTTTAAAAATACATATATTGTTGTAAAAATGCCGGGCCTGTTAGTCCAACTTACGGGCCTGTTGGCGACATTCAGAACCCAGTTTTATCATGAACATTGAAAAATCAAGTTACATAGTATTATTATACGTAGCCTGATTTAAACAAAATATAGTGATGCATAAAGCCAGAAATAAACGCCTTGTTTAGTGTTATCAAACTGCAAGGTCCTGTGGTTTACTTACATAATTTAGAAACTTGATTTTCAATTCTTGAGTTAATTCTTTCAGGTGGTTCAGCATCAAGCCAGCCAATGCTCCCTTACTCTGGTAACCAGCCAGTAAGTGCACATGGCTACCATTACCCTGGACAACAACCAGCTGGAGCCTATCATGTTCATCCAACAGTAATGGCGTATCCTACAGGTCAGACTCAACCTACAGCTGGTCCCTATATTAGTACTAACCAACCTTTTCCTTCAGCACAGTATGGTGGGACGTATGTTTCCCATCCAGAAAAACCCTCAGGTTGGTTCGTCTTATTATTAATATTGTTTATCTCAATATTTTGATGGTTTAAGGGAGTTGAATTCCTGGTGTGACTTGAGTTTTGTTTTTGTTCGTTTACAAAGATGATTGTTATTATGCCCCCTTTTGAAGAAAACAGGTTACATTGCTGTGCACATGTCGGTCGGTCAGTCTGTAACCAAGCCTTGTCTAACCAATAACTAGACAACGCTTGGGCTTAAGCTCTTCAAATTTGGTTGGGAGGTTGGTCATCACAGGTAGATGACCCCTATATATTTTGATGTCAATTGTAGCACAAAATCCTTGTCCAAAAAAATAACTATTGATTTTAAGTTCAACTTGTAAGTAAAAGGTCAAGGTCTTACTATCCAGTTGGTCATAAATTTCTCTTTCTTGCACCATTAATATGGATAAACATGCAGAAATTAATTAGTTCATATTAATCTTTTAATTAATTAATCATTTAAATCTTTGTTGATGTTATGACTTTATTTATTTACAGCTCCGCCTGTTGATGATTCCATGGCTCCACCTCCTTCCTATGAAGCTGTTATGAATAATTAATGTCAAGGTCATGTGATGTCAGCATTGTTGATGTCACCATGGTAGTGATGTCACCATGCAATTTCTCATTTTTCCTCCTGGTAGACGTCCTTATATTGATGTACAGAAACACTACTTTATCACATGGCAAAACATACTACATGTGGTATTTAAATGGGAGTCTTGGCAGATTTGTTGCGCTGTTAGAGAAGGTTTAAGATTTCTCAGTTGCGCTGTTCATTTCTGAGAAAAGGCTTTTTCCGAGCAATAATGCAAAAAGTATTTTATGGATTGGTTTCATAGTTTACATGAAGGTTTACAGTACATGTAATACAATACAGGTCAAGTTCAAGTTCCGTAATCCAAACATTTTCACAGGAGTTATGGCCCCTTTTTTGCCTTAGCTCTCAGTTTACTCTTACATAGATTTACCTGACTAATTTATTTGTTTAGACATCCTGAATTAGGAGAGTGGTTGTCACGAAAATCATGAAAGTTGGCATTGTGTAAACTGTGTATAGTCATTGATGTATTTGAAGTCAAGACATGTTGATGTATTCTGATTTTGGTACAAGGCAAGCGCACTGGTCAATCTGATACATAAAGCTTGAAGTCCAAAGTTAAAACATGACCTCAGACAACTTAGCTTGTTTGCAATTTGTATGAGCAGGGATACTGTATTACAATGTAGTATATTGTCCCAGGTGTAAGTAAATCCTTTGTATCAATAAATATACAAATGTATATTCAAAATTTTGTTGGATAGTTTTATAATCTTTAAAATTAGAATGGTAAACTTGATGACATTGGAAACAAAATGGTTTGACTGATCTCAAGTTTTATAACCTTGGACCGAAGCAATCAATATCAAAGAGGCCATTGGTATGCCATGTTTGGTATTTATCCAGTAAACATGCACATTTTCATGCAATTTAAAATGAATCTCATAAATAATAGTTTTCATATTTCATATTGTCTGTGAGTCCCTGTTTGTTTGTATTTGCATATTTTATAGTTTATACACTAATTTGTTGTTTTATGTCATACAAATGTTTTGATGTCTTTGTGCAGTTAAAGTGTTTATTTCATGTGTAAGATTTTGAAATATTAAATGTCTTTTTAAGGGAACTCTATATTGTAATGTATTATCAAAACTTGTGTAATTAATTGTTTCACTGTTATTATTACATACTACAATGTACATTATATACATTATAATATTCAGGCTAATCATGTGATAATATTACATTGTGTATTTTACTCAGATTATAATAATTATGTTTATACCCTATAAATTGTATTAATAAATGGCTACCGGTACATTTATTTGGTTTCTGTGGATTTAGAGCCATTTATCTGTGATAGTTCAGTGATAGTTCAATGATAGTTCGGTGATAGTTCGGTGATAGTTCAGTGATATATGGCGACTGGTTCACCTGATCAGTTATTCTAGCCTGTTGTCTAAACAGTACTATCTCACCCTTCTACAACATTTAGATACATGGATATTTTCACTGATATAAACATTAGCATATGCAGTGGAACAAGTTTAGGATTTATTTTTTATTGAAATCCTGTTTTTTCAGATCAATTCCGCAAGATTTGATTACTTCCGTCTGAAAATACAGAAGTTGCAAATCCATGTGTGAACATAAGTTCTTGGCATATATAGGTTTTCTTAACTTGTATTTTAACTAGTATCAACTGCCTTCATGTACCTGTTTTCATGTTAGAAATTTAGAGTCACAAAATCCTTTTTGTAATTGTTTATGTTTCTGTATAAGTTTTTAAACTATTATTTTTATATCAAGTGTATATGTATGATTTTATATTACTCAGTGGTGTCAAATGTTTGTTTTGTTAAATAAAGATTTTTGATCAACTTGTGAACTTTTCAGATTTGTCAATTTTACTACCGTAATTCCATTGTTATAAAGTTCATGTCCATACAAAACAGTTATGTACACAAATACAGTGATTATATTTACAATGAATAAGTAAAATAGCAATGTCAGCAATATTGCATTACCTGTTAGTAGTGAGAAACTTCAAGTCTAACATTTCTTGTTTTGTGTTCTTTCAAATAATATTGACAAGGACTTACATACATACATACATGTATGTATATAAGTCCTTGATATTGATAATGACAGAAATTGAAGAGATGTCACATGTTCAAATTGTGCTCTGACCAAATTAGGCTTAAGACCAAGCTGAAGGATGTCAATTTCATCCTAGTTTATTTATTGTTACAGAGGAAACACAACACACGTTTGTATAAATTATTGCCTTTGAACTAAACATGAAATGCACAATGAAATCTAAAATCTCTAGTCACAATTTCATATAACTTGTCAAATGAAAGCAATTGCCATAGCTCGATGTGCATGAATTTTGATGCAGACCAAATTACAGCCCTTTTCTACATCCGCCGTGCAAATGTTAAACTGGTTTCCGTTCCAAGTTGCGGTGCAGTCTATGAACGTTCATTTTCCTTGACTACATTCAGCACTTTGATGTTTCGCTCGAATTTCAAGGGATACAACTAGGTACGAGATTTTTCAAACTTCCCGCAACGGTTACTTCCCTTGATCAGTACAGAGATTTTCTTGCAAACGAACGGTTTCGGGTTTTAGCGCTACTGAATACTACTTTCATTTCGCGGTGAGTCGGACTAAGTTCTGTGTCTGACCTGGAAGTTATACATGTATCCTCACCTGGTTTTAAACGACTAGAATGAAAGAGTTATATATAGACCGTCGATTGACCCGTGTATATTCTGAAGTGGTGGCTTAAATATAGATCTACAGTTTACAGACTACACTAAATGTATGTATTATAATATTTTTTATGGCAAATTTCCCCAAGCTGAATAGTATGTATTTTTCCCCAAATTTGAAAAGAAATTCCCGACCTTTTTACAATGCGCTTGTTTAATTGGTAATTTTTCTCCAATTTGCCTATTTTTTTATGCAAAATTCGCCTGTATTAAGAGCCACTGGTTTCGTGTCAAGTCCATGTTTTACATTTTATTTTATCTGAGGGAATGTTTTCTTTATACATTGTATCTAATTTATACTTAAACCATGACCAACTTATCAGATGCCCATAATTATGCATTACCGGTGATAATTCTTTTACTGAGGGATTGTTTTCGTAACTTGACCAGAGGCGGATCCAGGATAGCAGGCTGGGGGAGGGGGAGGGCGTAATATTTTAATTTGCAGGGTTCTCAATAACAGCTGGCTGCAGGCCAACTTAGCCACTTAGAAATGTGTTTGGGCAGGTTAGGAATCTCAAAAGTTTATAAAATATTGCTAGAAAATGCCCGGACCCCCCCCCCCCCCCCCTAGCAGGCCTGTTAGTCTAGCTTTTGGGCCTGTTGGCCACAAACTTATTGAGAACCCTGAATTTGAAGAAGTGAAATGGTGCATTCTGGTGAGATTTGGGTCCCTTTTCTACCTCATTTTACAGTTGTGCTAGATAAAACAAAAATTGAATGCTATTTCATTGGTATCTATGATTGGGGACTTTTTTTTTGGGGGGGGGACCTGAATTTGCTAGTGATAGAAGTTTAGAACAGCAAATAATTGTATTTTTCTTCCAGTTTATATTGCAGCAAGCATTCCAGTATGATACATCCTCTGTGCCTGATTGTAGGAGTTGTCACGCTAGTAACTGCAGGTACTTGTCTTCATGTTACAGTTATATATAAATAAAAGTACTGATAGTACTTATAGAAACTGAATTTAGACAGACTTGCACTGTAACATCATGGAATGGGAACTAGTTTAACAATTGCATGGTGTTTGTAGAAAAACATAGTGCTTTTGTTGAGCATCAAAATTCATGCATGCCGAGCGAGGGACTGCTATAGAAATTATTGTTCAGTTTCAAAAAAAGTGATGAAACATCGATTTTTGAGACCAAAAAGTGTTGAAAACCTGTGTGTTTTAATAATGATATGGTTTTAGTATTTAAATTTGCACTAAATCATTCCAAATGAGATTTTACCATTTCATTATGAGGTATAAATACTTTACCTTATTAATAAACATACCATGATTTAGAAGAAATGGTAACTATGCAATATCAAACATTCTCGTAAGGTTTATGTCTTAAAATAATAAGAAACAGCATCTTTTAAATTCAATGAATGTACCAGTATTTTAAATTATGTTATTATAATCTTATGTTATAATTTAATGTCTTTTATTAAAAAAATTTATTGTAGTTTTTTATCATTAAATTGCTGTTGCTTAAAATATTTGATCTATACATTGAAGTCTAAATGTCTAAATATATATATGTTCCTTTTACAGAAGAGTTTATTATCAAGTCACAAGATGACTGTGGGAAGGAGTTTAAGTTGGGTACTAAATCCATCTTATTAAGGTACAGAGGTCAAAGTATAGGACTAGAAACATGTGTAACACGATTTTTGTTTGATAATCATGAAGACGGATTGATTTGTGTTCGACCTATATCATTAAACCTAGATTGTGGAACTGTGATTGAGTATCCTAAATATCAGGTAACCTGTTATAATGATAGTGTCAGTCTTATTTTTTAATGTCCGCCAAGGATGTATATAAGTGCTATTGTGTCCATACAGTCTTTTATTTGTATTTACTATCTGTAAGACCTTCTTAATTCAAGGAGAAGATTATAACATTCAATTGTAGTATTTCCTGAACAGTGACAGTTCAGGGTTCAGTGTTATGTTAAAATTTTCATTTAGTTGATATTTTAATAATGGCCATAGATACAGTAAACCTCATAGCTAGCTATTGTCACATAGCGATTGGTGACATAAAGAAAAACAATCCGTGATCGTATAGTTAGGTTTAATCAAAATTAAAATGTTCTTATTTTCTCTCTCATTATCTTCTCTCTCACACACAAGACAATTAGTGATATGGTATCCAAAAATGCTATTGACAGCAGTGGGCGTTATCATCATTATCCAATGAAGTTTCGGAACCACAAGTCTCATGACCAATGAAATTATAGGTTAATTATCTGATGCAATACTAATTCGGAATGTCTTGTTTTTAAATTAGACTTCCAAAAGTAGCAAAAAGTTATCATTTTTCGTCGATCAATTTATAATAGTTAATATAAACTTTTAACAAAGTTACAGTATAATGCAAACATCCCAAAATACCAATTAGTATATGGACGACATCTGTGGTATGCTGACTTAAGTTGTTTACAGAGACTTGTTCTACTGCCAATACATACATGTTAAACGTACTTTTGTCATTATTTAAAATACAGACTGGTATATACAAATTCATGTCTCTAATTAATTATTCAATTAATGACAATTATAGAAATAATATAGGTATGAGAGCCACTATGTTATACTATTGAATATTGAGATCACCTTTTAAGTACATGAGTGTATGATATGGCTGGAAATAAAAATAAGTTTGTTTGGAGTCCTCTGACCTACTCAAGAAAATCCTAGCACATAAATAAAAAATATTTTTTAAATTTTTTTGTTATATAGTAAAAAAAATCTCTACCTACCCTGTGCTAAAATTTTGGGTCGGAGCACTTAAAACAAACTTATTATTATTTTCAGCCTAAATTATTGCATGAATCTTTCTGAAGCTTCCTAGGATACTGAAGATCAAAGCTAATGCTGTTGTAAATTATCACAGCTTTTAAGGATTGATACATCTTGTTCACCACCAAATACAATGAACAATGTAAGAAGGGTTTCCAGATTTGGAAAAAAATATTATGAACAATGGTTCAAAAGTATGCAATAAAACAATGATCTTCTATATATTCTACTTTATTCTCTGGACATAAACATTTAGGACACCTTCTACTAATAGATGTGTTTTAATATTACAGAAGTTATCCTGTGGAAGGCAAGATCTGAAACATTTAAATGAATCATGTGTAGATTACATGCGTGGTTATTCCATTGTCATCAGAAAGGAAGAACCATTATGGCAATCGACTGAACACTTTGATATTTATGTTTATGGAGAAGTAACATCAAATGGTGGTAAGGTATAACATTAACAGTCAGTGGCTTTATGTTAGTAATGTTTCATGAGGAAATCCCTAGTTTTTAATGTCAGGATCCAGTTTATTTAAAAAACTGGAATTCTCAGAAAAAAGTACAAATTTTACATTCTTTTTTTCTTCAGGAATCACTCTAAAGGTCTCTGAAGACTGGAATTCTCAGAAAAAATGTACAAATTTTAAATTCATTTTTTCTTCAGGAATTACTCTAAAGGTCTCTGAAAACCGGGAGGGGTCTGGTTATCAGGTGTTATACAGGTCATGTTTTATATGTTCATGATACTGTATTTTCATTTATTTTCGTTGGGCTCAATTTTTGTGTTTTTTACTAAAATGGCTATTTCATGGGGACATAAATTTGTGAATTTTGATAAGAAATGCATTATCTCTGCATTTAAATTCGTGGGGATTTGATTTCATGGATGAGCCAACCCACGAAATTAAATCCCCAACGAAAATAAATTATTCTACAGTATTATGATTGTAGAACTTATGCAACTTAATTTGGTATGAAGCTACCATTTTATCGGGCTGTTACTTTTTCAGATCGTGATAATGATGATATTACACCAGTATGGATGATGTTTATTTATGCTTCACCATGTGTCATTATGATTTTCATCACTGTTATTATATGTTGGGTTAGATATAGACAACATCATAGACAAGAGCTTATGAAAAACACTCAGATAACATACAATGTTCCTGTTGGTACTGCCACAATGCAAGCAGGTAAGTCTTTGTTCCTCTGTTTAATTCTTAGCACTCATTACGCATGATAAATTATGTAGTACAGGTTGCAAATTTGATCATGTCATTTGAATGGTCTTATATAAATATTGAGATGGTCATGTTTGAAATAGATGAAGTATTAAACTTCTGAATATGTAGTTATTACAACGACTTATAAGTCCATGGTTATTATAAACGAGTGATCATTTAGATGGTTTTACTGTACATATTTTGTGAATATTTATAGGTGGTGATACTCATACTGAAGTTGCCCCAAGTCAACAAACTTTGTTACCATGGTCAGAGATGCAGCAATCAATGTCTTCTAGTACTTCTACTAACCAATACGGTGGAGGACAACAGTCTACAGAAGGTTGTATTGTCCATCCAATGGTTACAGCATATCCTGCTCATTTTCCACCAGCTCCTGGAGTATACCAACCCGTTCCTCAACATGGTGATACCCAAACTCCTTCTCTTGTTAACCCATCAGGTTTGTGTTGATATTGAACTTTTTGAAATGCTTTCTGATGCTGAATATGAATGTAAATCTGAAATCAAAGTACTGGAAGTACTCATGGAAACTGAACTTCCACAGACTTTCAATACAACATGGAACAGGAACTAGTTTAATAACGAGGAATTTAATAGGGGATGTATAAAAATGTTGTAGTACTTTGGTCTGAATAAAAATTCATGTGCACTGTGAGAGTGATGGCTATGTAGGACTGAAATATTGTTCAGTTTCCAATCATTACTTAACCAGGTAAATGTAAGTCTGCAGATTTCTGGTGATAGATGTTGTCATTGACTGGTCAGTCAGTTTACATAGAATTGTTTCCCAGATACATGATTATATAAGTTCCTATACATTTTGTAAAGCTTTCACTTTTGCATATGTGTTCCACCAGTAATGTGTATGTCTTAAGAAGGAGATCCCATTATACAGGATAATCGTACATGAGGTCACAAAAATATTTTTATTATGATTTTGCTTTTTATCATTCTTGCAGCTCCGCACCAAGAACATGCATCGCAGAACCCACCTTCATATGAAAATATTTTGAAAGAATGAGTTAATAAGGTTGTGACCTTTACAGTTATCAATGTGCTGTTGACATTGCATTATTGAGTTTTAAGTACATGTACATAGTATATTTCCTGCAAGTGTTAGTTTGAAATAACTCATTTGAAATCATTATAATTGGTATATTGTATACATGTTTAAATTGGTAATTAGCAGGTAGGAAGCAATTTCAAATTGAGAGGGGGTCCTATTTTGTCCCCCCCCCATGTTCCTACTCTGGTTGGGATTTTTTCAACATCGGCATTAACCTTCTGTCAGCTTTGACAGTAAATTGTTCTACTTCAGACCTACAAATGTAAGCAATAAGACGCAGGAAATCCAGATGTTGGGCATTATACACCCATGGAAGCTTCTGTTGTTTCAAGTTAATCTCACTATACAGAACGTCCATTATAAATTATTTCTACAAAAACTTTTCTTTTTTTTTAGTATTATTAGAGCAATTAGAGAATACTAATTTATTATTGACAAATTTATTTATTTATTGTCAGGGTTGTTATTACACTGATTTTTTTATTTTACTCACAGTTACACCAGTTCTTTATTTAAACTTAGTACCAGTAAAAAGACTGGAACCATTATGATTTATTTACACCAATATCATATCCCTCTTTATCTTTGTTCATGTGCTGCTTTCTGATATTTCTATATTGTCTGCTTAATGCGTCTGCAGTTTTATACAAATCTAATATTTCTTCTGTCATAACAGAAGTGTTTTTATATTCTTTACAAAAGGTGTTTTAAATAGGATTTTAGTGGTACATATGATTATGCTTATTTTATTTCTATCATGATACTCAACTAATATTATGTCATTGTTCAATGAATATACTTTTTTGTACTTTATTTGTTTTATCTTTGTGAATTTGCATTGTTTTAATTTTTACTAATTGTTACAGTATTATGTTAGAACAGACTATAATTATCTTTATACATAACTGCTCTCAGGTACAATTCTGATGCTAGTCAGTTTATAAATGATCGCGTTTCAATACACATGCTTTAGTTTTTAATAATTGTTGGATTTAGAAATAAATAGTGTCTATACACATTTGTGTTTGTCGCTTGACTTGTAGATTTTTATTATTCATATCAACACACAACAATATAACAACACTAATAGAATTGACTGAATATATGAGGTAGTTTATTCATTTAGTCAAAGACCTATACATGTCTTTGATTTAGTGTAACTTTGGCATAACTTTGAGATAGATCATAAATATCTATGCTTCAACGTTATACGTCCCAATAATCAAAATGCTGATTAATTTATTATTGGGAGGTGCTAACATGTCACATTAAGGTACTATACCATCATCACATGTATATGGATTTCCTAAATCTTAATGGTATGTTGCATAGGACATGAATGACAAAACATGAAAATGTTCTCTCAGAAAGAGAAAAATCTAAGATGGGATGTGAGAAATATGAAACAAGAAGTGACGTAAAACCCATAATGTTTGAGCTGACCAGTGACTGGTGGTGTATAAAAATCAATTGTTTATTCAAGCGATAATGTTACATGATGGCCCTAGTCAAGGACTCATATACATACATATATATAAATTATGTATGTACATAAGTCCTTGCCCTAGCCAGGGATGCTATATTAGTGCCCTAGTATAATTGCTCACCAGAAAAAAGACTATGGCTACTACCATTCCAGCAAAGTTTGGTTGCAGAGTGAGGAGATGTTGTTTGAAGAAAATATGGACGCTATTTCACGACGCACTAATGCACGACGGACACCAGATTGATAACAAAAGCTCACATTGAGCACACTGTGCTCTGGTGAGCTAAAAATAGTTGAGTTGTGACCAAAGACCGAGTAAACGGTTTTAGCCATACCATTAAACTGGTTCCCGTTCCATGTTGTAGTGTACTAAGGGTTGTACACACAAGTCAACGGGAACCAGTGTAAGGCTACTTTCGTTTTGAGGTCAGTCTTTTTATCGGTGGTGTATGATAAACATAATCGCGTAGTATAAACACTGTTTTTTTTCATTTTTAGGTTATGCTTATTTATCTGACGCTTGTATAAATGTATCGTATAAAGTAACCTACCGTTTTGATCCCGCGATAAGTCGTGATTCATTAATAAAAAAAAATTTGAAGACTAGCTAGGCCTATTTGATTATTTAATTATAATATAACTACAGCTATACAAGGACTTATATACATACATATATATAAGTCCTTGAGCTAGACCAACTCCACGATTATAAGTGCAAACAGGGACACTATAATTATAACAATATATGTAGTCAGGAACACTATAGTATGTAGATCTGGTGCCAACTACTTGTGTCACTTAATTATATTATAATTGTCACAATATTTTACTAATTTCACACAAATATGATTCTTTCTGTATTTATTATGATAATGAATGTTTTTTTATTGGTTGCATCAAGTACGTACGATATATGTATGTGGCTGTAATACCCCCTTTTGGGATGCAGGATTTGGGCCATTATTTAGGCTGAATGTGGTACTCAGTGGTGAAATGGGACGCGTGAAACTCACATTTGTTCTTAAATGGGACGCGAGACTCGCTCCTCAAAATATGGGCTGGAGGGATGTGGGGCTCAGCGGAAATAATAAAAGGGTAGCGGGACTCATGGAGAGGGGGTATTACAGTACCATGTATGTATATGTATATATTAAGTCCTTGGATGCATCTTTTATTTCAATATATCATTTTAAAGTGCCAACTGTTACAAAACGCCCATATTTTGCTATGCGTTTTTCAAAATGCAGTTTACTTATCACTTCGTTTGTTATTTCAGGAACTGTCTTTTTTGAAGTTACATCATGATCAAATCGTTATGGCTGATTTTTGCCACTGTTGATATGATCTTTGCAGGTAATCTGCCTTGTTTTTACATGTAATTGCAATGTGCTTTTAAGGTGTTTGTATAACTTTTAACCATGTAATATAATATATATGCATCAGTCAAGTTTGAGCCCCATTTCTTCATTGTTACAAGTCCAGATAAGACCTTAACAAATTTTCTATCCTATCTCAATTAATCATATCATACACGTGTATACACACATGTTGTTATCACATGTGTATATAATAGAGCACACATTGTTTCTAAACAACTAATTTATGATGTAATATGTTTAAAGTTTCTTAATACCTCTTGTTTTGTAATGACTATACCAACACTTTGTTGTGTACAAATGAGTAAAAGAAATTACTGTAAGGTTTGTGTTTATGTGTTGTTTGCTTTATTTGGATAAAAAAGAAAAGGTTAACTTTTGTTTATAAACGGACAAGGTATTTGATGTATTAATCATTTGTGTGATGTTTTGTTCTGTAATATTTCCTTTACAGAGCACTTATTGATTACATCCCAGCAATCATGCGGTAAAGAATATTCTTTGGACAACATCAAGTCCATTTACCTAAGTTACGAAGGTGACCATCTTGGATCTGAGCCATGTGCAACAAGATTTGATTTGGTTGACAGGTCAGATTACACCATTTGTGTCAAACCTGTAGAATTACAACTGGATTGTAGTACAACAATTGAGTACCAAGACCATTTTGTAGCTGAAAATATCAATGATGGCGTAAGTTGTACATATATTGTATTTATGACAAGTGATATACTGTCAAACATGTGAACAAAGGCCACCCTTAGGTAATTCTGCATGTGATTTTTATTGACAGGTGGCCTTTATTTTGAGGTCATTTTGTTCTAAGTTATCATAGACCATTTTTAAAACAATGGCCTTTATTCACAATGTGGTCTTTATTTGGAGATGGCCACTAACACAGGCTAAATGAGGCTTGTCTGTACATGTAATAATAAATAGAATTTACTAAAAGCCTTATACATATTTTTAGTTCTGATTGGTTGAGCCTTTTTTTCAGCTCATTTGATAATTCTTTCAATGTACATATCTTCTCCACTTTCATAATAATATGGACAGTTTTGAGTTCAAAGAATACTTTTCTAAATGATTTCTGTTTTTGTTTAGAATATTTGTAATTGTTGAAAATCAATGGAATTTTCCTGATTTGCTCAAATGAAATGAACTGTTTAGTATGTGGTAATTCTTTAAGTCTGTTATATTAATCTTATTTACTGATGCTGAGTAGTCAATTTTTGTGCACATTATTAATATTATTCTTTTACAGGAACTCACATGTACAATGAATAAACAAAGCACTTTCGATGAAACTTGTAAATCCTTTTTGGATACATTTTTCATTGTCATTAAGAAGGAGGATCCAAATAGAAACTCATTTGAAAGTGCCAAAATACATGTTTATGCAAAGGAGAGAGAAAGTTATGGTAAGTTTATACTGGGAATGAAGCATCAGAATTTTTTCTGATACGGCAACTTTGAATAGTTACTGAATCCATGAAGTATTGTTGGATGAGCCGTCCTTCAAGTTCCTTTGAACCAAGTTCGAAGTTGAAATTACTGTTTTGTATTTTTCAATTACAATTGTTTGATATTTTTAACTATGCTAACATTTAGTATATAGTAAGTTTTAAATAAAAACAGGACACAAGCTTGGATTTCTACTTTATTATACATCCATGGTTCTATAACCTTTCTTTCAGTCTCTACTACAAACTATGTGATTGTGTTGTCTTGTTTAGTACCAGTGATCATCATTGTTTGTATTGTGTGTGGAGTTATTTGTATTCAAAGAAAACATAGACAACAACAATGTAGCAACACCCAAGTCACTTATCAAACTGCTGTAGGTGCAACAACTACACCAACAGGTACAAAAAGCAATTTTATGACACTTAAAGTTATACATATACATTGTACAGTCAAACCTGTGTTAGTAGCCACCTGCGAATGAAGGTCATTTGTCTAAAAACCATCATCTGTCATTTAGAGCAAAACGACCCCGAGTAAAGGGTACCTGTCATTAAAGGCCACATTATGCCTTTCCAAGAATGACCCTTGTTCACAAGTTTGACTGTACATTTAGTTATTTCCTTAAATGTTTAAATCAAATCTTCTTACTTTGGTTTTGATTTGTTCTTTTGTGAGATAGCGTTTGGTCAGACATTTAAAAAGTTTCATTTCACTTGTTGATAAATGGTACATGCTTGTCAATTATTGCGTTAATTTTGACAGGTGGATATGTAGCAAACACAAATACTTATCCTGGAACAGTTCCCTGTCAACAACCATTGTTACCCCAACCAGGGAACCAGCCACATGTGAATCAAGCTGACCCTACATCCAGGGGTCAGTCTCTAGTTGGTTATTACGTTCACCCAACAGTTACATCTTATCCGGCACAGAATCAACAAACACCGGGTCAGTATAACTACCAGCCTGCACCACAAGGTTACCAGCCTGCACCACAAGGTTACCAGCCTGCACCACAAGTACAATTTAGAGGAATGCAAACAACTCCTGAACCTACAGGTTTGTAGTCTATTATAGGTTATTACCAACCAAGCAAAATTATTGTTTAAAAAAAGATATTTTCCCTTCTACCAAGACCTGTACCCGTTTTGGAAACAGAATACAATTTTACACTCCTCACTTGCTAAGCAGGCACTTAGCCAAGTGATATGCCTTCCTGAGTGCAAACACGATTGAAAACATATTTTAATAGGAACATCAAAGTTCTTGCTCTATTCAAAAGCTTTTGCCGAGACAATTGGACGTTTTCTGAATTAAGTTTGCTTTTACTTAAACATGAAGTATTGTTTTTGGATGACCCCTGTTCATATTTTGCAATATAGAGGATAATTTATTATACCAGTCTTTGTCTGACTGTAAGCAATGTCATATCTTGTCCCGATTTGATAAAAGTTGAGAACAGTCTATGAGCTCATTTCTCCATTCCATTCTTAAAATATCAGGGTTGAAAAGAGCTGATTGATGTCTAAAAACATATTCAGATCAATTAAAATATCAGGCTAATATCAATGATTTCATTATTGTCTGGTCATAATTAATTTAGAAACATCAGAAGACAAGATATGAGATTTGAACTTGGAGACCGATTTCAAGTTTTATAACCTCAGACACTGGTATAATTTATTTGAAAGTAGAAAAAGTTCTTATCAACTACTGCAGCTACTAACTTATTTATTGTTTATTGTTTTGTATTTTAGCTCCACCTCAGGAAGCCTCTTCATCAGATCTGGGACCCCCGTCATACGAGAGTCTGATGAAGAAATGATTCTTATCCCTGATTTCATTCCTCTATCCTCGTAAAGCTAAGAAAGTGATCGTTTATAATGAATACTTGTCGTGCAGGCCAATCCTTGATGAATTATTGGCAACTTTTATATTATCAGGAATTGTTTTACTTGTAGTTAAATCTCTTATTTCATCATCAACTCAGTATTGTGGTTTATTATGTTGTTAATTATGTTGTTTTGTACTGTTGTCTGTATTACATGTTATTTTGTTTTGGCATTATAGATTTCAATTTTCATGAAATGTTTACATTGATTAGATAATTGAATTATGTTATACTGCAGGAACAATGAAATATAGTTATTTGGCTGTTTGAAACACATTTATGCACTTCATTTTACCCCCAGACATGAAATATATGGGGGCTGTTTTGGATCCATGCTTGTCGGTCAGTGCGTCGGTAGACAAAATTTGTTCTGATAATTTCTCAGCAATTACTTACAGGAATGAAATGAAAGTTGTTTATAGAAATGATAAGTAAAAAGCCTAGTTGTACATGTTCTCAGCAGGTTTTGTTCACATTAATTTGTAATAAGTTATGGCCCTTTGCTCCTTAATTTACATAGTGAATAACTGAATATATATAAATTGTCCAGGCTATTTCTCAGCAACTATTTGCAGGCAAAAATGCATTTGAAAAAGTGTTTTATTTCCCTTTGTAAAATGCAACAATAATTGTGTCAAGGCGGCATCTGGGGGTAATCATTACCTTCAGTGATAGCTCTAGTTATAAATAAGTCAATTGCTGTCCTTTTTTAGGTTTTTTTGTCTATATATTTTGTAAGATATATATTTACCTTTTACAATATTGTACTTATTTGTTTTATTATATGAATGTATTTTATGAAATTGTTGTTTATTTATTGTTCCTTTTACTGGTAAAAATCATCTTTAAATGCCTTTTGCATCACCTTATTAATATAATTTATATAACCGTTCAGTAACTGGGTGTTGTTTTATTTATCATAACACATTCTGTTGTAATGCTATGTTTCAATAATGCCACGTTTTTTGTAATTATTAGTTGTACAATTGATCAGGAATGCTATATGTAATATTATGTATAGCATCCCTGTGATATAGCATCCCTGATTTGATTCACAAGTTGTAAGCCATCTGTGTCAAGTAAGTCATAACATTGACTTGGCATTTTTACACTTGTACCGTATAGTCATTCGGGTACGGGTTTTAGCACTACTAACTTGTAAAGCTGACCTACTTTCGTTTATGATAAGGTGTGCTAAATGACATACTACCTACGTAAGATTGCAAAATACGTAAATGTTATCTCATGTTTAAACGATCTATTTGTGCGCTTTTAATTTGTCAGTGATAGGAAAGAGGTTGGATTGACGTTAAGAATAATTATGTAAGTTTTATTCTTTCATTTTTACAAAATGTCCGTATATGTTAAAGTGTTCTGCCTACTGGTCAAAATATGTAAATTTTTAATATCATACATCTAAAAACCGATATCTTGTGTTAAAGTACATGGTCATAAAATGGGACATTCTTCTAAGTCTCGATAATTTAGTATTTTTTTATTTTTATGTTTCAGAAACATATAATTTATACTATAAGTGTGATATAAATTCAATGTAACGTTAGTATACATACATGCACACCAATGCGTGAATACATGGTCAGGTGGTTAGGGGAATGACACAAAAAAAAAATTCGAAAAAAATTGTCTAAGCATAAAATTTATAGATATCTATATAATTATATGGTTAGACAATTTTCTTTCGATTTTTATTTGTGTCATAATTTCCCCTATGGTCAGATGTTATCATGCACTTGTATTACAATGTCTGAACTACATGATATGTTTAATATTTAGAATGGCGATATCGATGATTTCAATGAATATGCTATGCCGGTGTGTAATTGTAGGTCATATACAATCACACATAGTCCAGCGAGCTGATTACACTGTGCACGGACACTAGGATAGGAGCTCTGTCAATCTCAATATAAACGTTTCACTTTTATTAATAAAACCTAAAATAAGCCGTTTTATAAAAAGTCTAGTCTTCATTGTCTACACAATACACTGTATATATTGTCAAGGATTGATCTTGTACTAGGTCCTAACCCCTGGTTGGGTGATTACATATGTATAGTATCACAAGATCGATCCAATGGAATTAGCATAAGTTCAGTTGAGAATTATAGATACTTGTTAGTCATCAAATATTATTTTACTGGTGCAGAAATGTACATTTAATCATTAGCTATTTACAAATACTCATTTCAGTTATGTACTTTCAGTAATTATTGAACAATGCCACTTCTTTAGGATGCATAGCTAAAATGTCAGATGGCCATTTTGTCACAACTTTGATTGTACCTTAAGTAGGACATTATTACAATAACATTACTATCCAAATACGATATACGTATTTCTTAACTTGCCTCATCAATTTATTCACCGAGTAGGTTATTGGGTCACTTGATATTCATTTTGTGTACTAAATATTGTACCCTGTTGCTTGTTCCGTGCCAGTCCAGTTGGCATATATCTTAAACGAACGATGAAGTGTTGTACACATAACCGGATTTAATTAAAAACACAAAGTCCTTCTACTAGGTAAAACTATGTTTTCTAGTTGGACTCAGGCGACGTACATAACAGAGTCACATGACTTGTATACTAATTTGTCTGATCCATTCAAATTCTCTAAACTGGTTTTAGTAGCTTCGTATATATATATTTAGCTTATGGATTTATTTAAACCCGACAAAGTTTGATCGATCACGCTTATCACGTTTAATTGCATAATATCCAGGTAAAAATGACAATAAACAGCACGTACTCCGTACAGCGATATTTGATTTCAAAACGTCAAATTTTTATTTACATGACAATAGGAGTAATGTAATACATACATGTACTATTATATTAACAAAATAAACGAGATATAGATCTACGAAACTATTTGTTTACTTAATGTTTTAAATAATAAAATGTAAAAATGTTTGTGGTACCATAAAAGAAAATTTATGACGAAAAAACACACGAACACGAGTGTAGGACATTAGGACATTATACCCCCGGGCATTCGTCCCCTAAAGCTTAAATTTTGCTCCCCCCCCCCAAAAAAAAAAAAAAAAAATGAGTTATCAATATATCTTTTTTTTTATTTCACAATATTTCAGTGGTATTTCACAATTTGTTCTATTTTCTTAAAATATTCACAATTTATTTGTCACAGATTATGCAACTCAAAAAAAAAAAGAATTGCATTGTCTTGTCTTCTTCTTAATTGCCTTTAATTCTTGAAATCATCTTCTCTGACAGATAATTATTTGTCTGCCTCAGACGTTATCGTGTGGAATACCTACGTAATGTCAAATGTTATTGGGTGCATGGGGGCAAAGTCTATTTAGAAATAAGCACGGGAGAAGGGCAAACGCCCTACCTACCATTTCTTCTGGAGGATGGGGGGCAAATGTCCGTATTTAGAAACCCCTACCATGGCACAAGTCGGTGGTCCTTGACCTTGTCAATCGTAACCAGTAATTAACATATAAATATATTTACTCATACATGTATATAAGTAAGTGTTTAAATAGCACTTGTTCACCGTATAAATACTGTTTGATAATGTGATACCTCATTTAGATTGTAATCTGTATCTCATGTTTGTACACCGAATAAAGTTAGACATAATAAAGCAGCTTTTGTATGTAAATTTAATAATCAAAGTACAGAAAGTACTCATGGAAACTGCTGAGCTTAATCGACTTGCACTGCAACTAGTTTAAACAAATGCAAGGCGGATGTAGGAATCTGTAGAACTTTGGTTGGCATGAAATTCATGTATGCAGTGCGAGTAACGGCTATGAAAAGTTGAAACTTATCGTTCAGTTTCTATGTAATCATGTTGAAAAAATGCTACAAATTATCAGCAGATCGAATCTGAAATTATACTCCTACATTTTGTATGCAACACATGCAGAATCTGATAGCCATTTAGATACAGATCGAGCGTCATTACCCAAGATAAATGATAAAAGTTGCCCCAAGAACCGAGCTGAAGTGCTATCAATATCAAACGCATGCCTGTCTATACAGAAATATAACAGACAAGTCAATTCATAAGATATCTACTACATTTACAATTGTAGTCTTAAAATAATGACTAGATTAGCCAGTATACCAGGGTTTATTTCTTGTTTCATACATTTCCTATCCCACAAGGAAACTATCTAGTTGATAAAACAAACAAACAGTAGATCTTTGTAAATATTTTGTGTTTCAGATTTTACTATATCTACTGACGTACACAGACGTACACACCTGAACATGATTGGAACTGTTTGTCTTCTTGTTGCAGCATGTACTCTCATTAACGCAGGTAATAAAATACATAATCATCACTGAAGGAACTGGACTCCAGGATTAATACTTAATTTTTGAAATCTGCCATTTTTGTGATTCATTCTCATATCATAATGCAGTAACATTGCATTGGAAGTTATGTTGGAAGTCGGCCCATACATGATTCTACAAATAAACACTGTTGGTTGTCAATTGTACGCAACCTATAGCATGTACAATCATTTGCTAAAACGTCTCGAACACCCTGTCTATATACAGAGGAGTACATGTAAATCGTAAATCTAAGAATCAGCTACATTATATAGTTAATGTCTTGTACAGGGAAAGAATGTGATAGCCGCAGCCGTGGTTCAGTGATTAGTGATGCTACACTTGTACATGTATCAAATGCGTTCGATTTCCGGTCGCGGCAGGTCATATATATATATATATATATAGTCATACACTTACATGTTATTGTAACATCACGTGTTAAATATGTTTTTGTTACATTTTTCAACAATTTGTTGTCGATTTGCTAGTAAACGACAACATTAAACTGGCTGTCATTATTTCTGCCATTTTTATACCCTGATTTTTCGTATCACGGATGGCAACTTCCGGCCTTGTATGAATATTCATGTAAGTGCCTGTAAGATGTTGTCGGTATGTAAATATCTATTCTTTTAATGTTATGCTAAGAATATCTTTTGTAGAAGAGTTTGTGGTTGATTCTCAATATAAATGTGATCACGAATTTTCGATGGATGATGGTCAGTCTGTGGACATACGCTATAACGGTGCTGCATTAGGAACAGATTCGTGTGAAATAAAATTCACACTTGACGGTGTCTCTGACTATAAGATTTGTGTACAACCCATTGAATTAAATCTCGACTGTGATACCAATGTGGAATACCAGAATCATTTTGTGGCTAACAGTATTAATGATGGTGTAAGTCTTTTATAGTTATTTATGTGCACGCTGTAAAAATTCATATTGGTTACCGAAAAATGTAATAATTAAATCTTCGGAAAAGTCACACCAGTATCAAATGAATCGGTCTAATTTACCTGGGGACACTTAGTAACACATGTAAAGCGCCTGTGAACGTACGAACAGTATGAAAAGGGCGCTATATATATAAATCTGGTATCTATCTATAATGCATGCATGATTTTATTTTTTACAGTTGCTCGAATGTAGTATGAATAATCAATTGTCTTACGATGAAACGTGCGAAGATTATGTGTCTACATTTTTCCTCGTCATAAAAAAACAAGATCCATACTCATCAACAAATGAGAACTTCAAAATTAATGTCGTTGCTAGCGAGAAAGAGAATTATGGTGAGGTTTTTTTATAGATCTAACACTAACAGGGATGACAATATTCTGAATACATGTATATATGAAATTCCTGATGTATTTGTTCTCAAAGAGCTGTGAGCAAGAAAGGTGATTCGATGAAAAAAATCCAAGAAATGGCAAAGTTATGGTCAATTTAATCTGCTCTTAAGGATCTTCTTTAAAACTAACTGAGTTAAATATGGAGTTAAACAATGCGGTTGAAGGTTTCTTGATTGGCAAAAATGATCGGCTGCAAATGATTTTCAGGATTTTCACTTTGGTACCCCTGATCTAATATGTATACTCGTTATAAGCAATCAGTACGTATATAGGCAAACTTGCATTTACCGTTTTTTTTTCGAATTACGTATGTTATATTTTGAATGGCTTTGTGTCGCAGGAAGTTGTCTTAAGAGATGACATTCTCTCTGTCTAAATGAATGAAAAAGAATGTATTTAAATGTATTGAGAATTGTGCAAATAGACTATTAAGTGGTTGAAACTTGGTATGTGAATACATGGCAATGTGGAGGTAATACTTGCATCAGTTAAGGTAGCAGTGGTAAGACAAAAACTCAAAATATGACCGCAATATCCTAATCGTTTGATAACTTAGACAAGTGAAACTTGGTAGAGGGCTGGCTGTATTGAGATAGTGAATGTAAATTTTTTAGCATAGATATTCTTTGCCTAGACAGCTTCAAATTCAAGGATTTCTCCAACCAGCCAACCAACAAGGCCCAAGTGGTAGGCGACTTACGTGTTACGAGCAACGCCAGTGACTTGTCTTTATCAATCCTTTTAGAATTTAACACTTATTACGGTAATTTGATGTTCATCAATTTTATTTTGTCAGATATTGGTGAAGTGAACAACTTTTGGTGGATAAGTCTTCTGTCCATTATACCTGGAATTGTTATTTGTACTTCTGTTGTTGTGTGTAGACTACGATTCTTACGTCGACAACGAGAGGGTACAAATGTACACGCAAATTACAACACTGGATGCGGCGTCTCCTCAGTGCAGACAGGTACTTAATCGGCCGGGTCATACCCACTCTTCAAAGATCTAAAAAAAAAAACAGTTCATAAAAGCAATTTGCATGGCTGTTCATCTTCCCGTTTTTAAAAATGTCTGAATTGTTCGCAATGTCCTAAAACTGCCTGTCCTCCAAACCTGTTAAGTGTGGACTGTAATAAATTATACTGTATGCTTATTTTGCAATTTTGAATTCGATATCTGTACAAAACGTTTCTTCATGTAAGCTTATATTACGTACAGAAATGAATGTAAATTAACCCGAACATGCCCTAGATATTTTCGGTGTGTGTTAAAACTAACATGACACGTCCTTTCTAGTTGAAATGTATTTGCATTTGTTAATGACAGTATACCTTTACTTCATGTCTTCTCTTTCAATAGGTGGAAATCCTTATGCAACAACACAATTCCAGCAGACTGGAAATCAGCAACCAATAAACTCAGGCAACCAATATTCTGGGCAACAGCCTGCTGGTGGATTTATTCATCATCCGCCAGTATCGTCGGCTTATCCCACACAGAACCAGCCAGCATTTGGTTTCAATTATAATCAACAGGCACCTTCAGGTTTGTTCATACATATCATCAGTCGTCATTGTTTGTATTAAATATGACTAATATAACTCAGATGTTTGAGAATCATCACATGTTCTGTTCTGTTGGTTTATTTGAATGTTTTCTTTGTATCTGGTTTTGTCAGCACTACTTAAATTGTTATACAATTTACAGTTTTACGAAAACAATTGCTCTTGTAATAAACCAGAATTTTACTTTCGGTTTATACTGAGAACGGCTGAAAACTGATAACTTAATTCTCCACAATGATTGTCAGATCATTATAGGTTCTGTATCCGTCACCTTTTCGTCTCAGATCTGAAATGCGTTATTTATACAGAACAAATAACAAAGCCATTTTATTCATGCCACAGTCTATTCGTATCAATTATTTATACAGTTGTTTTCAAAAGACTATATTCACATACAACGTTTGTATTCACGTACAACGTTCTTTAGAATCTTCTGTTCCAAGCTGCTTAACATGTTTAATATTTTATGATGTATTCTGTATTTGTTTTTATGAACTACTCTCCCATCTTTTACTTTGCAAAATGAGACCTTACAAAATTCATGTGACAAAAAATACACACCTGGCGAAAAATACATCTCGTCTTAAAACATTTCGGTTTGAAAACTTCTTTAAAAACATAACAGATAATTATTATTAGTTTTAAAACTGATGTTTATATAACGTCATTTAAAGCCACGACTAATCTATTGATTAAAGGTATGACATGGTACACGATGCTGTAAAACAAATTACGATAATCGCTAAATAAATATGCACTGGAAAAGAAGACATTGTGACGAATATAAATAAAATGGATTTGATCACGCTCTGCGAATAGCATAATTGTTTTTAAGGACGATTTATTACGTTGGTTTATTACATTATTTTATTTCTTATTTTAGCTCCTCCAGGCAGTTCAGCGGCACCACCACCTTCTTATGATAGTCTTACGACTAAATAAGGCACTGGGAAGTACGGCATTGGTGACATTACCATGGTATTGGACACTACATATATTATGGATGCATCTTATATATCATTAGTTGATGGACAATCTTAAATGTTTACAGTTCAGACTTAATGTTTTTAATCCAGGTCTACTCTGATTTGACAATCTATAATATGAGAGTTAGGGATTTGTTAATATGTAATGCATTGGTATATGCCTATATATTGACTTATAACTCATTCGTGCGGAATATAGCAATGAACATCATTAAGAAATTAAATTAAATTACTGTAGAATCATTCAATTTCGTTGGGGATTTAATTTCGTGGATTTCGTGGGTCGGCTCATCCACGATTCAAATCCCCTCGAATTTAAATGCAGAGATAATGCATTTGTTTTCAAAAATCAAAATCCACGAATTTATGTCCCCACGAAATAGCCATTTTAGTGAAAACCACGAAAATTGAGCTCAACGTGAATGAATGAAAATACAGTATGTTTCAAAATATAACATGATGTTTATGAAGATATGAACTATTATATAGAATACCAAAAAAGACTCATTGAAGATAAAAACAATAATGACTCTGTTAATAATTTTTTGATAGATAAGTTAAAACGTTGCTATTGACTACATGTATTTATCACCTACTGTACTTCAAGTACAGGAATGCAGTATTTACGAGGTACTTGCTGATCGGTTTAATTAGGCACAATTAATGTATTACGGATTAAGTATATTCCCATCTCTTATTAACTGTCTGTTGAAATCCATTTCATAGATGTTTTATATATTATTTGGAGCGGTATAATCTAATATTGTATGCGTATTGTTATGAATTACTAGTACCCCTTTCGTAGAAAAGGTGATATGTTGCTTTGTATATGTCGGCCTGTCTGTCCGTCCGTCCGTCCGTAAGCAAGCCTGGTCCAGACAAGGGGGAGGTTTGTCATCACATATAGATGAACCCTACCGATCTTGAGGTCAGTAGGTTATTGTTTTACTATCCTGTTGGCCTTTAGGGGGCATCTGTGTTTCACAAACGCTTCTTGTCGCTATGTGTTATTTTGTTACGTACATGACACTATCTGTTATAAGGACACTAATTATACCAAGTTCCTCATTCATCAGGTACTCCACTTATACATATGTTCTTCTACTTAAATGAATGTTTATATTTGTAAAGATCTAATAAGTTATACACTCCAATCAGAACTGGACATTTATCATCGCAGTTATGCTGATAAGCCTTCGTCAGTAATAGAAGTGAACACATGACATGATTGTACAATGAATGCAGTTTGTAATGAACTCCCCCAAACACTGAAATATTTAGATAAATGAGCTCAACTGAAGATTACCAACAGAAAATAATGAATATTTATTAAAAATAACACTATTGTTTTTATTCTTATAGTTTTATAGTGAGTACTGATTTGTTTGTTGTCATTCTAGGTATTTTCAGCTCAATAAACACTTTAATATATCCTAGATTTACTCATTTATTTACAATACGGATTTTTTTATCTTGAAAGTTTTGCCTTAACTAAATTAACAGTACATTATGTCATTTATTTGTTATCCAATAAATTAAGAATTAACTCGGATTTACAAAAAGACACAAATTTAAGTTGCATAGTGCCTTTATAGTATTGACATTACATACATGTTACTTGTTGTTAAACAATTTCTACTAATTCGTCTTTTTTGTGATTAAAGCATTCTATTTTTTCATTATGTTGTTTGTATGTATGCCTTTAATTTCGTCTATCATTTTACATGTATATGATTTGATATTTTTAGTGTGAACAAAAAGGTGGTTTTATTGTTCATGTGAATTCCATTTTGTACAAATATGATTTTTTATATGTCATTATACATGGTTAAAAGTAATAAATAATATATTTGTAATATTTGACTGTTCTGATACGGTAAGTATAATCGCGCGCTAAGGGTAGACTGATGTGAATACGTACACGGTACACTGTTTCAATGATGCACAATCATTGTTACTAATTCCCACTATGAAATATTAATTCCCACCCTAAAATATGCATTCCCTCTGAAATATTAAATCCAGTTGAAATGTTGATTCTCTCTGAAATATTGATAATAATAAGATTATCTTGCCATACCAACCATTTTATTTTCGGACTTATTCCTCTATGTTTGAACTTAAACTTTGATATGAGACCACCTCTGTATCAAGACCGATTTATTTGGGACATAAAATGGTATCTATATCAAGGTTTTAGTGTACATGTTTATAATTACATGAATGTGTATTCTGTTCAGTTGGTGTTTATACAACATGTAATTATAACGACACACCAGTTTTACTGCAAACACAATTATCGTAATTCTCCATGTGCGAGTTGTCTTCTCAAATTTCACGGTAACGGCGTGAGAATCGTGCTTTTCAACAAAAGTCCACGCCCCACGCCCAATTCACATAAACTCACTTGTGCCAAAAAGATCTGTAATAACAAATACATGTACCGTGATACAAACATCGTCCTTTAATATATGATAATCGATTAAGACCTCTTCATTCGCTCGTTTTCGAAATGAGACATGAAGGTAATTTATCATGTTAATTTGTGTTGATATTTTGTGGTAATAACATATATAATTGTATACATCATGAGTAGCCGAATTACATGGTTCACGATACGGCTTTGAGTGCTGCTGAGGAGCACTGCACCAAGGAGTAGGCTACGGCCAGTCTCACCCGAGTCTCATTTTTGGTCTTTTTCAAGATTTTGCCCGCCATGATAGATTAAATAGTAAGTTATTATTTCTGTTTGAAGATAAATTACAACCGTGACTGTGTGTATGTTATATGGTAATCTGTTAATGATTGCATGTGTATTTTATGTTTATACATTTTCAAAATGTTAGAAACCTGAATCGTTAAAGTACCTTTCAACAACAGTCGCTGGTCAGAGACACAAAAATACGGACAAAATACACAGTTTGTCTGTACTACATGGTATTCAGAAATTTAAATGTTCTATTTTATTATTAATGTAAACAAAAAGGTGAAAACAATAGTATATATAGCTTGACCATGTTTTTTGAGCCGTGACGAAATTATTCAGAATACTTTACTAAGACAAATAGGGGATATTGCTATTCGGAACTCATGCATGTTAATTGGTTCATAGAAAATATCAGTACGTTATTCCCATGCACTGCACCAGAACACTAACAAATACCGTTATGCTAAATTATCCGTAAATGCCTTTTATTCAATAACATATGTTCCGAATATCCACATCCTCCCAGTTGATTTGGTGCATTCTTCCGTCACGGCTCAAAACAAATGGTACTGTATTTAAACTTACAATAATAAAGGCGGGGGTTCATATGCAGTTGACATTTTATCACCGGCGGTCGTTAACTCAGGTATAACTGTATAATTTTATGCTAAAAGAAATGTGTTATGTAGAATCTGTTTTACGTAATCTCTCGTGTGTTCTACGTTTTTCTTCTAAAGCAGTACGAAAATTGCATAAATCAACACAAGCCTGTTCACATATCAGTATAGTTAGAACATGTATTGTTTTATGGAGTACTACTTCTCGTTTATCAACCGTTCTTGTCGAGTGCACACTTGATGATGAGAATCACCCTTTTATACAACCAAATTACATTTTAATTAGGATTAGAAAACGAACATGTGCGTGTGCTAGATGAATTAACTTGGATAATACTTACAGTGTAGTTCATTACAAGCGAGTGTGGGAGTATTTATCATCCCTGATATACGGATTTTAGCTCTTCAGAATATATCAGGTATGTGGTCATATATATATATATAGTATATACAAGCATGTTGCCCGACGAATGACCTTATAATGCATGTATGTCTCATTCCAGGTACATGTACATATACATGTAGACGGTTGCTCTCTGATAGGTTTTCTTTTCGTTGTGTTGTTTCGTTCATTCTAGCAGTATACATTAATGTAATTTGCATATGATATTTGGAACTTTTTATTTTGAATATACAGTTTAAGTTGTGATTACTATGTGTAATATATAAACTTATCTGCATAACGATACATCATCGTCTGTTTCTGAGTTCTTGTGGCGGTTTGTCGTACACCAAGCGTAGCCGAAAGATTTATACGTGAACTTAAACCAGGGGTCGATATAAACGATGTTTTCATAAACGTTTGCTGTCCGTCCGCCTATTTGTCCGGTTTTTTCGTTATTTCTGCGTCCGTAAGTCACACGGGGGGGGGGGGGGGTGTAAACAGTGCTGACTATGTAAAGATTGTGTATAAAAATAGCTTTCATAATAAGCTTCGTTAATGATATTACGACTACTATCGGAATATCTTTATCACAAACTTCGTTTTCTCACGTTCTCAAGTAGTGGAATGCATGTATTTTTTTGTAAAAATCGACGTCTTCGTGGCGGAACCGTTTTGTGTCTGCCGTGTTAATTGTCTGCTATATGTATACAAGCTCGTTTGAACTGTTCGAGTCACGTCAGTATGGAACTATATTATAATACTGGCTCTTCTCCTATGAATGACATAAATGATAGACTGAGCCCCCCGCCAACCAACATTCGGGCAACGATAGGTACAACTTAAGCGTAATAATTTAGTTTGTTTCTGGTAACTATAATCTGGCCTACCCTATGTCTCCCCGGGCAGCGACACTAGTCTTTTTATTAGGCCATAGGGACGGTACATTCACTTAGTTCATCTTTCTGCACCCTCACGGTACATTCACTTAGTTCATCTTTCTGCACCCTCACGGTACATTCACTTAGTTCATCTTTCTGCACCCTCACGGTACATTCACTTAGTTCATCTTTCTGCACCCTCACGGTACATTCACTTAGTTCATCTTTCTGCACCCTCACGGTACATTCACTTAGTTCATCTTTCTGCACCCTCATGGTACATTCACTTAGTTCATCTTTCTGCACCCTCACGGTACATTCACTTAGTTCATCTTTCTGCACCCTCACGGTACATTCACTTAGTTCATCTTTCCGCACCCTTACGAGAATAATTGTAATAAAAATGACCTTACCTACCTACAATACAGTTGATGAGCATGTAACCAGAAAAAAAATCATTGAATGTTTAGGTCAGTGGCTAATTCTCAAATTCTGTATTTTAGATTTTAGAACGGGTATTGTTGTCCTAGCAACATGGTGTTCGAATATTTCTGCCTGATTCTAGGAGTTGCTGCCCTTGTTGGAGGTAGTGTATCTGAAGTATTATCTTGTTTACGCATCATTAATTCGAACACGTTATAAAATGTATCAGATATATATTATCCCTCTCATTATATTTATAGTAGGCATTTAAAAGTTCTCCAGTATCGCGATGCTTTTGTATGAACTTAATAATCATACACGTACTAAAATATTCCTGAAAACAAAGTACTGCCGCCTAACAGGTCAAAGTTTTTTTCGTAGGGGGGGGGGGGGGGGGGTCAAGTACGGGTTTCAATTTTTCTAGTTATCATCGAGTCCATTCTAGTTATCATCCAAAACTTGACACAT
The DNA here is from genome assembly GCA_964023205.1 of Lutraria lutraria. Lineage (NCBI taxonomy): Eukaryota > Metazoa > Mollusca > Bivalvia > Venerida > Mactridae > Lutraria > Lutraria lutraria. Next base: position 34,682,034 of record OZ026844.1, read on the forward strand.
TGTGGTTATTCTTCATCAGATACAACCACTCGGACCTAAATGGAACTACTTTATCGAATAAATACAATTACATGTATTAGTGTCACTTAATTCATTTGTAGGAGAAGATCTAGTTATAAATGAATACGCGTGTGGCAAAGTGATCGATTTGGAAGAAACTAAATCTGTTGACATTAAATACGAAGGTGAATCAACGAACACGGATACATGTACAGTACAATTTCTTCTAGACGACACATCGGATTATAAGATCTGTGTCAAACCTGTAGAAATGGAATTAGATTGCGGTACAAAGATTGAGTATCATAGATATTTTGTATCGATCTATAGCAATGATGGTGTAAGTGTTCCCATGATTGTTTTGTTTTCACTGTTGTTTAAAATCGCACCGAATAGTCAGGGTCGTTTTTTGGTGACTGTTCCAGCTTTAACAGTCACCACACACCTGGTCAGTCGGTAGACCCACCTACATTCCGTAAGCTGGGAAGACAGCTGTCCAACATGCGAAATTGGTTGGAATCGATATCGCAGCGATGAGGGATGGTGATCACTGGTCAACAATTAAATACCTCAACCATGGTGGTCCAATATTCTTTTGTATTTAGGAGTGTGCGTGACATTTTGCATGTACTAATTAGTTCATTGACTTGTATGTTAGCCTGTGTTGAATTTATTACATTTAAAACACGCCACGCGACCACCTCAAAACAAGAAGTATGAACTATGCAACCAATAGTGGAGAATGTGAAACCAATAGTATGAGACTTATGAAACCAACTGTACAAAAAACATACACTAAAAAATCAAAGGCTGATTTTTTATGGTGCTTTACTTTCAACAAGAATTATGATTCTATTTTCTAATAAACCTAAGACTTGGAGTAGATTTGTTGCAGTTGTTCACATAATTATTAGGATATTGATTATTTTACACATTCCATATGGAACTTCATTTTGCAGGAACTTACTTGCCTTTCGACGAACTTAACTGAATTTTGCGAAGAACACGTAGATGAATATTTTGTTTCCATGGTAAAAGAAACACCATATGTGGATTCAAGCGGATCATTTCAGATTCGAGTGTATGCCAAGGAAAGGGAAGGCTCGTGTAAGATTATTATTTGTACTTTATTTTACGATTATGGTTACCACTTACAATGCTAGAACCGAAACTACAACGAATGTACGAAGTCTTTACCACAAGAATATAGCAAGACCGGCCTGCACATCCATGCAGCCTGACCAAGCTCTCGGTTACTGTTGGGTGACTTATTTTGTGATATCCCTTACATTGATAATTGGACTGTTTCAAAAATCAAAATGGAAGTTGGTCAAGTCCATTCAGAAAATTCAACGGATTAAAGGTTAAACAAGTATTTACAGTTTTTGTTCGATCCTTGACTTTATCTCTGAATAACTCATCACTAAGTTCGATAAAGCGGTTGTTCCCGTATGTTAGCTTGTACAAAGCATAGAATGATCGATCAGATGTTATAATAGTATAGTCACGATACATCACATGGTAGCACATGATTGTGTAAATTGAAAAAAAAGAAAAGAATGATTAAGATTTAACAAATCACAGTAATCTGATAATTTACTTATATATTTATATTACATATGTCTTAAGTTTCAAATACAAATATGTTTTAGTCAGGTCTGCTTTATTAACAAGTGTTTGGAAATCTTCACCTTAATCGTTATTAAATGTGAACTCGTCAACTACGTCATTTACATCTTTCCAGTGTTGAGTCATTTAGTACTTACACACTGATCTCTTGGGCGTTCGGTTTCACTAGTTCATTTGATGCAGGCTCGCCTCAGCGTGCCGGCATAATTTTAGGAATTTACTGCCAAAACATCATGGACACACATAGAACACTGAACGTTCCGAAAATGAGGACAAACCTGGATTTCAGCTTAACCTATCAGTGAAACTATAAAGCCGGATACCAAATAATGATGTATCTACACAGTAATCAACAGAAATCGGGCTTACATTGCCTAAATTTTCCTCGAGTTACGCAGCCATTAGTCTGGTTCCCGTATCCGATCTTACAGTATACTGTTGGATTGGAGCCGGGAACCAGATTACGCAGCCATTAGTATAGTAACGCAAATATATCTTTGAAATTAAATCGTCATAAAATCAAAGCACTGAAGGTACTGTGGTTCTAATCGGGAGTCACGGTGAGTAGAGTGCATACTGTGCTTGAAGTCGATTGAGTACCAATTTCTGCACAACAATTTCTGTTCATCAAAAAGAACGAACTGAGCCGTTTTCTAGCTTTTTAAAGCTGCCCTTGCATGTTCATTAATTGAATGACCGATTCAAATCGAGCGACTATGACTGAGTACCGGCCATTTTGTCATTTCGTGTTGGCTAAAGACTGAAATTAAGTTCGGATGTCCAACCCCTTTTCTATGATTGATTAATCATAGAACTACCATAAACCTGCATTCTATTTTAAGCATCAACTAGTGATATAGGAAAGATTCGGTGGACAACTTGGTTACGTTATGTTGGTATTGTAGTAGCGGTTGGGATAGCTGCTGTTCTAATTGGGTGGAAAGTGAAAAAATGTCGCGATCAGCGTCGGGAGAAAAATGATCGTGTAAAATACAACGCCGCTATAGAGGCCGCTACTTTGGAAGCAGGTATGTCATGTCGTGTTACTAACTCATAACATATTCGTATAGTTGGTTCTTGTTTATTTGGGGTGCATTACGAGAGTAACAGAATTATGACACAGTACATTCATCAAAACTTGGTCGAATTAATAAAGTTAGTAAGTTAAATAATTGTGCCTTGGTATGGAACGCCTCCACTGATTTGTGATGTATAATTTTAAATACATAGTTATGTTAGAAACCTAGTTTATGCCCACAAGGCAATTCGTTATGTACATTTGATGTCACTATATAAAAAAATATTTTTCTACACACGTCGAATTGCGTTTTGCACTGAACGATTACAATTATGCATTACAAACTGCTTAGTGAACATAACAAACAGTTTCATACATAACGATTTGAAAATGGACCATATATTAAGTCAGTAGGGGCGTTCCATACATTCACATAAATTACATCTTTGAACCGTCTCGGTATTTAAACTTTTTTTTCTTTGGTTATAAATACATTGTAATAAATAATTATGTTCATAATAACGAGGTTTTATTGTAATATAAATGTATTTCTTTCTTTTTGCAGCCCCGCCACAAGATTTAAAATAATGTTCAAACCAAGTTAAACACGTGCCTTCGTACGTGTGATACAATGCATGTATGTGCTCGTTCCGTGTATGACTCCTATAGAATCAGTTTATGATATATTCTGATAAACAGCTGGAATGTATGGATCTTTTAAATTACAAAAAGTTACGACAGAGCATACATAGTGTACCTCGGCTCTCTTTTTGTTTATTTTAAGTTTCCTTATTAGGTTCTGTTTGTTATAATGAAATTATATGGATTGTTAGTTATTAAAAATTGTATTATTGTATATACGTAACTCTGTATTTTTTTAAAAACGAACTATACTTTATTTGTTTGTTAGTGACAGCATACAAGTGTATTTTTTGTTAGTGATATATTTTTTATTGAAATGGATCATTCACCTTTGTTCTGTTTGTTGTCATGAATGATTACGAGACAATATTTTTATCTTAATTGAGGCCAGTATGACGGACTATGCAGCATAATGTTATGATTTTTGTAAAAAGAATTGTAATGACGTATCAGAAACAACCGTTACTGACGGCCGCCAGTGACAAAATTCGAGTCATGCCCTTAGTAAATGCACATCTTGGTGCGAGGTTTAAAACTTGAGAATGGTCTAACGACTAAATTGTATTTTTCCTTACTTATTTCAGTCCAATATACATATCTGTGTGTTTTAGATGGTATTTATATGAATTAATTGTATTGTTTACAGAGTATAGGATAAAACGTTATACATTATAAATTATATACATGTCTGTATTGTTGTTTAAGCGTACCAAATGTCTAGTCTTTTAAATTCATTTTATGTCTTTTTATAACTTTTTGTTTGTTTTATCTACTAAAGCTTTGTTAAAACACACTCTCATTTTATCGTCTTAAGCATTTTCCTGTGTGGTCAGTCTCAATTAATGGTACTAGTCTGATGAAATTATTCCGTTAATTACTCACGGTACGTATTTGTTGCCCCTAGTTGTTTGGGACATTTTAAATAGTCCATGAACGTGTGAAAACTTTTCTGGTCCGAATCCATCATGTCAAGAATCATATTGGTTTATGTTTTTTTGTATGAAGTTGCTTTTTCATAAAGGATATTGACTGTATATTTTATCCAATCCCCCATTATGGAGAATATAACATATTTACTTGATATGAGTAATACACATATGTTGACAATCATGAGTATTTGACAAATGAAAAAAAGCATGTATATAGTTCACAAGCACATGGTGATATCATTAACCTACATCAATCAAATAGAATAAACGCTAAATGTTAACAAATTCACCATAATCTGCTATGATATAACCACATTGAATTTCAAATAGCATTTCAGATATTATGCCACACAACAACTTATCTAAGTGAACATCACAGAGCAATGTCTGCATGATAACTATTAATATACTATTTATTCAGTCATCACCTACGTAAATGGTACTAAGTAAACTACATACAACTGTTTAATAGTATTAAACGTTTCTGCTCACCATGTTTCGTAAGTTGGAATAATATTATGATGTTCCAGCAAAATACAATGTCACTACAACGTCACAATGTGTCACTTGTCGTTGCATAATATACACACGTTTTCGATGCGAACCGCCTCTCGTGATACTTCTTTGGCTCTACAGTGTTTTAATGCAATTAAATTGTCTTCAATTAATGTGCTAAACTTTAAAATTTTAGCAAAGGGACTAGTCTGAAAGCGCCAGCGTATGCCCTTCACGTACATGCACACGACCTGCATTACGATATGATTGAAAACTCGGTCCGTAAGTGTAAATGTTAATTAAAAATATCTGCATTTGCACGAACGATGTGGGTACACATTTCCCTTTTTTTGCTGCGTATGAAAAATCAAGTTCCGACAGTACTTTGACTAATTACTTGTTTTCTGTCTATCATTTACGATCATATTTGGTAGAAGGTATATAAATTATGTATAACAGTTGAAACTGACAAAGTTCACATAATCCCGTACGTAAAACTACTCCACTGCTACCGTCTTCCAAATACATTATGATTAATTCGCCGGAGCAGTTTTATTAACAGTTTTTATGAGCTTTTATCAGTTTTATCAGTTTCCCGAATGTACAGCTCTCCAATGCTACCTTCTTCCAAAGCCGTGAATGATAGACATAAAACAAATAATTAATTACACGGATAGATTGCTGTCATTGATTACAGGTGCTACATGATAATCTTTTTATTACAAATAAATATTATTACAGAGAACAATACTGGTAGTTTGTCCTTTTATGAATAAAACTGTATAAAGTGGTATATAGTACGTGTTTGATTAGATATTCTGACCCATGGTGTTTCATAAACTGGTTCCCGGGCCGTTCCATGATGCAGTGCACCAAAGGCTTTGTACACACAAGTCAACGGGAACCAGTATAGGAGTTGAATTTGATAATGACACATTACAGTGTATGTGAACAGCGGATACGTAATTCATATTTTAAGCCTCAGACAAACAACCTGGGAACTTAACATAATACATGAAAATACCACAACAAGCATACAACATCTAACATTAATGGAAAATGAAACAAAAACAAAAATCCATAAAATGACACACAGCAATTTAGATATTGCTTTTGTTTATATCGAGTTTTTCGTCCCCTTTCCTCAACAGTCAGAGTCATATAAGGCGGGCAGTTCACCAGCTTCACCTAACCATCGTTCCTGGGAAGAACCAGTACACGTACTAGACTCCCATCCTCCGTAAGCAACTGCCTACTTAAAGGGACATGGTCGGTAACAGCTAGGGCTCGAACCCACGATCCTATATTAGTGAGAGGTTACATTGATTCAAGAAGTCAGCGCCCAATATGAACATGTGAAAAGGTCGTAAATAAACTATAAGTGACTCGACTCTGAATCTAATCCAAACGGCGGTATTCTTTGGCACACAATAAAGTGCTAGGGGAATATTGACAATGTCCTAGAAACTCAACCAATTTTAAATATTTTCATAAGGTCATTGGAACTGCATGTACTAGGTTAGAGGTCACCTGGAAAATACTGGTACTCGTCTAAACTTCAAACCAATATTCGTGCCAAGAAATTAGGCCTTGAACAAGTGACAGCTACGCTGAAAAAATAACGAGTCGTGACATCACGAAGTTATCCGGGACAGTACCGTACAACGTTCGAGCGGATCGGGTTTTATCGCGACTGTAGATTTGTTCAGAGTCAGAGGTTTCTTTCGTTTCATGTAAGTAAATACAATTTTGTTAGATCGTTGTTTTCCTACCATTTCTTTCATTAGATAGTTTTCAATTCAAATATTTTGTTCAGGTACAAGTGTTTTGTTTCAACACTAATCGATAACGAATAGAACACGTTCGTTTAATCTGCTTTAATTCTTCAGTTTCTGTCTGCTTAGTGTCAAGTGCATTTAGGTTAGTGAGTACACAGGTCATCGTGCGGTCACCTATGATTGACCGTTCAGTGCATTCAGTTCAGCACGCAGGTTATTTAGCGATTGGTAGGAAAATTTGAGTTATTGTTACATGTAAATCCGTATGGATTACAGTTTATATTGTGTCAATAATCTACTATATATCTAGTTAATTAATACAGCCAAGGACTTATATACATACATATATGTCCTTGATACAGCCCTGTCTTGGATAAGGCAAGGACTTATATACATAAGTCCTTGGATAAGGTTAGTTGAACTAGAGACTAACATCCTTTTTGCTTTGATAATTGTTGTATTTTTAATTATGCTCACCTGGCACCGAGTGCTAACGTGAGCATATAGGATTGTGCTGTGTCTGTCATCAACTATTTCTTTACACAACATCATCTTAGTCACTGACTCTCTATGCCAAACCAGGGATGTTATATTACATGCAACCAAACCTTGTTTGAATGATCAACTAATGGAAAAAGCTTGATTTTAAATAGGCTTATTTGATGTAAAGGAGCCTTAGTCTTTTCTCTGCTGAGCGGTTATGTTTTACATAGTTCCCACATCTACAATATTTACCTCCCTTGGTGGCCATCTTTGTTGGCAAATTTAACAAGCATTGATAGAAGATATTTATGTTTTTGTTTTGATAATTCTAAGTACAGGATACTTAGATGTGACAACTACATTTTCTTAAACCTGATGTGCTTATGGCCTTATCAACTTCATTATTAAGTTATCTTTTATAAATTGAGTTGTTTAATAACCAATTTTCTTATTTTTTCTGTTAAGCATATAAGACATTTGCCAACTAAGATGGCTGCCAAGGGAGGTAAATATTGTAGATATGGGAACTAGGTCTTGTTTTAGTCTGGTTTATGTCCAATTGGGTATAATACAGTCATGTACTTATTACATAAACATACCGAATATTGACAATGTCAAGGACTTATATACATACATGTATGTATATAAGTCCTTGACAATGTTAAGAGGGAGGTAATGGCTGGTGGGTGGCTTCCCTTGATTTTTAAACTGTTTTCAGCTCAGGGAGAGATTTTTAAAATCACTGAAAAAAATACTGACTGGAGCATGATGATTCTTTTATCAGTCCAGATAAGAAACTTCAAAATGTATGAAGATTTAGGTTCTTGTATTTTCAAAACAGTTTATTACAGAAATTCAAGGGAGGAGTTTATATGGTTTAAACCCATCGTTTGCTTCAGCTATTTATAGATTCAGTACAGTAAGTCAGCATTCACTGTATATCTATCACTGATTTATAAAACAATGTACATGTAGAGAGAGAGTTCATTTGATAAAACAATGTAGAGAGAGAGAGAGTTCATTTGATAAAACAATGTAGAGAGAGAGTTCATTTGATAAAACAATGTAGAGAGAGAGTTCATTTGATAAAACAATGTAGAGAGAGAGTTCATTTGATAAAACAATGTAGAGAGAGAGTTCATTTGATAAAACAATGTAGAGAGAGAGTTCATTTGATAAAACAATGTAGAGAGAGAGTTCATTTGATAAAACAATGTAGAGAGAGAGAGTTAATTTGCATCCGATGGTCTGATCAAATGTTGCGTCTTTAAACACATTATCACAATAAGCCAGTTCCTATTATAAATTAAACATTTAAAAAAGTCAAAAATCTTATTAAGCATGTATATAATTGTTCATTTTTCATATCAAGTTTATATCAGTTGCCTCTCATTTCTTTCTTTTTAATCATTTGTGTCAATGCCTTCTCCTTGATGGACCATTCATTATGTAGCGGTGTTTTATTTCAGATGACATTCCTCAATACCACCATGCTCAAGCATGCAGTTATATTAGGACTTGTGGCTCTCATCAATGCAGGTATTTCGTTTAAAGCCCCATTAGCTTTTTAAGTTTAGCAATACAGAACAATAAATGTAATGATAGTAAAATATAAGAACTATATTTTATTTGCTTTAAAACATATTTACACAATGCCTTTCTTTAGCCACATCTTGTAGAAATGTTGTTAGACGCTTTTTCTTATTTTTTGCAATATCATTGAAAAAAATACTGTGCTGTATTTCTATATACATGTACATTGTGATTAAAACAGAAAAATTCGGAATGCTTTTATTGCAAGTAAAAGTCAATTTTCACTGATAAGATTTTTTGGAATTAGATTATTTTTTTCTGAAATTGCATTGTTAAAATAATTGGCAATTTTGCAATATATAATATTTTCATGTAGTCTGCTCTGCATTAAACATGCAATTAGACAGAATATAATATGATGAAAAACAGTTTGTATTGGATAAAGACCATGTATTTCAGTACGGTTTAAAAACAGAGTAAAATTCAACTTGAAAATCTAAAAAAAAAAAAAGTAGCGGCCATTTTGATGGGTCGGTCAGAGCACTACAAACAAACAATTTGTTATTTTCAGCCTTATCAACAATTCTGTTATCGTCATAACCTACGTCATCACTACCACCATTAACTTCCTTATCACTATATTTACCACCATTATCGGTATCACATTGGCTATGAAGACCAAAACCATCATCATTATCATTACAACAACCATCATCCTCTCAATGACTACCACCATCGTCATTTTCATCAGTTTTGTTATTTTTCATGTATCCGCATTAATTTTATATTAATTCAATTGTAGGTAAGCAGGTGATTGTTTCCCAGGACACATGTGATGAAAAATTTAATTTGGACCAGGATGGTTCCGTTGACTTTATATATGATGGTCAGTCAACAGGAACTGAACGGTGTGCGATAGAATTTGTGTTAGATGAAAGGTCAGATAACAAGATTTGTTTCAAACTTGAAGATATGACATTGGAATGTAGTACAACATTAGAGTTCCATAAGTACTCAGTAACTCCATTTATAAATGATGGTGTAAGTGACACTTGTTTTTTGCTTATTCTTTAATGGCTATATTTGCAAAATATTAAAAATTTGAAGCTCTCTCTCAAATTCTCAGTGGCCAAAATGAAACAGCTGACTACCAAAGGTGAAGGTTGCCACACCTCAGATTTTGACCATTGCTGTGACTTACCTATCAGGAACAGCACGAAATGGTTTGGTGTTTATTGTTTCATCATGGCTGCGGAGAATTGAAATCGGGCAAGAGCATCAAATTCTTAGGTATCCATCCATTTTCACTGATTGAGGCATAGCCAGTGGTAAGTGATTACATAGTTGATTTTTTTGTGATAATTGTCAGAGTGGGTTTGAAATAACGAAGGAGTAAATAAATGTATACTGTTGCTAACGAAAACAAACTGCGGTCACAATGATATCGAGAAGTATTTTTTGTAAGTTGAAGGGCTTGCTGTTCAAGTTCAGAGCAATAGTATACATGGAATTAACATGAGATGCTAGAGAAATTATCTCTGTGTCAAATAAGAGCAGGCTTTTAAAATTGGTTTTAAATTGTTACAACATGGCCCTGATTACATTTTTTCATGATTTCTTGGCCATGGAATTCTATATCTTTACTATATATGGTGAATTTGTTTTTAACTTATTTTTTATGAAACATTATAAACATCATATTGAACAGTATTTCAGAGTGTATAAGAACTCCCTGTGAAGTAGAGGGTATGTGGGGGTCTATGCCATACACCAGTTGCCTGTGGTTCATACAACTACAGTTTTAGCTCACCTGAGCACATAGTGCTCGGAGAACATGGGTCATCTAGGGTCAAAATTTGGGTCACTGGGTCAAATCCCCAGAAAATATTGTTCTCACTCTAGAGGTCACAGTTTTGACTGGATCTCCATCAAATCTTGTCAGAATGTTTGTCTTTATGACATCTTCAACAAAAATTAAAATGAGATCACCAGGCCAAATCATTGGTAAACCTTATTAACACTGTAGGGAGAACATTGTTTATCAAATCTTGATGAAAGTTGCTCAAAATATCTGTCTTGATGATTTCTTGGTCATTGCTAGGCTCTGACCTAGTTAAAAGTTGAGAAAGAAGTTGCAACTGTATAAAAAAGTTGCAGTCTTTACTCAGGTGAGCGAAAAAAGGCCATCATGGCCCTCTTGTTGTATTTCTGGAAGACTTAATTAAAATGTTTATATATTTCATTTAACCACTCAACCCATGTCTTGTAGAAATTTGTTTCTGTTTCGCTATACAACTTGCCTTAAATTTCACACAAATCTTTCCATTGAATAGGAATTCACTTGTGGATCTAAATTGGATGACACCTGTGAAGATCTTGCGTCAACATTTTACATGGCCATTGTGAAGAGAAGGCCATTTGAAAGCACGAGCGAATCTGTCCATATTCATGTATATACAAAACCCTGGAGAGACGACTCTTGTAAGTTTCTTCATTTTTCCCTCATAGATCTACTGTATAGTCAAGTTTTGCTGAAAAATAATCTGTTCCTACTTAGTTTCTATATATGGCTATTATACCATAGATTCATTGGTGTTGTTTGTTTGACAGTAATTGCTACATGTTTAAATAATTGACTTTTTGGATATTGTAGCGTCAAGTGTTGTTGATAACTTAGGAAAGATTCGTTGGACAACTTGGCTGCGATACGTTGCTATTATACCTGCTGTTGGTGTTGCTTGTTTCCTTATATGGTGGAAAGTAAGGAAATGTCGTCAGCAGCGACAAGAAAGAGAGGATCGTGTAAAATACAATGCTGCTATTGATGCTGCAACTATGCAATCAGGTATTTTTATTTCTTCTTTAACTTACAGATTTACCCAAGATGATGAAAACACACAGTTCAGCACAAGAACCAATTTTTTTCTCCATAGCCAATGGCTAGATTGGTTGAAGTAAGCAAAAACATCATGTTCCTCGAGATTAAATTTCAGATCCGATGATACTTGTACCTTCTTCGACCTACCTATGTCGGTCCAGTAAAATCCAAAATTAGGTTTGTCATATTCTAATGCCTCTAAGAACCTACCTGGTAGGTGCAATTATTGATCAGTTTGATATAATGTTCTAATATTTTTATTAGGAAAGAGGGTATGGATTGCACTGGTGATATTAACACTTTCATCACTATTTAACTTAATATTTTCAGGAGATCCTTCATACCCTGTGGCGCCAAGTCAGCAAGTTTTCTTACCACAACAGAATCAGCCTGCGTCTGGACCATATAACTACCAACCTGTTCCACCAGCACAAGCAGCTCCAGTTACTAAACCTTATTAAGGTTTGTTTCAAGCAATATGTATACCATCAGTGATTTTTCACCCTTTATAACAGAGGCCTAATATAGTCCTCTTCCCAATTGAAAATTTCTTTAGAATCTTGCTGTTTTTCCAAAAATCCAAACTTACACCAGCTATTTTATTTCCCATATCAGCAATTATAGTCATAATTCTTCCCAAAATCAACAGGCTAAGGCCTCTTTCCAATGTAAATGAAGATAGAAAAAACACTGACTGTAAAAGGCTCAGTTTAGTATAGGGTTCATTAGACAATTTATAGATTGCTCCACAAGTTTATTTAATTGTGATATGCAAGCCACTGGCCCATACACAATAATATTTACATTACATAATAATATATATAAAATATATGCTAGAGACATGATAATTCACAAGATATATAGAGATTGGAGTTAGCATAGATTGTAAAATACAGCACTCCAAAGGTCTTTAAGTGGTTTTAATGTTAAGCATTATGCTTAGGAATATTTGAAAGGTACATAAGTACATTTCAGTTTGAGAAAAACATGAGCACATTCTTCAATATTCTGTTATAGATCATACATACATCCGTTTCTTGAATTAATTTTACAAGAGCCCCTTTTGTGTTATTTCATAAGGCATTTCATTTTCAGGGGAGGGATGTCATTCAAATTCAAAGTTCATTGAAGTAACAATAATTTGAAAATCTTATTGAACAACCATGTATCAGTGATTATGACCTTGTTCCTATAATCAATATGGTATCCACCCAGGGATGCCTTCAGTGCCAATTTATCAATGTTTTGCATACTGTAGAGCATTTTAATTTTGTGAGGTCAAAATTTCGCGTTTTTTGTTTGTTAAAAAGCAGCTGTTTTCTTTACTCGCATATTTATGAATTCGCGACGTCGTCAGACAGGATTAAAGTGAGATTAAAGACACTTGTTGTTTTGTTATTTGTGTGTCACACCTGATCTGTAAGACATTTAAGCTGTGATTTATGTCTAATAAAGTATAATAACAATAGATTGATAATAGTTTGGGGTTTTACAAACAGTAGGTAATTAAGTGTGAAAAACTGTTACTGGTATGTTTAAGCGATGTCCAAAATTGTTCAACAAACGATAGTTTAGTAAAGGCAATATTATAAAAAAATTAGATTGTAAACATTAAAGGTTTAAATATTTTTATTGTTAATATCTTGCTTTCCGCAGATTAACTAAACTGATTATTTTTACGATAAAATACTATAACTGACTTACAAAATGTAAGTTGCGTATTTTCGGACATACTCATTTTCGAATATATAAAACTCAGCATTTATTCGCGACATTTATGAATTAGCGAGGTATTCGATTCGTGAATATTAGCGAAAATAAAACTAACGCAAATAAAATCAGTTCTACAGTATTGCCTTTGGTTCATTGGAATGACACATATTTGGCTGGGTTCATTTCATACTTTGTGTCATCATTCTGTATTGTTTGGTTGGTGTTTAATGCAGTTTTGCAAAGTTCTATATTTTTTTTGTAGAACTTGGTGTATGTGTTTTGTAGCAGGTACCGTGATGATGGACTTATTACAAGGTAATCAGCTTGTATGATCATGTGGGATTGTTGCATGAGATGTTGACTATTTCCTCTCTCCTGGTTCATTCCAGCTTGGCCATGTAAACATATTACTGGTACATCTATATACCGGTAGTGACTGTCGTGTCCGTCTGTACAAGGTTAAGGTGATATTACTGTTTCGTCTAGCACCAATACTGCTTGCTAGAACACTTTCATACTTATACAGTTGTTGGATATGATCATTCTCAATCCACCTGTATCAAAATATCCCACTTTGATATTGACCTTGTCTTAATTTCAACTTAAAATGATTCTGTACTAGATCAAGTAGATTTTACGAAACACTTGAATACTTACATGTATACAGTTGTTGCTTATGCCCATTCTCAATCCACCTATACTTATCAAACACCCACTTTGACCTTGTTTAAATAGACTTTTGCTTCACAAGCCACCGGGGGCATATGTGTTTATTGAACTCTGCGTCTTGTTTAAGTAAAGTTATGATTTCTTTCTTTTTAAGATCTGGTGCCTAATATATCCAACTCATCTAGATTACCTCCATCATTCAGCTGTCTTATGTACATGTATAGATCAGATAATGCCTTGATTGATCTGGATAAAGCAGTCATAGGGTGAAAAATAGTTAAACAGTAAATCATTCAGTACTTCTGTTTTACATATTTACTGGATAAAACTGGGAGCATCGCAACTAGAGCATTAACATCCAATCGTGTTCACGCCAATTTGCATTTTTAACTGTTTTGGTAATTGAAACTAAACTCCACAAACACCACTTTCTATGGAAATGTGTTGTCAGTATAAGTGTGTAAACCATTTTAACTGTGATTGTGTATTGTGTAGGGAGAAGCTGGAAGTATACATCAATACTCAGTTATTTTATGGTTTATTGTAAGATCCTATGTTGTAGAATGCCTTATACTTTCAGGAATGTATCTTATATGTTTTTAGAACATATTCTCTGTGATAATAATCTCATAATTTACTCATATTCATATCATACAAGTATACATGTAGTTATGTGAATCTTTTTTTATTATGTTATACTGTTGTGTTTTTAGCTCACATGTCACAAAGTGACAAAGTGAGCTATTAGGATCACTCTCTGTCTGGCGTCCGGCGTCGTGCAGTGTGCGTCGTGCGTCGTCAAACTTTATGTTGTGACCACACTAGGGGCCACATTTTTAGCTCAATTATAGCAAAACTGGGTCTAACTGATTGGACGAGTTCGATATTGGGCCATTTTGGGTAAAAAAATAGGTCACCAGGGCCAAATAAGGGAAAACCTTGTGAACACTTTAGAAATCACTGTTTTGATTGCATCTTCATGAAACTTTGTCAGAATGTTTATTTTAATAATGTGTAGGACAAGTTTGATAATGGGTCATTTCCGGTGAAAAACTAGGTCACTAGGGCAAATTGCTGGAAAACCTTGTGAACACTCTAGAAGTCACTGTTTTGATTGGATGATCATGAAACCTTGTCAGAATGTTTGTCTTTATAATATCTTGGACGAGTTCGAACATGGGTCATCTTGGGTCAAAAACTAGGTCGCTAGGTCAAATCTTATGAAAAACCATGTTAACACTGTAGATTTCACAGTTATTATTGGATCTTCACCAAACTTTGTCAAATCGTTTGTTTTTAATGAGATAACGGTCAAGTATAAATATGGGTCATCTGGGGTCAATAACTAGGTCACCAGGTCAAATCTTAGGAAAACTTTGTTAACACTGTAGATGTCGCAGTTTTAATTGGATCTTCACCAAACCTTGTCAGAATGTTTGCCTCAATGATATGTGGGTCAAGGTTGAACATGGGTCAGCCGGGGTCAAAAACTGGGTCACCAGGTCAAATCTTAGGTAAAAATATTGTAAAAGCTCTAAATGTCATGGTTTTAATTGGATCTTGGCCAAACCTTGTCAGATTGTTTGTCTTAATGATATTAAGGACAAGTTAAAATATGGGTCACCTAGGGTCAAAAACCAGGTCACAAGGTCAAATCTTAGGAAAACCTTATTAACACTGTAGATGTCAAATTTTGATCGTATCTTCAACAAACCTAGTCAGAATGTTTGTCTTAATGATATGTAAGACAAATTCGAACATAGGTCGTCTGTGGTCAAAAAGTAGGTCACGAGGTCAAATCTTGGAAAACCTTGTCTATGCTGTAGTTTTCATGGTTTTGATTGGATCTTCACCAAATTTTGTCAGAATGTTTGTCTTATTTATATGTAGGACAAGTTCTAACATGGGTCATCTAGGGTCAAAAACTAGGTCACTGGTTCAAAACAATGTTTTAATGAGTGAACAGTGATTGTCATGTGAGCGATATAGGGCCATCTTGGCCCTCTTGTTATATACATTTACAATGTATTCTAAATGTGGAAAATAAAATTTGATGAAGTTGAAAACCAACTTTGTACAAGAAGGAACGTTTTTACTAAGTCCAATCTGAGTGTATCATTATACTTGATTTTATGAATTTTTTGAGGGACCAAAATTTTCGTTTGTGCTGTTTTGTTAGTTTAAGATTTTGAGGGTTGTAACACAAATACGCGCAATCTGAAGAACTTATTATTTTAGTTTTCGCCATACAGTAGTACATGTTTATGTTAAATTTTGTAGGATACTATATTAGCCAAATAAATCATGAAAGTATATTTTATGAATATTTCTATTTTTCTCCATACTGAAATGTAAGAAATGCCTTTTTCTAGCATTTATTTGGTCTACATTTATAGATGTATTGTGTCGTAATTTTCCAGGGCACCTTGGTTTTGATAAGTGAAATTTACAGCACCTTGTTTTCTGTTACTATCAGTTCACTGGGGTAGCTTCCTATAGGCTCTGTAGGCACGTGTCTACTCTTATTTCGGACAAATGAAAAATAAATAATAAAATGCCAAATACACAATTATGGTATGTGCCTGGAGAATAGAAGACCCATGTTGTGATGCATTTAATTGCATCATCTGTGTAATAAATAAATTTGATTGACTATTTCTAAAAGACTCAAAATACTGTATTTTCATTTATTTTCGTTGGGCTTAATTTTCGTGGGTTTTACTAAAATGGCTATTTCGTGGGGACATGAATTCGTGGATTTTGATTTTTGAAAAGAAATGCTTTATCTCTACATTTAAATTCGAGGGGATTTGATTTCGTGGATGAGCCTACCCACGAAATCCACGAAATTAAATCCCCAACGAAAATTAATGATTTCACAGTAGCTGAAAAAAATGCAAAACTTGTTTGTAGTATTTCTGAAGACAGGGGAAAAAAGGAGCCAAGAGGGGAAAATGGCTAAGAATCATAATGCAATACTGTTATTATATGGGGAAAAAGTGGCCTACATGGGGAAGAAATGGCCTAGAATCATAATGCAATACTGTTATTATTAGGGGGGGGGGGGAGTGGCCAATGTGGGACCATTCAGAAAAATACTTTATCCCGTTTTCACACCTTGTTGGTACATTAACATCATGAACTGTTCTTAGCTCACATGAGCGCTTAGTGCTCAGGATGAGCTTTTGTGGTCAGTCTTTGTCCGGTGTTGTGAGGAATCAATTTTTACCTTGTGAATACACTAGGGGCCACAATTTTAGCCCAATTATCACAAAATTAGGTCAGAATGTTAATATCGACAAACCTCGGACAGGTTCGATAATGGGTGACTTTGGGTCAAAAACTAGGTCACCAGGGCCAATTAAGGGAACGCCGTGTGAACACTCAAGACATCACTGTTTTGATTGGATCTTCATGAAACTTTGACAGAATGTTTAGAATGATTTTAATGATATGTAGGTCAAGACCGATATTGGGTCATCTCCGGTCAAAAACTAGGTCACCAGGGCAAATTGTGAACACTCTTCATGATATCTTGTCAGAATGTTTGTCTTTACAATATCTTGAACGAGTTGGAACATGGGTCATCTGGAGTCAGTAACTAGGTCAACAGGTAAAACCTTAGGAAAACCTTGTTTACATTGTAGATGTCACAGTTTTGATTGGATCTTCAAACCTTGTCAGAATGTTTGCCTTAATGATATGTGCTTCAAGTTTAAACGTGGATCAGCTGGGGTCAAAAACTAGGTCACCAGGTCAAATCTTAGTTAAAAAACTTGTTAAAGCTCTAGATGCCACGGTTTTAATTGAATCCTCACCAAACCTTGTCAGATATATGATATTAGGGACAATTTCGCATATGGGTCAACTGGGGCCTAAACCTAGGTCACGAGGTCAAATATTAAGAAAACCTTGCTTATGTTGTAGATGTCATGGTTTTGATTGGATCTTAACCAAACCTTGTCAGAATGTTTGTCATATTGATATGTAAGACGCGTTCGAACATGGGTCACCTCAGATAAAAAACTTGGTCACTAGGTCAAATCTAAGGAAGTTGGATCATCACCAAACCTTGTTAGAATGTTTGTTTTAATGATATATAGGTCAATTTCAAACATGGATCATCTGGGGGTCAGACACTACGTCACCAGGTCAAATCACAGGAAAACCTTGATATCAGCAGACCTCATGACACAGGTTCAAAACGATGTTTTAATGAGTGAGTGATATAGGGTCATCTTGGCCCTCTTGTTACTTTTAGTTACAATAGCCATTAAATGGTGCGCTCTAGTATTTTCCTTTACTTTACGAGTTCTTATAATAAAACATTTCATCGTAGAAGCGACAGGTGCGCGATGTCGACCACCGGTGTACTACCATTGGATACACTTCTCGCCCCCTCCCTGTGATTTCTACACATAGTACTTGGCTGGCAACACTGAAAAAGCGACAAAAAATACAAAAGGCTAAGCGAGAGAAGATGTATCATCAATGTATAAAATACAACTATTTAATATTGAATATAAACTGAAAAAAGACAATATATATTTTATAAGTTAATTCAGACTTCCTAAGATAATACAAAATCATCTTACCCCAAAATACATGAAAATGATCATATTTTCCTTCGAAATTTATTAATGTATGTTCAAAGAATTAAGTCAACAATCAAGAATGACTTCTTGCAGTACTTTTATTCTCAGTTATTCAGCTAATTAACTAGACGATAGATCTATTCGCTTAAACAAATCAACATCCTTCATTTCTACCACTAAACAGCAAATTACAGACATTGTTTACATTAATTCATACATAGTTCATAGGCTGACTGTAGGCTTATCTGTCAAGGCTTTGTGACCAGGCTGAAAATTAATAAGTTTGTTTGGAGTGCTCCTACCTACTCACGAAAATCCTAGCAAATTAATACAATTATTTTTGGGTGGGTATTTTTTTACTATATATTGTTATGTTTTAAAAAGAATCCCTACCTACCTACCTATTGCTAAAATTCTGGCTACGAAGCACTCCAAACTGACTTATTTTCAGCCCCATCTGTACAAACGGTTAGTTAATAAAATGATGAATGATTCTAAGTTGGAACTTTGAAATGAGTCTTATACGTGATTTGATTTTACTGAAGAGGAACAATCCACTCATTATAATGGACAGAATTATGTAATACAGTTAAACCTGTGTTTGTGGTCACCTCTGGGTAAAGACCACCCTGTGAATTAAGGCCGTTCTTTTGAATCTGTCTCTGGTTGTTCAGAACAAAATTACCTCCAGAGTAATGGTCACTGGTCAGCCAATAAAGGTTGGCCTTTTTCATAGGTTTGACTGAAAATATAATACCAGTACATGACTGTTGTAATAACACGTACCTGACACCCCAAATGTAGCCTCTATAGTTATGCTCCGGTACCCCTGTCTTCCCGCGCTTAATTGATCGTGATTCCCGTGCGTCTTTTGTGGACAGCATGTTCATCTTCACTGCAGTCAGTCGATTATTACCTGGATGCGAGTTAAATGTTATGGTGAAGGTTCAACTATGCTACGGTAAGTGTTTTATTTCTCAGTATTTAATTCGTTTGGAGACCAACATTATATTGTGTGGCATACTTTATATCATACTTTGTTTTCGTAAATTTCTTGTCACCGTGTATAACACGTACGTTACAACCACGTGTTGTAAAATTAATACATGCACAGATAAAAGCAACATTTACTGTCATTATTAGGGCTAGATGCCACCATGGACACTATATATTTTATATCATATTGTTAATCAAGAGTAGGCTACCTGTTTCCACTGAAAATTTATTTTACTAGCGTCTTTTGGCGAAGAAAATATCGGACACGAAAAATAACTGGATTATTTTTTCCGCGTAAGGTTTAATTTATGAAAATATAGTTAAAATAGATTTGAACTATGGATATTATTTGGTTAATTTTCTTAATATTATTACAAAATTGTTGGACGTCGAAACATCGATGTTCAGTCTCAAGATAGGCTCGCGTTTTGCTGGTACTGATCAAGGGAAGTAACCTCCACCGGGAGGTGAACTAGTACCCGTTGATTTCTTGTCCTTTGGTGCACTGCAACCAGTTTAAGTTTGGGGTAGCATTAGTCTACGAAAAGATCTGGGTATTCCGCTAGTCCAACTAATATCGGCAAGCGCAAAAAATGTCTCGGTATCATCTGTAGGCTCTCCTATAGTGTACAATTAAAGTGGCTAGTAGAGCATTGTTCTGTGTGGTCACAAAACTGTGATTAGATCATTTTAAGACCTGGAAAAACATTATCTATTGTTTTATTACTAGTTGAATTTCATTTAAACACGCCCCCTATCAGCTCTGTCCTATCATCTGTGTACATAGTGTAAAAGTATAACTGGTCAGTTCATTTTAATATGGTTGTTCAGTATTTCCCTTAATCCGTTTGTTTACACAGCAAAAAGTTTAAAACGACCCAGTACTTTCCAATTACCCATTTTGCCAGCTTGTTTTTACTGTGAAATTTTCTTTCTTTTTGAAAAAGTGAACACATGTATGTAAGAAGAACCAGTTTAGCTGACAGCCACATGGCAGGTATACATATTTATTCTGTTCAGTTTTATATCTACGTAATGAAAATTATAAAAGGTAAAATAGTTCCGTACAATTTAATTATGCATTTTTTCTTCTAATGTCAAGGTGTATTACTATGATATTGTTTGTTTAATTTTCAATTTCATTGTTGGGATTTTGTTGGGTTATTTTCATTTTAATGCTTGTACTAAGTTTTTAACATCAGTTCAATTCTTCACGTACATGGGGCACATTGTAAATTTATATTACAATGTTCATGCTTTTTGTCTACACGGCTGCATATAAAGAAACCCAGTTGGTCATTTAAATGTTATAATTTTGTGGTCGATTTTTAAGTAGATTTGCTGTTTGACTGACTGTATTATGCAAATAATTGCAACCAAATATCAACATGAACATACCTCATGAGATTATACATATAATAGTAATTAATTTGTCTGTTTGCCTGTCCGTATGAGGTAAACTTTACTATACAGTTTCATAATATATCACTTACAATGTTTCAAATGGGCTGTTTCTTGATAAAGTATAGTTTATCGTTTACTAGAATTCTTTGATATTTATACAGTTGTTAGCTTGGACCACCTTCTCCAAGCCACTCATATCGATCAACCTTAAATTTACATTGACTTTAATACGATAAACAAAATAATTTTAAATGAGATATTTCTCTATTAACTAAATTATACACTTTCGTCTAGCATCAGTTGCTATTTCTTCATAAACTACCACATTTTACTGTGTCGTCTACTACCAACCATGCTAACATGTGCATGTATTGATTTTGTTGTTATCATACATCTTTGGTGCAGTTATTGGACTTTGTCATTTTTGGATGGTGATTTCCTTAGATGATTTAACACCACATTTACACTTTGCGTCTGACAGTGCATTCAGTGCTTTGATTTGAATCATGGAAATAAAGTTGAGGATAACATGGGTTTAATTGTCTAATAAACGTATTTATAGATAAAATTTGGTTTGAAAAATTGTGTTTATATATTTATCATTGAATATTCCTACAACGAGAGGTACGGAAAAGTCACCTTCAGTCAATACTTTCAGTACGTTGATTCCTATGTGGCATATACAGGGCAATTATGATTATTTGAAACGTTGCTTCTGAAGTGCTCCGTTGATCCATATGTGCGCTTGATCTGTATAGAGTATATTTTTTATCAATCCATATTTCGCTCTGATAATTTGGCATGTATTTTGCCAATATGTTACATAACAGTACATAGAATTTTGGCGTAAAACATCTATGACTGGTCTCATTTAAAACACTCACACAGTACACGAAATTTACGGATGACCCACGTGTTTTACAAATCGACCTGTTTTAGATTGAAAATCTATTGCCCAGCATGCCATTTGGAACTTATGCATTTATTGAATGCAGTGTCTTGATTAAATGTAATATTTGTGAACGGGACACCTATTGTTTTAATATCTCAAATATCCTTTAATGGACCAATATATATTATTGTTAATTTCATTTCTCTATAGCTGGTAGGAATAAGAACAGCAATTCTAGGAATGGTGCATATGTCTGTGCTTGACAATGAAAACAAATTGGCCATCAGTCCAAGGTAGGTGTTTTAAAATTATCGCCCTTTAAATATTAATGATTTAAGAAGAATGTGTCTGGATGTACAATTGTTTTTCACAGTATTTCGATCTTTATTGAGCAGGCAGTTGACCCATTTTCATAAATTCTGTACTGATGCTTACCTTGTTCTCCGTATGGTAAAGCCAACGTTGACATCAGACATAAATGCGTTAGTGCAGTATAATAACATGTCTTATAACACAATCTAAACATTCAGCTAGGTTCAATAACTGAGACACAGAAGAAAAACACATCTTGATATTATGTTGTTTGTTATTTGTAATGGTTTGAATTAATACATGTAATTATGATTGTTTATGTATATGATGAGAACCCAAGACATCTAACGTGGGCCTCAACGATTATGAATTGACTTTTGCTGAATTGGCTTGTGGTTGTTTTGTTGGTTGATGATCAACATTTAAAACCAACAGATATCAACCTAGTATGATAGAAGTCTATAAATTAAGTAGCTATTTGAAATTATTTTCAAAATGAAATGTTTTAAAATTATTCCTTTGCAGAAGGATTTGGGAAGTACTTCGGGCGCCATAAGAACATTTGTGAAATTACAGAAATGGATCATGAAGGCTGTCCGCACTGTCAATAAATTCACGATGTATGCATGTGCGGGGAAAACAGACTCGACTTCAAATTGTCTACTGTACAAAGTGGAAACTGTTACATCAGATGACGACAGGAATCAGTGGCTGTAAGAAATATAATATATGGTATTTATAAGTTTGATCTTACAAAATGTAGTCTTGACTAACACACTATAGTCCGACAAACATGCAGGTCTAAAAACACACATAGTAACAGTCTGAAAATCTTTCCTTTTATCACCTTGTTGTCTTCTTTCTGTTCTTTCATATTCTGTATCATTAATAGATTAATTTATATGTGTGTGAAACATTTCATTTCCATGATAGTTGTATTCAATAATCATTTGGGATAATGTTCTCTGGCAGATACACATTTTGACAACTTTTTTTTATATGATAGTAAAGTCACAAACATTGTACATAATAATATACCCCTTCTACAACAATTATATATATACATTTGTATGCCTGTGATGAATGAGAATATGCATGTAATGTTATATATGTGTAGTTGTATATGTATGTATTGTTATATATGTGTAGTTGTATATGTATGTATTGTTATATATGTGTAGTTGTATATGTATGTAATGTTATATATGTGTAGTTGTATATGTATGTAATGTTATATATGTGTAGTTGTATATGTATGTAATGTTATATATGTGTAGTTGTATTTGTATGTAATGTTATATATGTGTAGTTGTATATGTATGTAATGTTTTATATGTGTAGTTGTGTATGTATGTAATGTTTTATATGTGTAGTTGTATATGTATGTAATGTTATATATGTGTAGTTGTATATGTATGTAATGTTATATATGTGTAGTTGTATATGTATGTAATGTTATATATGTGTAGTTGTATATGTATTTAATGTTATATATGTGTAGTTGTATATGTATGTAAGTTATATATGTGTAGTTGTATATGTATGTAATGTTATATATGTGTAGTTGTATATGTATGTAATGTTATATATGTGTAGTTGTATATGTATGTAATGTTATATATGTGTAGTTGTATATGTATGTAATGTTATATATGTGTAGTTGTATATGTATGTAATGTTATATATGTGTAGTTGTATATGTATGTAATGTTATATATGTGTAGTTGTATATGTATGTAATGTTATATATGTGTAGTTGTATATGTATGTAATGTTATATATGTGTAGTTGCGTGTTGATTTGATTCGTGCAATTTGTGTAGTAACAAAATGATCACTGCGGGATATGTATGTACTGTTTTATATGTGTAGTTGTATATGTATGTAATGTTTTATATGTGTAGTTGTATATGTATGTTATGTTTTATATGTGTAGTTGTATATGTATGTACTGTTTTATATGTGTAGTTTTATATGTATGTACTGTTTTATATGTGTAGTTGTATATGTATGTAATGTTTTATATGTGTAGTTATATATGTATGTTATGTTTTATATGTGTAGTTTTATATGTATGTTATGTTTTATATGTGTAGTTGTATATATATGTAATGTTATATATGTGTAGTTTTATATATATGTAATTTTATATATGTGTAGTTTTATATATATGTAATGTTATATATGTGTAGTTGTATATATATGTAATGTTATATATGTGTAGTTTTATATGTATGTAATGTTATATATGTGTAGTTGTATATGTATGTAATGTTATATATGTGTAGTTGTATATGTATGTAACGCTTATATGTGTAGTTGTATATGTAACATTTTATATGTGTAGTTGTATATGTATGTAACGCTTATATGTGTAGTTGTATATGTATGTAATGTTATATATATATATGTGTGTAGTTGTATATGTATGTTCTGTTTATATATGCAGTTGTATATGTATGTGATGTTTTATATGTGTAGTTGTATATGTATGTAATGTTATATATGTGTAGTTGTATATGTAATGTTATATATGTGTAGTTGTATATGTATGTGATGTTTTATATGTGTAGTTGTATATGTATGTAATGTTATATATGTGCAGATGTGTACGTATGTAATGTTATATATGTGTAGTTGTATAGTTAATTATGTTTTATATGTGTAGTTTCATTTGATTATAATGTTGTATATGTGTAGTTGTATATGTATGTAATGTTATATATATGTGTAGATGTATATACATGTATGTAATGTTCTATATGTGTAGTTGAATTTGTATGTTATGTTTTATATGAGTAGATGTACATGTATATAATGTATTATGTGTAGTTGTTTGGTTATGCATATGTTTATATGTGTAGTTATATATGTGCTGTTTTATAGGTAGTAGTATATATTAGTACTGTTTTATATGTGTGTTAGTATATTTATGTACTGTTGAATATGTGTGAGTGGTATATCTATAGATATACTGTTTTACATGTTGTATATGTGTAGTTGTGTATGTGTATAGTTGTAACTTGAATACTTAATCAGTTCCTTACGTAGTTATGTATGATGTGGGTGGCATATAGTGTACATCCGTCTGTCTGTATATAGCTAAGTAGATTTAACATTTTGTCTAGCAACACCGCTAATACTAGAAACCTTGTATAGTTATACAGTTGTTGCCTACGACCATTTTCAATCCACCTATATCAACCAACCCCACTTTACTGTGCTATTCCTACATCTAAGTATTTGTGTAATTATTTCGTTGTAGTACCAAGATTTCTACCGTTGGTGTTGGGATTTTGTTCAACAAGAAGTATTTAACACTCGGACCAGACACATCGAACATGACGCCATTTTCTTCTGTCAGTATTCCTTGGCATCGGATAACAAGCATTTTGATCGCTGGAGAATTACATCCCTTTAAGCTAGGTGATATGTTATCACTGGAGTCTAGGCAATATCCAAAAGCCCATATTTCAAAAATGATGCCTAATAACTGGTAATAAATTGCTAGTAATGTCTTTTGTGTTTGTATATTATTTAAAAAGATTTGTTACAGACTTCATGATTGAAAGAAATCTGTAAACAAAACTTCAAAGATGGACAAGAAAAAGAATATTTCAACATGTTTTATTTAATAAAGTCAACACATATGATCAAAGAAGCAATAAATATGAAAAATTGAATAGAAAGTGTAAACAGCAGAAGTAAAAACATCACACAGTATGTAGAAAGATTAAAGTGAATAAAAAGCAGGAAGGAATGGAATAGTAAAAGCATCACACAGGAAAGTAAAAAAAAAAAAAAAAAAAAAAAATCGCCCACAGAATAACGGCGAAAATTCCCATAAGTGCATACACTTTACCCAGGGTACAAAATGTGTAGGGGTCAGCCTTGTAATCTCGGGTATAGAAATGATCTAAAAATACAAGTATAGAAAAACAAATACACTTTACACGGGGTACAAAATGTGTAGGGGTCAGCCTTGTAATCTCGGGTATAGAAATGGATCTAAAAATACAAGTATAGAAAAACAAATACACTTTACACGGGGTACAAAATGTGTAGGGGTCAGCCTATAACCTGTCAATCAGGTATAGAAATATGAAAAGAACAAAGGTATAGAAAAAGCATAGTAACATAGTATATAAAATAATCACAAGTATATAAATTCAAATACACTTTACCCAGGGTACAAAATATGTAGGAGTCGCCTTTATACATGAATACAATAAGTAAACCCTGTGTAGAGTCGCCTGTATCACACAACTACTAGTATTGAGTTGTCCTTGTAATCTAATAGGTACAAATATGGTCACATAAAAAATATTACATCCCCAACAGCAGTATATGATTGATAATGATGAAACAATTGAATGATGAAACAATTGAATAAGGCAACAAAAGCAGTCAAGGCATTTAGTATTTAGTATAAAAAAACACCCAACAATCAAGAAAAATATGGGGTTAAGCCGTCTGCATTACTTTCAGACCTATTTAAAGTACATGTATCTGCTTACCACTACATTTAAAGGGACACGAATTGTCATTTACTTAAAATCTCATAGTTAAACATTTTCTGTCATGGAAGCCTAGATAAGATTTTGTGCCCAACATTATTTAAATAAGGTATTATATACAATAAGCGCATTAGTAAGTTAGGGTACGGACAGAGTTTGGAAATGTTTATAATTTTTATAGGTTTCCATAATAGAAGATGATTTACCATGAGATTTTTAAGCATTTATTTTGCTTATTATTTGTCAAAGTGTATGCTACTTCGTGTATATAACTTCCTAAGTCACTGGCTAATTGTATGCTACTTCGTGTATATAACTTTCTAAGTCACTGGCTAATTGTATGCTACTTAGTGTATATGTTAATTAGTGTATATAATTGGTAAGTGCTGGATAACTGTATATTACTTAGTGCATATGTTACTTAGTGTATATGTTAATTAGTGTATATAATTGGTAAGTGCTGGATAACTGTATATTACTTAGTGCATATGTTACTTAGTGTATATGTTAATTAGTGTATATAACTTGGTAAGTGCTGGATAACTGTATGTTACTTAGTGTATATGTTAATTAGTGTATATAATTTGGTAAGTGCTGGCTAATTGTATGTTACTTAGTGTAAAAGTGCTGGATAACTGTATGTTACTTAGTGTATATGTTAATTAGTGTATATGTTAATTAGTGTATATAATTTGGTAAGTGCTGGCTAATTGTATGTTAATTAGTGTATATGTTAATTAGTGTATATAATTTGGTAAGTGCTGGCTAATTGTATGTTACTTAGTGTATAATTAATTATGTTACTTAGTGTATGTAAATTAGTGTATATAATTTGGTAAGTGCTGGCTTATTGTATGTTACTTAGTGTATATGTTACTTAGTGTATATGTTAATTGGTGTTTATGTTAATTAGTGTATATAACTTGGTAAATGCTGGATAACTGTATGTTACTCAGTGCATATGTTACTTAGTGTATATATTACTTAGTGAATCTAACTAGGTAAGTGCTGGCTAATTGTATGATACTAAGTGTATATAACAATTACGGCAAGTAGTTTGATCTCAATAAAACTACCTGAACATCAGGTAAGCGACTAGCTAATAATATTGCTTTATATAATGTATCAATTCTTAACTATTGACGAATATTGTTCTGAAACAACTGATCCCTCTCAGACCAAATACAACCAAGGTCCTGCTTTTATGAGGTACCATCAGCTGACAGAAATTATAATTCAAGCACACACATGAATAAGCAGATCTCCTATGCGAAGTAACAAATATACAATCTAAGCCATGACATGTATATATGAAACTTGAATTGAAATTTGTGTACATACCCTTGGGTAGGCATTCGTTCCATACAGGAGCATCATGGGAGAACAATATCACCACAGCAACATACAGATGATACATCTATATGTGAGCAATATCCAAGATCGCTGTACCATGCTACAAATTATAGAACATTTCCAGAGTTAATGAAATGAATATTAAGACACAAATATATGGTACATTTTGTATATCTTTCTCAAAAGTGCTTGACAAAGTATTAACAGACAAACTAAGTTAATAAGGATCTGACTAAATACAGTCAAACCTGCTACAGGTCACCATTGAATGAAATCATCTGAATATTAAAGTCCCATTAGCTTAATCTTTGCTATAAAAATATGCAAAAATATTATATTATCCAAAGATAATAATTACTGACGAAACGATACATTTACCTTCTAAAAACACTCATTTCGCTGTGATTTTGCTTTTGTAAACAGGAAATATATAGAGCGCTGTCTATCTTAAGTATTTAAGTGACTATAGCTACGTATGTAAGTGTCTTACTAAGTATGTAAACGACTGACTAAGTATGTAAGTAATAGTATCTGATTAAGTATGCAAGTATCTAAATAAGTATACAAGTATCTAAATAAGTATGCAAGTATCTAAATAAGTATGCAAGTGCCAGACTTGGTATGTAACGGACTAACAAAGTATGCAACTGACTAAGTACATGTATGTGAGTGTCTGAGTAACATATTTAAATATAAGTGCCTGCATGACTAAGTATGTAAGTGCCAGACTAAGTAAGTGTCCGACTATATAAGTGATTGACTAAGGACATGTATGTAACTGCTAGATTTAGCATGTAAGAGCCTCACTAAGTATATAAATGCCTGGTTAAATAAACATTAGTGACTAGCTAAGTATATGAGTACCCGAGAAAGCATTACCGAACTAACTAAGTATGCATGTGGGTATGTTACATAGTATGTAATATCTTAATTAAGTATGTAAGAGTCTGAAAAAGTATGTAGGAATTTGTAAATGACTAGCTAAGTATGTAAATGACTAGCAAATATTGTAAATGACTAAACATTTCAGAGACAAGTTGAGTATGCAAGACCATGTCTAAGTATGTACGTAAGAACCTGACTAAGTAAGTAAGTACTGACTAAGTATGTAAGACCATGACTATGTATGTATATGTAAGACCATGACTATGTATGTAAAAACTTAGGTAAGTTAGAGCCTGACTAAGTATGTAAGAATCTGAATAACAATGTAAGAATCTGATTACGTATGTAAGTATCTTAGTTACTGGCTAAGTATGTAAGTAACAAGCTAAGTGTGTATGCGCCAAAGGATGTAGATGATTAACTAGGTGCATGGATGTAAAAGAATGACACATTATATCTCCCCAAGTAAGTAGAGCCAGACAAAGTATGTAAGAGCATGATTAAGACCAAGAACGTGTCAGGGACTATCTAAGTATGTATAAGAGCCTGACTAAGTATATAAGAGACTGACTAAGTATGTAGGTAAATGCCTGACTAAGTATATAAGTGACTATATAAGTATAATTATATAAGTCAAACTTAGTATGTAAGTAATTAACTAAAAATTCATGAGTCTAACTAAGTAAGTAAGTGATTAAATATGTATGTGAGTATCCGACTAAATATGTAAGAACCTGGTTAGATATATATGAGCATGACTAAGTATGTAAGTAATTAGCTAAGTATGTACGTGACTTAACCTGTATATAAGAACCTGAATAAGTAAGTAAGATCCTGACTAATGTTAGCATCTCATAAAGTGTGTAAGTGCCTGACTAAGTAAGTATATGACTAGCTAAGTATGCACGAGTCTGATTAAGTATGTAAGCGACTGTCTAAGTATATCAGTGACTGACTAAGTAAGTATATGACTAGCTAAGTATGCACGAGTCTGACTTAGTATGTAAGCGACTGTCTAAGTATATCAGTGACTGACTAAGTAAGTGTATGACTAGCTAAGTATGCACGAGTCTGACTTAGTATGTAAGCGACTGTCTAAGTATATCAGTGACTGACTAAGTAAGTATATGACTAGCTAAGTATGCACGAGTCTGACTTAGTATGTAAGCGACTGTCTAAGTATATCAGTGACTGACTAAGTAAGTATATGACTAGCTAAGTATGCACGAGTCTGACTTAGTATGTAAGCGACTGTCTAAGTATATCAGTGACTGACTAAGTAAGTGTATGACTAGCTAAGTATGCACGAGTCTGACTTAGTATGTAAGCGACTGTCTAAGTATATCAGTGACTGACTAAGTAAGTGTATGACTAGCTAAGTATGCACGAGTCTGATTTAGTATGTAAGCGACTGTCTAAGTATATCAGTGACTGACTAAGTAAGTATATGACTAGCTAAGTATGCACGAGTCTGACTTAGTATGTAAGCGACTGTCTAAGTATATCAGTGACTGACTAAGTAAGTATATGACTAGCTAAGTATGCACGAGTCTGACTTAGTATGTAAGCGACTGTCTAAGTATATCAGTGACTGACTGAGTAAGTGTATGACTAGCTAAGTATGCACGAGTCTGACTTAGTATGTAAGCGACTGTCTAAGTATATCAGTGCCTGACTAAGTATGAACAGACTAACTGCGTAAGTAAGAACCTGACTGAGTATATAAGTATCAGTCTAAATACTTAAGAACCTTGCTAAGTTACGTGTACTGAAAGATTATGCGTGTTCAGACTGACTGTGCGTAAGTACTGACTAAGTATTTAAGTGACTGTCTATCTAAGTGTATAAGTATACATGTAAGTACCTGACAAATCATGTAAGTACTGATTGTATTACTTAAAGGTAAGTACCTGACAAAATGTACTAAAACAGTTAAATGCCTGGCTACACGAAAGAATCTCTATGAATTTGTAAATCAGTATCACTAATTAAATATTAAGAAATATTTATAAACTATATAGAATAGTGAGATTTCACCGAACGTGATAATAAACATGGTGAGATCTATGTTTAACATATTCTTTCGACTTCCACCACATGTATTATAAAACATTTTTTCAATTAACTAATATTATAGATTAAGAACGATTAAATAAAGCTTACATTATGAGAATCATTGGATGACTGAATTTCTAGTTTTTACCACACACATACTAACACATTGTACATAATTTTAACAATCATGTGGTCTTTTTTTAAAACACAAAGGTGAACAGATAAGCGAAGTTAACAAAGATAACCCGTACAATTGTACATACCCTCTGGCTTGAACTGGAAGACACTGTCACATGAGCATCATGGGTCGACACAATTACAGGAGCATCATGGGAAGACAATATCGCAAGAGCACCATGGGAAGGCACTGTCACGTGAGCATCATGGGAAGACACAATCACATGAGCATCATGGGAAGACAATATCGCAAGAGCACCATGGGAAGGCACTGTCACGTGAGCATCATGGGAAGCCACTGTCACGTGAGCATCATGGGAAGACACTGTCACGTGAGCATCATGGGAAGACACAATCACATGAGCATCATGGGAAGACAATATCGCAAGAGCACCATGGGAAGGCACTGTCACGTGAGCATCATGGGAAGGCACTGTCACGTGAGCATCATGGGAAGACACTGTCACGTGAGCATCATGGGAAGACACTACCACAGGTGCATCATGGGAACACACTGTTACGGAGCATTTTCCAAGTTCTGACAGTCACAACCATGCTACAAAATAAAACATTTTTTGACTAAATATAGACAAACCTTTACTAGCATACACCCCTCAAACAACAGACACATGGCTACAATGGACATTTTGTTTCCCCCCTGAAGAATGAACTGTTGAAAATGCTTTTTAACTTGCAAACTTTAATGGCACTATTTTTGTGCAACAAAGTTCATACAGCATAAAACCTGATTCGAGTGTGCACAAACATTATAAATCCTTGTTTTAAACACTTGTCATTTATTTGTTTATTTAATTTTAAATGTTCAAAATCATGTAACAGAAAACTGAATAAAAATGTCGAACCGTGTCTCAGAAAGTTGATACTTAATTTCATTTTTTATCTATGGCGTACTACGTAATAAACAGCGGGGTTTTGGGTACGGACTTTCTTTAATTAAAGTCAAGTATCTAACGAACGGTCGACGTTATCAAAAAACAGAGGCACGGTTCCCTGCATTATACATTTATAGTGATTTTTTAGGCTATTTGTTGTAATATATTCCTATATACAGACAAGGATTTATATAGAGCAAGGATTTATATACATACATACAGAGTAGTTATCGTTGTTAAAAAAAAAAAGTACGTGCGATATTGGTTTATAGTAGGCCAATCAAATGTAATATTTGTTTCAAATCACTTGCAATGCACTTTATTCAGTGGGTTTACTTAAATCTATAAATTGGTGGTCGAGTGGTAACGTGGTCAACTTCTAAATGAAAGATGCTGGGTTCGATTCTTGGTTACGCCTTTTGAATTTCTCAGGGACGATTTTCCAGTGTCCCCATCCCAATTACCTAGCCAAGTACTGTGTCTAGAAAGTCATAGGGAAAAGGGCGAGGTGTGAATCAGTGCTTTATACCAGGCAGGACAGTAAGTGAATCAGTGCTTTATACCAGGCAGGACAGTAAGTGAATCAGTGCTTTATACCAGGCAGGACAGTAAGTGAATCAGTGCTTTATACCAGGCAGGACAGTAAAACAGCCGATAAATAAATAAAGGCGAACAAGTGTATTTACTATATGAACAATACTGACTAGATGAGTGATGAAAAAGTTTTAATTTATTAAAATTTAATTACTGACTGTTTATCACAGTAGTGTTACTTTTTGGTTTATCTGAAACTAGTTCTTGTTAACAAGTAATATAATCATTCGATTATACACAACACCATTCTTTCTGCTTCTTTCATTTACTGTCGCCTCATTGTATCATAAAAACCCCCACTTCTTCCGGATATTTTAGTTTACTTCTCTCATTTACTGTCGCCTCATTGTATCATAAAGAAAACAACAAACTTTCCTACCCAAGATATATAACCATGGACTTTAAAAAGAAATTGAACTGCCTATTTAAGAATTATTGTTCCAGCATTCATCTGATTGGATGGATCATACACAATTTATTAAAATGTAAGTAAAATAATTTCGTTCATATCATTAAAAAAAGCTTTAAATTTTTAAAATAGCAAAGCTATAATTCTACATGGAAAATGGATGCTACGTCGAACTATCTGAAGAAAACGGATTCTAATCGGTTTATTTCTTGGATTATGAACTTTTAAAACTGTGACTTTTCTGTCGTTAACTCTGTCAAAATAACGTGTCAATTTCGCTTATAAACATTGTGAAAAGGTTCATTTGCCATCACAAGATTTGCAAAGATTCAGCAGAATGTAGACCTTCGGTGCTTGAAATTTATTGCCGAGAGCCCAAGATGTTGTTCACTGGACTTAATGACAGAACTTTCAACAAGTAAGTGTTATTTGACTAGTTGCGCATGCCGTGGATATTGTACGATTTTTTATTGATATTGGTTCAAGTCAACTGTCATACATGGATTGTGCAATGTGAACTGAAATAGCATTAAACCAAATATCATTTATATATATTTTGTTATTTAAGTCATTTTTTATTCTTCATAAATAACTCTGCATCAATTTCTGAATTTATTCATTCCAACTAATTTGAATACATGTGTGGAAAAAGCCCGGTTTACTATTGGACATCATTCTGCATAAATTAGTACTAGTATGAATATCATCAAGATAGAAACCAAAATAAGAAGGTTGTGAAAATAATTGCTGATTTGCTATGTCTAATTTGATATAAATTCTATTGTTGATTACAGATTCTATCATGACTTACAGAATGAATCAACACATCTGAGGTTGACATCAAACATACAACAATTTATAAGGTATCATAATTTTCATTCTTTGTTTTTTAACAATTTACTGAAAAATTAAACTTTGCATAAACTAATCTTTTATTACAATTCACTGAAAGTGTGTTTTATCCTTGCATATAAATCATAAAATTTATGTTCATTTCTGTATAAAATTATAGAACTACTTAAAATTCCATTATTTTAGATATTTCTCATGTATTTGTAAACATGTATAAATTACAAAGACATGCTATGAATTGAAATGATGTACTTTGTATTTACAGATTCTTTTTAGGACTCAATGAAACAATGCATGGTGACATTAGTAAAGACGAATACCAGTACTAATTGTTCTGTTGTGAATTCCCATATTGTAATAAAGTAAACACATGCATACAGATACCCAGTATACCATCAATTATAACTTCAAGTATTCTTTTGTGCAGTTTGTTGAATAGAGTATAATACAGGTATAATTAAGCTACTTTAAAACTACCATTAAACATGCAATTGTATCCTTGACAATATGAATTCAAAGAAGTAAATGATATCAGTAATCTTTATAACAAGCGTTTGTATGAATTCGAAATAAATGTTGCCCGATTGAAAGATGTTTTTGTTATTAACATTTAATGTCCAATTTTGGATGATACATTCACATGCTTTTAAAATTAAATATTATAACTACATGTATATGTGCATTATGATATGATAAGCAGAAATATACCAGCCAGACAGTAAATAAGATACATACATGTATATTTTAAAATATGAGTCAATTGAAAGCATGAGTGATCAATGTTACTCGAGTCCTGACGCTCTCATATTGCATATTTGTATTTTTGATACTGTTGCTGAACTTCACGGAGTTACTGCATACTTCATAAAATTACATAATATCAAACATATTACTAGTAATTTAACTGTTGACAATGCTGGCCATGACCAATTTCATAACAGTGACCCTGTTTGTATTCTGCAAATATAACCGATAATTATGTTTGTGTCATCTGTACAATGTTGTGGTTGAAAAAGTAGATCTACCAAACGTAGCCGTAAAATTTCACAAAATGTACGATAGGGTATTTAAAGGCAGGCGTAAGTTATGGCGTATGGGAATTCCGTGGAAATCCCCTGACAACAGTAAATTTTCAAAATTAAGATTCTTTTTCAAACTAAGAACAATGCCGTCTAAATTTACGCTAAATAATAAATCTAAAATGAAAAATAAGAAATGTCTTTTGTCTAAGTCAAAATTTAAGATAAAGAAAATTCTTAACACGGAAAACTTAAAGAACATTTGTGAATACGAGCCCTGCATGGTCATGGCTAGCCATACCCTACCATGAAACTTTTGACAACACTATGTCGAAATTTCTCCACATTTGGAGAAGCAGCCGGTTCCTTGTGGAATATGATATGTTAGAACTGGTTAGAATATCATCCAGGAAGACTTGTTAGATGAACCGACTAGTGTCACATGATAGATATGAAAAATTGTTGATAAACAGCATTCAACAGACACCAATTCTAGGCAGATTTTCATTAAATATGCGGCTTACAAACATTATACAATGTGATGTAAATACCAAATGCTTACTGGTGCAATATAACTACTATTGCACGGTTGTAAAAATATTGATTACGTATCAGTCATTTTATACTTACAACACATTGCCAATTTATTCAATTGTATTTGTCCTCATTTCAGCGATTTAATATAGTATACTACTCAAAATTTGATAAGGATCACTTTTTTGTTTTGTATGGCATTATCGTCGATTTTGGATTACATAATTATATAAGATATGAATTTTGGTTATTTTCAAAGATACCAGATTATCAGATTTTATAATGTACAAAATGCATGTTTGTAAATTTCAGATCGATACTTATCAGGAACAATTATTCTGGTAGCTGGCCTTCTGCTTTTCACAGACAACATATTGCCACTAACCAAACCAGTCATGAACAATTTACAACCTGTTCCAAGGTTCGAACTTGAAGGCATAAATGCAAACCAATCAGTGTATATCTATCCATCAAACAGACGAATCTTATGTGTGCGTTTTTTAGGTCGTCTAGGTAACCAAATGTTCCAATATGCGTCTGCTTATGGTATTGCCAAACAGAACAACGCAACATTACGCGTCAGCATACATGACAGTATATCGCAAATCTTCAACATTTCGAGCCAGAAAGTGTCAAATAAAACCTACTGTCAACAGGCATTCAATAAATTCGAGAAAAAAAACTGTGCTTATGATCCAAATATGTTGAATATAACAAAGAATCTAACTAAGT
This sequence comes from Lutraria lutraria, assembly GCA_964023205.1. NCBI lineage: Eukaryota > Metazoa > Mollusca > Bivalvia > Venerida > Mactridae > Lutraria > Lutraria lutraria. Next base: position 34,718,019 of record OZ026844.1, read on the forward strand.
TACACCATTTTCTTCAGTCCTGGAAATATTTTCAACGATACGAAAAAGACATTCTTCAAGAATTCAAATTCAACAAAAAAATCTCGAATTATGCAGCAGAAGTGTTTATGAACGCGACAGAAAAAACAAAATATTTTCGAAAGAATGCAACCTATGTTGGTATACATATTCGCAGAGGTGATATGTTAAACAGAAAGACAAACAACAAAATACATTTATCCGGTTATAACGTCCCTCCTCGATCTTACATAGACAAAGCAATGAAGTATTTCCAGAAGCGTTACGAAAAAGCGACTTTCATATTTTGTTCAAATGACATGAAATGGACAATAGAGCAATATGGCCAACACCAGCATCTTCTAAATATATCGTTTATACATGAAAGTCCAGAGGTGGATTTAGCGGTGCTAGGAATGTGTAACCATACAATTATGACAGTAGGGACCTTTGGCTGGTGGGGAGCGTGGATGGCAGGAGGGGAGACCGTCTACTATAAACATTATATAAAGGATGATAGTTTTCTTCGTAAACAGTTCAGTGAAGATTTCTCTGACTTTTATTTACCAGGATGGATAGCAATGGAATGAATTGTGGACTGTATCGTGACTTGTCGTCTCACAAACTTCTCATTGAGATGTTATCATTCCTTTGTAGAGGAAACAAATGAGATCCGCAAGTTTTTCACAGAATAAAGTTCAACATCTTTACTTTGTGGAATGAACAATGACTAACGAAAAAAGAGAGACCCAAGACACATCTTTACTATAATCATATATGCATTCTGCTTTTTCCCTTGCTTATTTTCTTATTGGTTTGTTGACTACATAACTGTAAATATTGTACAATGTATCAACAAATATTGTCTCACACACCTATACTTAAAGTCACATAAGCATTTAAAATAATCGGTCGTAATACAATGTAGTTTGTATTTGTCCCATAACAGAGGAATCCGGGACCTTTTCCTCCCGTGCATACTTTATAGCAAGAAAAAATGTTTCCGAAACCATTTTCGTATTTTTTTTCAATATCATTAAGAACAGGTGTGTTTTCCCACAGTAATATTATGCGCACTGCATAAATGGACGTCACGCGCTCTATATACTCAGTATTTCAAGTTTACAAAAGCAAAGTTCACAGCGAAATTAGTGTTTTAAATCAGTAATTGTTTGTTTTTTGCATATATTTTTATAGCAAAAAGCTAATAGGACTTTAACAACTCCGACACTTAAATACAAACAGTCATATGACTACAAATAATGCTCAAACTATGGTGGAGGGTTAGGTTAATATTACTTATAATTGTTATCTATATATTATTTCTACAGTTTATGTTTCAAACAATCATTTTAATATTTTATTTGAGTTAAAGAATGGGTTTATATGAGACTTTTCTGTACAGATGTCCACATTAATTGACACTAACTTGACAGGTCCGTGAAAATAAAAATAATCATCATTGAAGCCGTAACTATTAAACCAACAACATCATCATTTAACATCTAATTGCAAATTTGAACTGCATCCACAACATGGTTTACAGCAGGTGAAATACCTAGTATGTACTTAATCTACAGATTGTGGAATTTTTCTTATGTACCGTCAAACCTGTGAACAAAGGTCAACCGTGAGAAAGTCAAAATGTGGCCTTTATTCGGGGGTCATTTTGTACTTAAATATTCAATTACAACCTTAAAAAGAATGGCCTTTATTCACAGGGCGATCATTAACACAGGTTTGACTGTATGACTCAAATGAATCTGAACTTTGTAGTAATTACATGTACATAACAAGACTCGTTTATTTGATAAAACTTTAAAAAAATACAAAGTTTGTTATTTTGCATAATTGTCTACATGGACTGTTTCATGTGATTTACGAAGGCTTTTCAAAAGTCTGTAATTTCTATGTCTGAAACAAGATGACAGGGATATGACAAACGACTTACCAATATTTGCAGTGTCCACTAACACCATGGTAACTTTTCTTGCATCCTCTTTTCTGTCACCAGTTTCTGCATCTACAATAAATTAATTTGTTAATGTATCTTTTTTAAGTTTTACACTTGTTTTCAACAACATTTTCATTTATTTGTATACCAGCAGGCAACTTATCATGGATTCTGTACAAAGCAGTAACTGTCAACTTCTCCGTGCGAACAATCAGCGAACATTCTGAATTGTCTTTAAAACTTCATTTTCAATGATTGAAAGAAAAAAACTACAAATGGTAACCACTTCATCTGAATTAGAGTGGTACAGTCAGAACAAAATGACCTCCAAATAAAGGCCACACCTACATTTCCCCTAAGGTGGCCTTTGTTCACAGATTTTTCTGTAACTGTCTAGTTATTCTATATTGAACCCTCAGGAATAACAAAAAAAAACAAAAAAAGCTTAACAAAGCTTTAACGTATCTGGCTTGGATAAAATCTCTTTCTTTAAAGTCAAATATCTTTCAAAGGGAGTACTTTATCAAAAAACTGAGGCACGGTTCCCTGCTTTATACATTTCAAGGCTACTTGTTGTAATATATTCTTATATACAAAGTAGTTATTGTTGTTCAAAAATGTGTAAATTACGTGCGATATTGGTTTATAGGAGACCAGTCAAATGTAATATTTGTTTAAAATCACTTGCAATGCACTTTATACAGTATTTTAGTATATAATTATGGTTTAGTTTTTAAATCTATAAATTGGTGAAACTTGATTTGGCCCGACATCCACGCTAGATACCTTAATCGATGAACTAAGTTAGTAAAGTTCTGACCAAGTACAGTCGGACCGGTTAGGGTCACCTCTGAATCAAGACATACTGAATAATAGTTATTTCACTCTTGAAATAAGTTATCAATGCACGATAAAAATCACGGAATTAAATACAATGGCGGTGACAACAATTAGAATTCATTTTGTTTCTTTTGGTTTCACGACCGTTTTCAACAGTATATCGGTAAGCGCAAAAAATGTCTCCATATCATATGTAGTGTACAGTTAGTTGGACTACCCAATAGATATGTGTGCTTAACAAATTAGATATCAGAATGACGTAGTTTATGTATCAATATTAAATACCTGCTTTTATATCATGAATTCAATTTGTAAAATAAATTATGAAACATACTGCTTTCTCTTTCATTAGAAGGCCTACTTGTTGTATCAATATATCAATATGTGAACACGTGGTCGTCATCTTGTCTACGAGATTGTACTAAAAAAAAACGTTCTACCCCCAAACCACGATATCTCTTATTACTAGGGTATTACTCATGTTCATTCAAATAATATACGTCAGAATAAGAAAAAATGAATGTTTATAATTATTATCCAAACGAAGCCCCCAATGTTTTCAGCAGCATTTCAGTAAAATAAATTACCAAAAATGCAAAGCTTCGTAATATAAGAGAAACTTTATTGTACTGTATTCATAAGACATTATAAAACCACGTGTATCCCATACCTTTGAAATACATCACAATATCATATTAGAAAGAGAAACATTCACGTGAATTAAAGCTTATTATAATATATGACAATAAAACAAATTTACCTGTTCATATATTTCTGGTGACATCCTTAATTGACTATATCTTGGAACAACTTCTAATCCTGAACATTCTGCTTTGTTAGACAAAGAAGTGTCATGTCCCTCATCGTATAAATGACCAAATTTTACGAGTCACGTGACCCCATTTTCATTCAAAACTTACACATTGTCTGAGCAAGAATCTCGTGCGAAATGTTTGTGTATTCTATTGAAAACTTTGGGCAAGTTAAAATTAATACATGTATAGTACAACCTCAACAAAGCTACAACCTTGTATCGTTGTTACACTAGGGAGGTAAAATAAAAACTCATTTTATGAAATTAACTACTAAGTAATTAAAAAGCTTGAATTTAAGTAAGCAATTTTACATATTCAGCATACTAAAACGGTTAGAAAGTGCGTTCTATTGACATGTGAATGACACAAATGCATTGGTCAATAGCTCATGAAATCGCGACATTAAATTGTGCAATCCTTATCTCATTTCTTTATTTGTGTTTTACGCCCCTTTTCAACAATCAGTCATAGGAGGCGGACAGTTCGCCTTACCATTGTTCCTAGGAAAACCAGTACTACACTCACATTCTCCGTAACTGCCTAGTTTCTCACAAAGAGACATGGTCGGTAGCTGGACTTGAACCCACGATCATCTATCAGTGAGAGGTTTAAAATCCTTGCCTCAACAACGTGACTGTGACCATAAACAGTGTTTAACCTCACCAGCAGTGGGGACAGCATGGCTTAAACACGAATCTCTCTTTACAAGTACGTTATATCATGAAGTTCCCAAAGGGGACACTATGTCAACTAGTACATCAATGTGAATGATAAATGATATTAGAAAAAGTCGTGAGTCGTCCTTGGGGTTCGAACTCAAAAACTCCCACGGCGTATTCCAAGCGTTCTCTCGTCATTGTGTCTGGTACCAATAAGCCGGGTAATTGTTATAAAAGTTATAACATACAAACACAGTCAATGATGATCTCTATTTATAATGAAAACCCGATTTTAATAGTTGAGACCGTGTTTGTGAGCATAATTTATCATATCAAATACAGTGCTGATCCAACTGACAGAGCTAATTCTACATTTTGCAAACTCAAGGAATAAGTAAACAAGGGGGGGGGGGGGGCAAGACGGCACTAAATCACTCACACAAGAATCATTGCTTGCTGATTAAAACTTTCTTTTGAGTCTGTGTCATGAGGTCAATTGTAATCAAGGTTTTCCTGTGATTTGACCTGATGACCTAGTTTCTGACCACAGCTAGATTACATAGTATGCTCAAACTTCCCACATATCATTAAGACAAGGTTTGGTGAATATATAATCAAAACAATGTTCACAAGGTTTTCCTGTGATTTGACCCAGCAACCAAATGTTCGGCACCAAAAGATCCATATTCGAACTTGTCCAAGATATTATTAAAACAGATGTTCTGACTAAGTTTGATGAAGATCCAAACAAAACAGTGACCTCTAGAGTAATCACAAGGTTTTCTTTGATTTGACATATTTTTACCGTAAATGGACCATGTCCAAGATTGTATCAATACAAACGTTCTTTGCACAGCTTTGTGAAGGTCTAACTAAAAAGTGGCCTAGCTCTATCATGTTCACAAGGCAAAAGTTGACGATGCACTCGCGACGACGGACAAAGACCAATCACAAAAGCTCACCATGAGCACTTTGTACTGACGTCAGCTAAAAGCCACATAGATCTGTCAATTCTGAATTATTTCTTTTGAACTGGACATTTTTGTCAGAAGTCAGAAAAGAAAACATGATCTTTTTTCTATTATTTCAAGAAAATCTAATAAATTGACATCGACTACGGTGTCTTCTTCACTCTGTCTGACATCATAAATATTGATCATAACTAACAAGTAGCTTTTGAATAAAAAATAGTCAAACCCGTGTTTACATTCACTCGTAAATAACACTCACATATGAACAACAGCCACATCAGTACACATTTACTGTCACAATGAACTAAATAAACCTCTGAATAAAGTTCATATGACTTGTCTCCCTTTGTTCACCTGTTTGATAGTTAGACCTATATAAACTGGTATTAGTAGAAACAAGCAATAATGAATTGAAGATGCAGTGTGTTTATTTATTTATTTTTTTTATTCTAAATATGCAGAGTTATTTTTACAACAAGTTTGAAGCATGAAAAGGTTAAGCAATGAAACAGTGCAGTGCAGGGTAAATTTTAAGGTTAAAGGATCTCCAAACAAGTTTATAGTTCTAAGCAAACATCTGTTAAAGACTTCAAACATGTCCTCACTAGAATACTTCTTGGGAGACTGAAAACTGAGGTGAACAACATCTTGAAGGACAAACAAACAGGCTTCAGAGCTGGGACCAGATAGCAACCCTAATCCTGGAACAGTCGTTGGAGTAGCAAGCACCAATCTACGTCAGTTTTATTAACATCAAGAAGGCCTTTGACATGATTGACAGAAACACCATCTGGAGGATAATGAGACACTATGGCATCCCTCCAAAGATTTTCAACAACATACGCAGTTTTATGACGGTATGTCCTGTCAGGTGATCCACAACAAAGAACTATCTGCCGCGTTCACTGTCAACACTGGGGTAAGGCAAGGTTGTCTAGTTTCCTTGATGATTTATAATTCGCTCGTCATTGACTGGGTGCTCAAGCAAACCAATGGACAAAGCAAGGGATCTACAATGGACCTTGGTTGGGACACTGGAAGATTTAGACTTCGCGGACGACGTTGGACTACTGTCACACTCCTTCAAACAAATACAGGAGAAGTCACAACACTTTAGCACAACTGCTCAGCAAACGGGACTAGAAGTCAACACCCAGAACACAAAAAGCATGAGGGTCAACGCAACATCCAACTTACCGATCAAGATGGGCCAACATGACATTGGAGATGTAATTAAGTCATTTCACATACATAGGAAGCATAATTAGCAGGTCATGAGGTACCAAGGACAACAAAGCCAGAATTGGAAAGGCGAGTCACCTCCGAATGAAGGCCAATCTGTGATAAATGTTTTTTTTTTTTTGAAAAACCGCCATTGATTATTATTAAAGACCTCTAAATAAAGACAAGTTCTCTTTTTTATTATACACCTAAGCTGATTTGAGTCAGAATTTATCTAAGATAGCTCAATCAAAATATATTACCTGTCTTCAGAACATATTGATCTTGTTTTACCAAGAGGTTTTATAGATCAGCTATTCACTTCACAGTTTGTATTTTTATCATTAGTTGCTAATTTGTATGGCAGCAAATTTGATAATTTTGAAAATGGTGTTTTAATATTCTCCCAAACTGTCTCACGGTATGCATTGGGCGTTTTTCCTAAGTAAAAAGCTGAAAGGAGCGGCATGCAGCTACCGGTATTCAAATAGTTGATATTCAAATGACTTAACATACAATATTAACATTATATTTACATTCCAGCCAAACCTAACATACAACATATCGCCAAGGAAAGTAGACATTTGCAGATCTGACATACGAACTCGGTTTGTTTTAAATGACCATTTAAAATTGTTAGGATTGAGTCTGTTTTTACACAGATGAATAAATTACTGCTCAGTATCAACAGGGGTTTTCAGTGGATTGTTTGTGTAATTTCTGGCCCCGTTGCTCACATTTACGCTGATTAAGTCGACATTTAAACAAAATCCATTACCTTGCCACACATGTAAGAAAATAAATATTGAGCAGGCACCTTCAAAAGAAGAAATCATGTACAATTAGTCATACAGTCTTACAGTTATTCAAGAAATCATTATCAAGTAATATATACATGTACATCTAAGAAATGTGATAATTAAAAGCTCTAAAAAGATATTACTTGTCTGCATGATACAGTTCAAAATCAATTAAATAAAAGACATTATGAGAAATGAAGTACTTTGATAGCATTAATCATCCACCTGATATTTCTTTCACTACAGACTGAGGTATTCTACGAATATTTTAATCAGAGATATTTTGAAGGTGAATTTTAAGTTATGTGGAAGACATGGATATTAATGTAATGAAAGATTAATTTTACTATTACAGAACTACTGAAAAATGTCATGAGCTTTAATTTAACCGAATTACATGTAATTGTTTTTTAATGCTTTTTGGGTAAATTTCAATTGATTGATTTAATACATTCGATTATTGAGTATTTAAGGTAGTTCGCGGTGTTGCTCGGCAAAAAAAGAAAGTTTGTTAGAATGACATGAAATTTGGAGGAATTATGCCTGAAGTAGCTGCGCTTACGAAAATATGGTTCTTTTTACAGTTTGACGTCGGTAACCTAGCAACTAAACGACGTTAAAATTCCACCTAGCGGCATCAGCAATGTGAACGACTCGTTGTATTCTTCCACTTGTAGCTTTGCTATAAAGTGTCATAGATTGAAAATTCGAATTTTGCGAAAGAGCGAATGCAGTTGTCTATTATACAGACCCATACAAATCAATTTCAGATGGGAAGGGGACTAATTTCGAATTAGACAACACGGGGTTTAGCCCCTTTTAGTAATCATTACATCCAAAATTATTGAGGGGCCACCCCATCCTCCCCCGTTTCCTAAAGCCATTTATATCAGCTAGAGCTATCACTAAAGGTGGTGAGGTGAATACCCCAAAATGCCGCTTTGACGCGCACAGTTATTGTTACATTTTACAAAGGGAAACATAACACTTTTTCATTTTTTAATACTGCAAATTGTTGCTTAGAAATATCCTGACCAATTTCTAAATACATGGACACATTATATAAAAAGTAACGAAGGGCCATAACTCATTAAAATTGACTTGGACAAAACCTATTGTGGACATGCACAACTTGGCAAACTACTGGGTGTCCCAAAAGAAAGGTAACACTTTCATACATGTTTAATGTCCCTTTAGATTGCAGATTAACACATATTATATATATAGACATGAAGATCAAAGATGTATGTTTTTTGTGTAAGAGAACCTTATAAATATCTTCAGAATTTGAAATTTAATACAAATTTGAAAAAAGTGCATTTTTCATCCTTGACGTCGTTTCAGTAATGAATGACTTTTTTGATTTGACGACTTTTCATCCTCTTCACTTACCATACAAACACGATGAAATTTTCTATCACTTAAAATACACATGTCTTTGTTGGACTTTCTTTGCGTTGCATTTGATTTGTTTCAGTCTCTGAAAGACACCGTATCTTTAAAGATGAATTGTCTAATTATAATATGGCACGACATTGCACACCGCGAGTTTCTCATGGGTATACGTAGTGGTCTCTCCGAGGTCACTTTTGAAAAGCAAGTTTGTTAATGTGCCCAAAAAGAAGTCTCCTACCTTACAAAACATGTGGTTCATACAGGATGGTTGTACGGTACATACATATCAAGTATTGTACTATACTTTCTACACAATATGTTCGGTGATTGAGTAGTATTCAGACGATATCCGGAGATGAAAGAATGCGGAATATCTTGGCCCGCGCATATTCCTGACCTCAATCCATGCAACTTCTTTCTGTGGGAATATTTTTCAAAGGACCATAGTCCTAAGCCACCAAACAAAGAAATGCTGTTGAAGTGTTTAAGTGGTAAAGTTTTTCATCGTGTGTGTATGGTTAGTAAAGAGGATGAAAAGTCGTCAAAACAAAGACGTCATAAATTACTAAAACAACGTCAAGGATGAAAAATATTTCGAACAAAAAACTTTTAGTTATTGCAACTTTCAAAAAGTGTGATGGACTGAAAGACATCCGGACAGACCACAATTCCAAACCTATATTTCTCCACCTTTGGCCAGGATTATTATTATTAATACATTGAACAAGGATGAACACTTACATGACATTGAGGAAAAATGCATTAGAAATACTACTAGAAGTGAATCATTTTCAACATTTCCAAGGATCAAAGTAAAATAAATCCTTTTATTACAAAATACAATAAAACCATGATATAAAGACATCCTGATGAACCAAATACAACATGTAAGTATAGATTCTATGGTCAAATCAACCAGATGAAGTATAGGAAAAATGAAACACAACAGTCTCGGAAAAAAATAAGGCAAAAAAAAACATGGTAACAATGCAGTGGTCTCTTACTGAATTTGCCACTAATTGAATGTTTGCTGAAGTTAATAATTATGTAAACTGTATATGGCCAGGTTGCTTTTAAGTTTTATAACATAAATACATTTGTACTTGAACTTTGAGTAATTGGTGATTCAGATTCTTTGTATCACATATTACAACAGAATTAACTGAGTCCATGGTTTCCCAAAGGGCCCTGTGTTTTAGAGTAAAATAAATTTTACATTCTTTATAATTATATACCTTTAAAGTTTAATTTGTAAGCACATGACATACGTAACAATGTTCACGAAATAAAGTTTGACGACACATGACGCCGGACGGAGACTGATCCTAAAAGCTCACCCTGTCACTTTGTGACATGTGAGCTAAAAATACAGTGGACATATTGAACACCAAGGCCATCGTTAAAGTATTTTGTTTGCAGTAACATTCCTTCACACCAAAAATTCCCTTCAACACTTTTTTGGCCTCTCGCATAAAATTTATTCTGGCATGCATTTTGGGTTCAATATCAAAATGAATTAAAAAGTATTTCCTACCTACCTAACAAATGAAAATTCTCTTTGTAGGGTTACCGCAAACCAATATTTTTTTAAGAATGGCCTGATCTATGATAAATTGATTAGTACATTGTGTATATTGAGTTGGAAGCTAAGTAAGGTGTTATTGTATCGTGAAGGGAACTTGTTTTTAAAAACAACTCTTCCAACATTAAGACAGAAAAACAACAGAATAATAAGTTACTGTTTTTGTAGAAAACAACAGAATAATAAGTTATCATTTTTATAGAAAAACAACAGAATAATAAGTTATTGTTTTTGTAGAAAACAACAGAATAATAAGTTATCATTTTTATAGAAAAACAACAGAATAATAAGTTATCATTTTTATAGAAAAACAACACAATAATAAGTTATCATTTTTATTCTTATAACTTCAAAGGTTCAAGTTAAAGCTTTGTAAATAATATAAATAACTTATTATAAATATTCAAACATAATTTAAACAAGCTAACACCAATACATCGAGCTGAAATCAGTGTGTATGATTTGGTTGAGATCGTATAAACTATAATACTATTGTTTGTTATGAGAAGTAGTTTATAATACTTTGGAATGCAAACTGTGGTCCCTTCAAATATTGCACTATTAAGTGTACATAAAACATGGTTTTAAATGGAATGCTATCACATTGCAAAATTGCAGCCTTTAAAATTAAAAATATGTAGAGATATAGTTAGAGAGATAAATACTACATAAATAATTTATAATACTGTGTATTAAATACCAGGTACTAGACAATCTGTCCAGGATTTGTGTGAAACCATCTTAGCACATTGATTAAAGGGATTAATAATAAAATATTAAATAGCAAAAACTATAAATAAAACATGCATGATTAATTATTGCACTTCAGAACAGTTATTAGTTTTTAACACATAAATAAAAACAACATTAAAGAGATAGAACAAACTGGCACCATAAATGATTTTATTTTTATTACTATACCTTCTTATGAGATGATACGTTGTCATGAAGTAGACCTGTAAGAACCAGGTAGATTATTTAAAAGGGGGGGGGGGGGGGGACTGCAGATTCTGAGGCAATAAGATTTAAGATCGAGCTCTAAGATCAAAATGCATTTTCATTCTCAACTTATTTTTAATCCATATCTAGGTCTGTAAAATGTGTAGGGATATAATTCGGTACAAATAGTAATACAATCTTATCATATCAAGATAATTAAATGGAGAACATCGAAAATTAAAAAAATGATTTCGATCTGTGAGACTGATCTCAAGGGAAATACCAGTATGAGACTGTTTCTATGTAATAATTTAACTGAACATTGTACCATATCTACATGTTTTTTTCAAACAACTTACAATGCATTCTAAAGTTTAAGACCTTTTAGTCAACAAAGAGTTAGTTATTTCAACATATAAATCAAACAAATTAAATAATTTTATATGGCCCTGATGGCATGCTTTACAAAAGACTAGGTCAATATGTTAAAGTACTGAATGTATCAATGAGACGGACAAAACAGTCAGATCTAGTTAACTAATGTAACAATTGTATAAGTATCAAAGCATTTTAGTAAGAGGAGTTGACACTAGACGAAATGATAAAATCTATAGTTAACCATGCAAGAAATAGAAATACAATAAATCTATATAAGGTCAAATTGAGGTTAATCTGGATACATTTTGAAAGTTCCAAGATAACAACTGTGGAAGTGTGACTGTGTCAAAATGATGATGAAATGGTAGCATCTACTTACATGTAACCCCTTCAGGCAAACAAACAAAGCAATCACTATATGCCCCAACAGCATTAGATGCCGGGCGGCAGGCGCATTAAAACTGATTTTAAGAAATCAATCTTCACTATTTATTCTTAACTTGATTGTACACTATGTCTTGTCATTATCTGAAAATTTAAGTTTTGTTATTCAATTTATCAATAATGTGAATGCAGCATTTATGGTGCTGATAAAATAGTAGATAGTGCAAATTCTAAGTAAACAATAAATACTGAACAGCAAAAAACAATTAAGTAATTTATAGTCATCAGTTAAAAAATTCAAATTTTAAACTATAATGTATACATGTAATTATATACTTTCACATTTTCACAACATTTTTATCCTTATTTCTAACGAATCCGTTTTATTCTTTCAATTTCCTTCTGAGAAAAGTCAGCTCCCATTCTGTCCTTCACCTTTAGCTGAGCATATCTTAGCTGGGTCCACAGTCGAAGAGAATTAGGTTCCAAATAAGTTCCCTGAAGGATTGATTAAAAAATGAAAAATTGTCAAAATACATTGCATTTAAATCCATGTAAACCAGATAAATTTTTAAATTACAATGACACCTCAAGGTAACATTGGCCTTAGACCTACTGACCTGAAAATGCACAGGTCCTGTAGTGGTTGTCATGAGGAACCAACAAATGAAGCATAAAACTTGGTACAAACAAACTGACAGACAAACAGACAAGTTAAAAACAATTAATATAATTAACAATTAAAAATCTTTATATAGAGGTGGCTTTCTTTATAATCAAGTTAGATTAGAATAAAGAGAAAACATTTACAATCTGTCACTTATCCAGGAGGTCGTACAGAAACAATAACATATTCCATTAAGCAAAATTTTCATTCTAAACTTAACTGATAAGAGATCGAAGATCAACAACAAATAAATGTAATATTTAAGAAATCCTTCTAGTCAGAATGTTTCAAGAGACATAATAATTACAATCATCATTTTCACCTACAGTTAATAATGAAACTAAGTATAAGATAGTTGACACTGCTGAATAAATTCTAAAACAGAAAATTCATGCTTTCTAAAATGAAATAAATTTCCTAGGGAGCTGTCGCACATATCTAATACACTGTTAATTTCTCCACCAGAGATTGTGAATTGAAGAACCAAAAACGTCATTGTCACATGTTTTTAATGAAAGATATTAGTACAGTTATATAAAAGAACTACGGGTTAACTGTAAACACTTGTCACGTTTAATATACAAGCTGATGGATAAACACAGCATGAAAAGGTCTCTTTCTCTCCCATGGTGACACTTGTTTACATGTCTGAGAGGATGTACTTCTCAGAATACAGACAATGGTGATTCAAATCAGTTATACTTTAATCATTACTGAGTTCTAACCAAGAGAAAATCATTAGAATAATAAAATAACAAATGTGTAGGTGTAATAACTCAAATGGTAAAAGATGGTGCAGGGCTTTCGTTTGACACTTAAAATGCCATTTGAAAATAGCAAATAAAGCTACTGACTCTTGATAATTTATACCTAAGGGTCAAATTTATTAATACGCTAGTATGAACTTTTGTTGACTCTTCAGGTTATTATCAGCTAGGGGGCGTTTTTGACCCTCAACTTTTTAATGTCTAGTGAGCACTCTAATGATGGTCAACATCGTGAGCAATAGTTGTAGAGTACTGATTTTTTTGGATGTTGTTTAGCACTTTATAAGCCCATGTAAATGTCAATAAAGGTCAGCTTCATTTGCTGAAATCTTGGGCAAAAATGTGTACTGCAGATGCAGAAAAAAAGGTAACAATTTGTGATCACAATTTTGTACTTTTGTTAGTACAGTCAAGCCTATGTAAGTGGCCACCTCCAAATAAAGACCACCCTGTGTAACAAAATGACCTCCAAATAAAGACCACCCTGTGTAAAAAAGCCATTCTTTAAAAACAGTCACTGATTATTTAGAACAAAATGACCTCCTAATAAAGACCACCCTGTGTATAAAAGCCATTCTTTGAAAACAGTCACTGATTATTTAGAACAAAATGACCTCCAAATAAAGGCCACCAGTCAGTAAATCCCACATCAGGTTTATCCCAAAAAAAATTTTTTCCTGACAAACCCCTTTGGGTACATTGTATCATCAATTTTCTTTGACATCAAAATAACACACCTTCTTATACATGACTACAGCATCACCAGCTTGATTATGGTTAAATAAGAAATCACCATACTGCGCATAAACATCCCATAAATTAGGGGCCATCTGTGCCGCATTCTTGTAGAGTTCTATCGCTTTCTCTTTATTTCCTAACTAGACAAGAAACATGCATGTTTGTTAGTATTATTCAAGCAGATATATCACATAAAGTTAAAACAGAACAAAATAAGATAAAAGTTTGTCACAAAACATGCTATGCTGAACATAGTTATTTCTATATAAGTAATAAATTAAGCCCTCAGTACTTTTAGTAACATGGAAAGCTGTAATTTTTTTATTAGCTATATGTATATTAGTACAGCCCCTGAGGGCCTCCTGTGTGCAAATAAGATCCATAGATAAATTTTACATTAATGTAAAGCTGCATGTTTGAAGTTTTCAAAACTTTTGGGTACAAACGTGAAATTATGGTACATTTTCAGAAATCTGAAATGGCGTCCAAGATGGCCGCCAAATAATTGAAAAAATGACCTATTTTCATTTTACTGGTTGGATTTATATATTTATTATTATATATAAAATATTCAAAAATATCCGAGTCAAGCAAATTAATAATGAAAATTATATAATAATACCTTATTTTTCATTATATTATTATATATACCCCGGTAGATTCTTTGGATGTTTGGACAGGTTTCTGACAAAATTACCACAATAAGACAAACATATCTTTCAGAATTTCTTTTTTTTTCAGCCATTAATTCTCACTATACATACATGTAGTTACCACATCTACAATATTACCTCCCTTGGTGGCCATCTTGGTTGGCATATTTCTTATGTGATTTATAGAAACAATCAGAAAATTGGTTATTAAACAACTCAGTTTATAAAATACAACTTATTCATGGAGCTGTTTAGGCGGGACGCACATCAGGTTTAGGTAAATGTAGTTGTCACATATAAATATCCTATATTGAGAATTATCAAAACAAAAAAACATAATATGCATTATTTATGAATTTTCTGAGTTAACAACAAAAATACACATCAATTTTTAGAGTAATTCATTTTTTTATAATTAATATTTTTTGTAAGTTAATACGAAGAGTGCCCGTTGATTATACAATGGTGATCTCTTTAATTTGATTCTGTAACGAATGTTCAGCGAATGACTTCTAGCATTAAAAGGTTTATAGATCTCTGTGATCATTTATCAGATATACGGAAATCCCCGATGTTTCTTATGAACAGCAACCAATCAAATAGCTAAAACGGATTGACCAATCAGAGCGCCGTATATTTTAGACCGTACCTGTTACTATGGTGCACTGCAACATGGAACGGGAACCAGTATAGTTGGAACTATGTATTGTTATTTTGAAAAACATGATTTCGTTGTTGTTGCTAATGAAACACTAGCAGTTAATATGATAAAAGATTGCACAATGTTGATGAAATTCTTACAAATATAAATACATGTGAATGTGAATTATTTTTAACATAAAAATATTGTATTCGAGGGCTTAGCGCAACACTGTCGTAACTTGTTCTATTTCCTTATGATTTACGACACTGTTGCGTTGAACCCTCGACTTATACAATATACACACATAATTATCTATGTACCTGGCTTTCAATACCAGCAAGATTTAGCATTGCCACAACAAAATATTTGTCCAACTCCAGAGCTCGATTAGTAAGTCTTTGAGCTTCATGCAAATTACCAAGCTCCTGATACAGGCTTCCAGCTTTCATATGTACTTCAGCATTGTCTACAATTGAACAAAATAGTCTAACATAGTACATGCATAATTTGATACCAAGTTAATAACAGTGGACACATAAACATCTCTGTCAAGAGAAGCTTCACTTTAGCATCAGAACTTTTTTTATAAGAAACTAGAACTATCACTAAAGGTGATGAATACCCCCAGATGCGGCCTTGACACAGTTATTGTTACATTTTACAGAGGGAAATATAATGTATTTTCATTTTTTTAATACCTGCAAATTGTTGCTTAGATATATCCTGACCAGTTTCTAAATATACATTATATAAAAAATAACAAAGGGCCATAACTCATTAAAATTTACTTGGACAAAACCTATTGTGGACATGCACAACTTGGCAAACTACTTATCACTTCTAAGAAGTTTCACTGAATTCCTGCATGTAGTTGCTGAGAAATGGTACGGACAAAATTTACCTAATTGTATAAAACAAAGGGCCATAACTCAGTGAAAATTAATCCAAACAAAACCTGGTTATTGCATGCACAACTTGGCTTACTTTTTATAACTTCTGTGAAGTTTCATTGAATTCCTATGAGTAGTTACTGAGATATTGTATATACACTGTATAAAAAACAACAAAGGGCCATAACTCATTAAAATTTACTTGGACAAAACCTTTTGTGGACATGCACAACTTGGCAAACTACTTATCACTTCTAAGAAGTTTCACTGAATTCCTGCATGTAGTTGCTGAGAAATGGTACGGACAAAATTTACCTAATTGTATAAAACAAAGGGCCATAACTCAGTGAAAATTAATCCAAACAAAACCTGGTTATTGCATGCACAACTTGGCTTACTTTTTATAACTTCTGTGAAGTTTCATTGAATTCCTATGAGTAGTTACTGAGATATTGTATATACACTGTATAAAAAACAACAAAGCGCCATAACTCAGTGAAAATTTAACCAACCAAGACAAGCTTAATGCATGCACAACTAGGCTAACTACTTATCACTTCTGAGAAGTTTTATTGAATTCCTGGCAGTAGTCAATGAGAAATAGTATATACTGTAGAAAAAAACAAAGGGCTATAACTCAGTGAAAATCAATCCAAATGAAAAATGATTTAAGCATGCACAACTAGGCTAACTACTTATTACTTCTGTGAAGTTTCGTTGAAATCCTGTGAGTAGTTGCTGAGAATTTGTCCGGACAAAATTTGCCTATTGTATATACTGTATAAAAACAACAAAGGGCTATAACTCAGTGAAAATTATTCCGAACGAATAATGCTTTAAGCATGCACAACTAGGCTAACTACTTATTACTTCTGTGAAGTTTCGTTGAAATCCTGTGAGTAGTTGCTGAGAATTTGTCCGGACAAAATTTGCCTATTGTATATACTGTATAAAAACAACAAAGGGCTATAACTCAGTGAAAATTATTCCGAACAAATAATGCTTTAAGCATGCACAACTAGGCTTACTACTGATCACTTCTGTGAAGTTTCATTGAGATCCTGTGAGTAGTTGCTGAAAAATTGTCCGGACAAAATTTGCCTATTGTATATACTGTATAAAAACAACAAAGGGGTATAACTAAGTGATAATTAATCCGAACGAAAATTGCTTTAAGCATGCACAACTAGGCTTACTACTGATCACTTCTGTGAAGTTTCATTGAGATCCTGTGAGTAATTGCTGAGAAATTCTCCGGACAAAATTTGCCTATTGTATATACTGAATAAAAACAACAAAGGGGTATAACTCAGTGAAAATTAATCCGAACGAAAAATGCTTTAAGCTAGCACAACTAGGCTTACTACTGATCACTTCTGTGAAGTTTTATTGAAATCCTGTAAGTAGTTGCTGAGAAATTCTCCGGACAAATTGTGTCTACAGACGCACGGACCGAGTGACCGACCGGCCGACCAACCGACCGACCGTCAAGCGTGAATCCAATATAGCCCCCATGTATTTCATATCTGGGGGTATAATAATCAAAGGACCTTGACAAAAGATTTACACAAAATTATTAATTAACTGTTTAATATTAGAAGGGGAATAAGAAGAAAGCAACACTTAATACAAAACAGTTGTCGGCAATACAAGTAAAAAAGTTGGCCAATACGGACAAAACTCGGCAATACGGGAATCCATGCACTCCCATTGGTTAAAAAACTCATTGGAAATGTAGCCTTTTTATTGGTTGTTAAAATTCCCCACCATACTAGTTGAAATTAAATTATAGTTAAAATAGTGATGACATAACAAAAGAAACTAAATGCTGCCATTTTTTTTTAATATTCAACATTCCAAATAGAGTAGCAATTTTTTAAAATCAAACGAATATCAGATAGTTATTAATAAAATACTTAAAGGCAGAGTTATTTGTCCTTGGTCAGCTGTATTGTCCTGTACATGTAAGGGCTCAGGCCAATACACAGATACCTCGGACAAAACTCAAACAAAACAAATGTCCCTTATTACTAACATTATAGTATTGAGGTGGTGACAAAGTGAGGTTTTATTGAAATTAACTACATGTATTCATTTCAAATGCTACCCACTGGGTCTGGTAGAGATATTAAGCACTAAAGCAGGTAAAATTTGATTTGATTTTACCTGGAAGGTCACGTAAAATTTCTTCCAAATTCTTAAGCTTTTGCTGAATAATATTTGGTCTTGCTGTTCCATCATTATTGTGAAGAGTCTTCCCTAATTTTCCATCTGAAATGAGATGCACAAAACATGCATTCATTTCTAAGATTGGTGTTTTTGTCAATTTTACAGCTCCTAACTGACAGTGATTTCAACTCTAAATTACAATATATGAACATAAAGATATACTGTAGCAAGAAATACCACTTGTATGAAATGCATGCCCTCAAGTAGTTTGTATACAAAGATATATCACTGAGTCTTGTTAAGAAGAGGAAAACACTGTTATTTCTATTGAAGTCATTTTATCCCCTTAGAGCAAATATTTTAGTATGTCCAGGGGTTTCTGTCTTCATTGGGAAGAGGCCTTAGCCTGCAGGGAATTTTTTTTGAGCGATTTTATAGCCGAAATTCGGTCATATTCCCAATGGAAAATAGTATCTTTTTTCCCAATTCACAGACAAAAATTCCGAATCCAAAAAAAAAAAAATTAATTTTATAAGTTCATTAACTTCACTATTGGTAGTAAATACCTTATTCTGCTACTGTTCTTTGGGAGAATAAGTAGAATAAGTTGAACAAAAATTGTAGTTATACATTTTTTCCCAATTTTGAGTAAAACACCACGAAAATTCCCAATCCCAAGGGTATGGGTCATATTCCCAAAATACCGAGAAAAAACCCTGGCCTGTTGATTTTGGTAAGAATTATCACTAAAATTGCTGATTTGGGAAACAAAAAAGCTGGTGTAAGTTTGGATTTTGGGATAACTGCACTAATGTTAAAGAAATTTTCAAAAGGGCCTTTTATAGGCCTCTGTTATAGAAGGTGAAAAATGCCTGATGTCAATGAAGGATTGTGATTTTTTATGTAACTACTGACATGCACTGATAATAGGGACACTTGACATCACTAACTGATTATCAACTGTTACAAAATTATTAACATGAACTGGTAGGATCGTTAATACAATAAGATCTATAGATTTTACAGTACAGTATGACACATTATTGACTTTGACTGATTTACATAACATCAAAATATGCTTGTATGACTTTTTAACTATAATTTTATTTTGCACTGGAATATTTGTTACTTATATAATGTTATTTTCCAGAATAGAAAATTCATTAAAGGGAGATAATTAAACAAGTTGGGGAATATATTTGTATTTCAAGAACATGATTTGCTGATAATTTGTGCTGAGTATTTTTAAAATCAATCTATGTACAATGTATGACAAAGGGACAGACTGAACAGGTTGATAAAGGGAGATAATTAAAGTAATATCAAGTTAAGCTGCTCCTACATTACACGTCATCACAATATCTTCCATCATAGTAAGCAATTTGGATAAATTCCAAACAATACTTTCAGAGTTAACAGAAAATTAAATAACAGGAAATCATTCTTTATGTAAGGGAGACAGAGTTATGGTTCTTGTATAAGACACATCAAGGGAGACAGAGTTATGGTTCTTGTATAAGACACATCAAGGGAGACAGAGTTATGGTTATTGTATAAGACACATCGTCATGATAGCCTGATCATGTGCACCCAGTTTTTTATAAAATCCATCCAGAAATGAGCAAGCAACAGATCTGACACAAAACCCAGATGGACAATGCAATCACTATATGCCTCTCCCACCCAAATAGGCTTGTATTATAAAAAAAATGTCGCAAACAATATTATTATGTTATACACAGAATAAACAGTGAGCTCATATTGATTAATGACAATCACATCCTTACTTGCAAACAACAAGGTTTGAATTGGTAGAGAATCCAGGAGACATGCTACTTGTCAGAATTCAAATAAGGCCATCCTGAAAAAATATTTTGTTTGCGGTAAAACTACCTACTCTCCAACAAGACCCATACCCAACTTTTTTGGCCTCTCGTGTAAAATTTCTTTTTTTTTAAATTAAAAACAGCATTCTGACATGTATTCTGGGTTCAATATAAAAATTATATTGTGAAAAAAAAATTCCTAACTACCTACCCACTCAATATTTTCTGGGAAGAATTATCGCATACAAATATTTTTAAGGATGGCCTAAAACACTGTTTGCTTAACATCTGAGAAGTTCACATCTGGAACAAACAGTCTGAATATAAATACTAACCTCTGTAGAAGAGTTTTTCTATAGATGTACTTGCTTCTTTTTTCTGTATCCCTATAGCAACAGTATCACCAATATTAATAGTCCCATGATACCAACTTTCTGGCTTAAAGTAAATAAATATGTATTTAAAAATTGTGTATATTATTCACAGGTGAATGCAGAAGATGTTGTTCAAAGTATACCTTGATATTAAGATGTCATGCAATAAAACCATACATGCTAAAATAATAATAATTCAACATTTGATATATTTCCCTAATATTATTTTGATTAATTATTCGATAATAAACTAGAAATGTGTCCATAGGACACGGATGCCCCCGCCATTTCACACTGGACACAAAAATGAGTGTTGTGTGGCAAATATGTGAATACAACATAGAGCAGGTTGCTTGGGAATGCTGCCTATAGTGGGAGGTAAAGATCACCTAAGGGTGGTAAACACACAACTACATGTACATTCACTATTTCAATGTAAGGAATGAACATAAATATATAAGTGTCCATTGTGACCTTGACCTTTGAGTAAGTGACACAGTTTTTGGGCATGACACGTCGTCTTAATATGATGAACATTTGTGCCAATTTATTTTAAAATCCCATCATGCATGACAAACTTATAAGCCGGACACGAACATACACTTTTACTATAAACATAATAATATGCACAAACTTTTAACGTCCACTGTGACCTTGACCTTTGAGCAAGTGACGCAGTTTATGCGCAGGACACCTCGTCTAGATATGATGAACATTTGTGCCAGTTTATTTCAAAATCCAATCATGCATGACAGTGTTATAAACCGGACACAAACATATACACACAATGCTTTAATTGTCGACTGTAACCTTGACCTTTAAGCAAGCGATACAGTTTTTGCTCATGACACGTCTTCTTGATATGATGAACTGTTATGCCAATTTATTTCAAAATCCAATCATGCATGACAGAGTTTTAAGCCGTACACAAACATATACATATAATGCTTTAAGTGTCCACTTTGACCTTTGAGCAAGCAACACAGTCGTTGCGCATGACACATCGTCTTGTTATGATGAACATTTGTGCCAATTTATTTCAAAATCCAATTATGCCTGACAAAGTTATGAGCCGGACACGAAAATCCGTAACAAACACACACACAAACAAACACACACACACCAACGGACAGGGTAAACACTATATGTCATCCGCCATTTCATGGCGGGGGCATAAAAAAAAATGTGTACATATTATTATGAGGATTCAAGAGTTTTCAAGTTCAGGAAATTATCTGGTGAAGATTGGTTGGGATATGTTCATATTTAAGAATAGACAAGGCCTATTTCATCAGTTTTTGTTAAATCAGGGGCCATTACTCCTGAGTACCTAGGGTCAATTTTGTTGGTTATCAAACTTGCCCATGTTACTACAATGTACTTCCACAGATAATTTGACAACGTTTGGTAAAGATCAAATGGAATCTTCAAGAGCAGACAACTCTTGTACATAATACCTGCCTATCACAGGTCTGATCCCCATCCAGACAGGCGTATAAAAATAAAAGATAATTGTTTGTTCCTTATTAAATTATCATTCAAAAGAAGTTTTTAACATACACAAGTATTAGGCTAGAAATGCCATACCAGATATAGAATCTCACCAGCCTCCTGAATACATTCTAACATTTTGTCTCCAGCTGTAATGTGTGGATAAATTTCTGAAAACCATTCCTGTTGAGTGAATGCTGGATACACACCTATAAAATAAATGTTGAATATACACCTATAGATTAAATACTGGGAACACACCTATAAAATAAATGTTGAATATACACCTATAAATTAAATGCTGGATACACACCTATAAAATAAATGTTGAATATACACTTATAAATTAAATGCTGGATACACACCTATAAAATAAATGTTGAATATACACTTATAAATTAAATGCTGGATACACACCTATAAAATAAATGTTGAATATACACTTATAAATTAAATGCTGGATACACACCTATAAAATAAATGTTGAATATACACTTATAAATTAAATGCTGGATACACACCTATAAAATAAATGTTGAATATACACTTATAAATAAAATGCTGGATACACACCTATAAAATAAATGTTGAATATACACTTATAAATTAAATGCTGGATACACACCTATAAAATAAATGTTGAATATACACCTATAAATTAAATGCTGGGAACACACCTATAAAATAAATGTTGAATATACACCTATAAATTAAATGCTGGGAACACACCTATAAAATAAATGTTGAATATACACCTATAAATTAAATGCTGGATACACACCTATAAAATAAATGTTGAATATACACTTATAAATTAAATGCTGGATACACACCTATAAAATAAATGTTGAATATACACTTATAAATTAAATGCTGGATACACACCTATAAAATAAATGTTGAATATACACCTATAAATTAAATGCTGGGAACACACCTATAAAATAAATTCTGGGCACACACCTATAAAATTAGTGCTGGGTACACATCCATTATTCCACTAAATGTTCTATGACCAGTGTTGACTACAGCTGGTGCTAACAGACAAGCTTTTATCTCTATTACCTATGAGCATGTCCCTTCATGATAAAATGCATAGAACTTCATACCTCTCAATCAAACAATACAATCAAAACCAATATGTAAGGAAACTTAAATTTTAGATGGCATAAAATCAGTAAAAATTCTGACAAGATGAATGCTAATGATGGAAACGACAACTATGATCACATTTCAAATTTTAAATTTATGTCGCAGACCAGACTCAAAGATGGACTGATGGCCTGACTACGATCATTATATGCCACTTCCATTCAAATGGGGGCATAAAACTACAACTAGTATCATATTAAATGATTACTTGGATTGTAACTATGGACTGGATAATTACATTTACTATTTCAGGGTTTACACAGATGAGTCAGACTTTCTTTGCCACATGACTACACCCTGATAAAAAACAAATAAATGTATAGTAAAACCGGACCACTTCCTAACTGGGCTGGAAGTCCCAGTTTTCAGAGAATTCCAGTTATTCAGAGAAGTTTTGCAAAATTTTGTAAAACAGGACTTGAAAAATCCTCTAATTCTCAGGGAATTCCAGTTTTCATGGAGTGTTATTGTACTTACCACCAGGAGGCGTTTTCTCTACAGGAAACAAGAACCACCGTTTTCGTCCAAATATAACACCATTCCATGCATCTGCATGTTTGTGAAAACTGACGCCTGAACCAGACCTTCCTAAGAAGAAGATACTGTCATCTACACCATCCTGAAATACAAAGGGCAGACATTTAAAGATACCATGGCATTATCAGTAAATCATAAAACAGTCTTTAAAAATCTAATGCCAATTGGACCAGTCAGATTTCTTTCCTGAAGTTTATAGTCTTGACATTCCTCTAACAGAACTGCAAGCACCAAATCAAAGTACTGAAAGTACTCATGGAAACTGAACCTACATAGACTTGCACTGCAACATGGAACGAGAATAAGTTTATCAAATCGAGGGTTCAACGCAACAGTGTCGTAACTCATACTGAAATGAGAACAAGTTACTACAGTGTTGCGCTGAGCCCTCGAAATGCATTGTGCGCGCCTAGCGAGTGACGGCTATGTAAAGATGAAGTATTGTTCAGTTTCCAAAAATATACCAATGAAGCATCAGAGCTATTTCTCTATACTGTCTTAATATCACCTTCCTACCTGTCACACAATGAATTTAAAACATGCCCAATCAATAACAGGTTCTTATTGAAGAAATGCAAGATGTTACATACTACCTGTACCTGTTTTAAAAGTTTAAATACTTAAATAAAATTAAGGTATAATACAGTATTCACTGACGGTGAGGTCTGATTATTAAAAATTGCAAAGTTGCTATCTATGTAAATAAATGTGAACAAGAATAACTAAACAAGAGGGTCATATGGCCCTATAACTGCTCACCAGAAAAAAAGACCTTCAGAGAAGAACATTTTTCTTTTTTTTTCCTATATGAGCCATTGTAAAATCAAGTGAACCCTGGGGCAGGGCCAATTTTGACCCCCAGGGCCATAATTTGAACAAACGTGGTAGAGGTCTGCCAGACAATACCATATACAAAATATCTAAGCTCTAGGCCTAGCGGGTTCTGAGAAGAAGATTTTTTTTATTTTCCTGTATAAGTCTATTTAAATCAAGTGACCCCCGGGGCGGGGCCAATTTTGACCCCAGGGGAATAATTTGAACAAACTTTGTTCCATTAGACAATGCTATATACCAAATATCTCAGCTTTAGGCCCTGTGGTTTCAGACAAGTAGATTTTTAAAGTTTTTTCTATTTGTTGCTATAGCAACCAGAGTTTTTTATGAAATTTAATTGTTTGAACAACTTTGAAAGGGGACCACCCATTGGTTGCAATCGGCATAGCGGTGTAGGAGGAGATGTTGTTTTAAGTAAATATGGACGCCACTTCACGACAAACGACGGACGCTCCCTTTGATTTTCGTGTGTTTCCGGAAGTTAAGTTCCTAACTGCTAGGTATCATAACACTTTAACAGAGCTTGTGCTCAAGACCCAGAGGAAAGTGTCATCATTTGGCAGCCAATGGTACAGGGACATATACAGCAAGTGGGTAACACATCATAGGAAGTGCATAACAACAGGTGGGGCCTATATTGAAAAGGTTTGATGAGCGATTCTTTGCGACAGTGATTTATGACGGAAGTGATAATTTTTAGTGATGTTCTGATTAATCATATATTCAACAAATCATTGAGTAATAATCACTGACTTTTGCCTGTGATTAATCGATTAAATTTTCATGGACTGATTACAATCACTAGTAATTTTGTCTCTAGCTTATACATTGTTTGATTATGAATCAAGTCCACGAACTTCTGGGACACCCCTAGTAAGTTTTAAACTAGAGCTGACAAATACCCCCCACATGCTGCATAGACCTTGGAGCTACAGCCATGGGACTTGAGTGTGACACATCATTAAGTGGTGGTAAACATCATTATTTTGTGGTAATTTATTTCAAAATCCTCCAATGAATGACAAAGTTACAGAGTGGACACGCCAAAAAGACCTTTGAACTGTGTGACCTTGATTTGGCACAGACAGACAGATAGACAGACAAAGTGACTCCAGTATAGCCCCCACTTTCTAGTGAGGGGTATAACAAAAGTCTTTGACAATTGAAGTTGACAGCAAAAGACCAACAAACTGTTTATACTTCATTGTCATGATGTAGGAAAAACACAGAACTCAATAAAAGTTACAATACTTTGTTGTGTAACTTGTGCTCAGTGGTATTCAAATATCATTGTATTAGGTGCGACCATTATACAACATACCTTTCCTTGAATTGATCCAGGTAAATGTCACTGGGCCATCATTTGTAGTTTTACTGTGCATGATAATGATTGTCCAACAAACATGTCATATAACTACCTTAGAAACACATACGTCAATCAGTGGCCAGTTGTTAATTTTTAAAGGTTTGACTGTGATGCCCCAATAATCGCTCATGAACCCTAAATGACAGGGACTTCTTTCATAATAACGAGTCACTGCTATATATACCATAGAAATAATTTTAGAAAAATCTTTTTAGGGCAACCAGTAGGTAATTTATCAACACATTACCTTTTCGGAAAAGAAGATTTTTAATTAAACAAGAGGGCCATGATGGCCCTATATCGCTCACCTGAGCATTGTAACACTAAGGGATAATTTAATCAAGGAAAGGTTATTTGACATGGTAAAGAATTATCTACCAAAACTCTTAAGTAGGTGTTGAAATCAACTGACCCCGGGGCTGTGCCAATATTGACCATGGGGCCATGATTTGAACAAACTTGGTAAAGTTCAACAAGAAAATGCTACATCTGAAATATCTAAGCCCTAGGCCTAATGGTTTTGGACAAGAAGATTTTTTTTATTTTCCTATATGGGCCTATATAAATCGAGTGACCCCGGGGCAGAGCCGATTTTGACCCACCCAACCATAATTAGAACAAACTTAGTAGAGGTCTGCTAGACAATGCTACATACCAAATATCTTAGCTCTAGGCCTTGTGGTTTTGGACAAGAAGATTTTTTAAATTTTCCTATATAAAATAGAGTAAACCCTAGGGTGGGGCCAATTTTGACCCAGGGGCCATAATTTTAACAAACTTGGTAGCGGACCACTAGACAATGCCACATACAAAATATTAAATCTCTAGGCCTTGTAGTTTTGGACAAGAAGATTTTTTTAATTTTCCTATATAAGTCTATATAAATCATGTGACCCCTGGGGCAGGGCCAATTTTGACCCCAGGGCAATAATTTGAACAAACTTGGTAGAGGTCCACTGAGCAATGCTACATACCAAATATCTAAGCTCTAGGCCTAGTGGTTTCAGAGAAGAAGATTTTTGAAGATTATCAAAAAAATCCTTCTGGTTGCTATGGCATGGAATGGAATTCTTTGAACAACTTTGGTAGAGCTTCAAGCAAGGAACACACCTGTGAAGTTTTGTTTCAATTGACCCAGTGGTTTAGGAAGAGATGTTGTTTAAAGAAATTATTGCCGACGGACGACGGACATAGCTTGATCCTTAAAGCTCACCTTGGCACTCTGTGAGCTAAAAATTAAAGGAGGTTCTCTATACAATGCTATATACCACATATAAAATAGCTAGGCCTTGAACCCTTGGAGAAAAATATTTTTCTTTTTTTTTCATATATGAGCCCATGTAAAATCAAAGTACCCCTGGGGCGGAGCCAATATTGACCCCAGAGCCAGAATTTTAACAAACCCGGTGGAGGACTATTAAACAATGCTTCACACCAAGTATCTAAGCTCTTTTAAAATATTTTCTTATATAAGCCTATCTAAAATCAAGTGACCCCTTCGGTGGGGCCAATTTTGACCCAAGGTGAATATTTTGCACAATTTATGTAAAACAAGCGACCTCGCTGGGTCAGGGGCTTATTTCAACCAACAGGGGAATTTGAACACTTCCTGTAAAGGACCACACAACCATGCTGCACCAGATATTTCAGTGTTAGGCCCTGCGTTTTTTCCAAGGAAGATTTTTAAAGGCTTTCCCTGTATATAATCTGTGTAAAACAAATGACCATAAAGCAGGGCCCATTTTGACCCCAGGGAAATCTTGATAGAGGACCATCCAAGGACTATTCCTGTGTTGTTTTTTTTAATACGTAGCTTCAGAGAAGATAACATTTGAATCATTGACGTCACATGACACATGTCACATTAGACACATGACGATCGACAGGGCAACCCTTATACATGTAGCTCATGATGACGATTTGTGCTCAGGTGAGATAAAAAAAACATGTTTATGTCTGAACTTTACTGTTTATCCATTGTTTAAAGGTCCATTTGACAGCTATGGTCAGAGCTGACCCAGAAATAGGGAGAGAATATACAGGAGAACCATATTCATACTTCTATGATCGCAGGAATAATGTTCCTCCTAGACTAGTAATTATTTCATATATCTTTCTCGTCATCAGACATACCGATGACAGGAGTATAATCGGTTGATAATCAGGGGTGAAGATAAGGTTTTGCCAAAGGCACAGACTGAAAATAGAATATTTGGACAGATAAACATACTGGCAGCATCATTACTTCAACCAGCATGTAAGGAGAATAGGCTAACCCCCTATACTTCTCATATTTTCTCCTCCGATTTACACGTTTCATTAAACTAACAACCACCCAAAACTCACATCGTTTACAAACGACTTACCTTGATTTTCAAGAAGTACGGAGGCTTCAAAGTTGATGGCAAACTAGAATCATTGTAAAAATCTCTGTCAAATATATACCTACAAGAAACAAACATCTACATGTATAGTTCAATTATTCTAGTTAACAAATTGCTTCTGTGTTTGTGATCATAAACAAGCAAATATACAGAAATTGAAAGACACCGGAACAAAGCCAATTCTCCCGAAGTAAGAGCCAGATTCACTGTATGAATTAGCTGGGAAGAATGAACAGTCTTTGACATGATGCCTCCTACCTATTTCACACTGAGATCATTCAAACTGACTACCTGAGGCACCGAGGTTATAAAACTTGAGAAACAGTCTCAGAGCTCAAATCTCAATTCCATTCTCAAAGTATTGTGGTAGAAAATTATGGAGTTGATTAATGTTGAGATCATGTTTTCTGTCAGAATAATGTAACAATTATGTCATTATTGTCTAGTGGTGCAACAATATACCGGTATATTGCGATACAACATCGGGCCGATACATACCGCAGTATGACATCCATGTACCATGATATTTTCTTTAATAATTGTACTCATACTCCATTGAAGTAACTAATTTCAGGACAGATGTTTTAGTGTTGTTTTGAACCATCAAAGACTGATTCATCCCTCTAAATAACAAATTATTGATTATTTGCAGCTTTCCAATAAAACTATTTTAGTACAGTGTGTAAAACTGATAGTTTATCTATTGGTACTGATAAGCCATCTACTGGCTACACTATATGAATTAACTACCTTATACAGTTATATGTGTATGTGATAATGGGTTAACACTTGAGTTAACAATGGCTTTAGTTTTATTGTGTTTTCCATAAGTTCACTGTATCACAATACGTATTGCAATATGGATCGACTGTATTGCAATATATCGCAATACGGGTTATGCCATATAGTTGCACCCTTATTATGATCTAACCATTAAACTAACTCTGAAACATTTAAAGACAAAATTATGAGATTTGAGCTTGGAGGCTGTACTCTAGATTTATAACTTCTGGGCCTGGGCAGCAGACCTAAAACATCTGCCCCTGAATGAAGCAATTATAACACATTGTAAAATAGAATCCATGTTATCAAATATGTGCAATGTGTTCTAAAAATATGTAACAACATTTTTGTACTTACATGGGTTCATGATTTGCATCTTTGTCATTCATTATTTTGTCAATATACTGAGAGAAAGATGTTTGTATGTAACCATTGCCTCCGTGCCTCACAATTTCTCGAGCGTTTCCTGACATCACAATCCACTGTCCATATTCCTTTTTCAAACTTTCGATGCTCCATTTTTCAGGCTGTGTCCAGTCATAGGCTCCATTTTTGAAACGAAGTATTAACGGCTTTTTGTATCGATAAATCTTTTCAAATTCGCTCTCATTCAAATCATGAGCATAGCGTCTGTCTATAGTGCAAATAATGCTATCATAGTTCTGCAAAGATTCTACATCAGCCAACCGCCAGCCTCCATTTTTTGTGTGCGTAAATTTTTCATCCCATCCCAGTTGTAATAACATAAATTCGAAAATACTAAGAAACGTTAAGTGATATTCATAACAAACAATTGCTACTACAAGCATACAACTGCTATAAATTAATATCCATGTATAGGTTGATGGTGAGGAATCAGACGATGGTTTAGAAGACACTTTAGATGTTTTAAATGATCCTTTTTTCTCATTGGAGCCTCTTTTCTTAGACATCTTATCCGACCTATGTTAAAGAGCAAACCATATAGTAAAATCAACACAATGACACATCTTAACATAATAATCTTCTCCTGATGAAAAAAGGCCATGGATGGACAAATGTTATTTTCTTTCTCGTGTCCGAATCTTTTTTTTCATATAAATATAGGGGCGGTGGATTGATAGACTAGGCTTATTTTTAAATATATTTTTAGCATCGAAAAATACTTCTTTAATTAATGGGGTTTAATGTTGCACTTATAACCCTGATGGGTCATTTAGTGACTTTCCAGTGTTTTGCAATGGAGAATAAACCCAGATATATGATTTACCTGGATAGAACTACTGTACGACCTTCCATAAGCTTGATGGGCACTTTCCTGACATTCCTGAGGTTAAATTAATAGTTAGATCATGCAGTGGGAAAAAATCACGCTGTTTTTTGAAAGGAGGTTGTTGCTCAAGAGAGGGTCGCTCTGGAGAGGTTGCACTGTATAAACCACAGAAGGATAGGTACATCCAAAAACATATTTTTATGACTCTTTTGAAAGAAAAGAAAAATCAAGCTCATAATGCCACTGATGACCTATTTGTTTGGAACAGAAATTTAACTTCTGTTCTATTTATTGGAAACTTTGTTGGAAATAGAAACATACCATACGTACATGTATATACGTCTTGTAACCTAATCACGCTCCAAGATGGTGCTGGAATCTTTCTGTGAATATTTTTCATCAGAAGACATCTAGAACATTTTATTTAAGTTGTGGAAAATATAGTGACATTTCCAGTTTAGACATTCCGATAAAAGACTACATATGTGTTTATATAATTATTTTTTTCTGTTGTTGAATAGTCTATTTTATGTCAAATATTGTACAAACCATGTATTTCATTTTAAATCTTCAGATAATGAATTACAACCTGATTGATTGGATGATTTTGTTGGTACAATTTATAATTATGTATCATAGATAAGAAAAACATGTGTTCGGGGAAGGGGGGGGGGGGGGGGGGGTGGGATTACAGTTTCTTATATATATTAAAAACAAATATGGTGACCAATTGATATTGTATTTTTTCATGTAGCATAATAATTATGATAAAGTTCTTTGGGTGAAACTATACATTTCTTATGGTTATTCATTTTACTTCACTTAATTTTCCCATTTAAGTTTTTATAAGAATTAGCATTGCTTTGTGCTTTAGTAAAACATTTTGCAATATTGATTGTATTTGTTAAAGTGGTTATCTTGAAAATATCCGCACATAGTAGCATATCTTATAAATACATATTAAATTAAAGACTA
Organism: Lutraria lutraria; assembly: GCA_964023205.1. Classification (NCBI taxonomy): domain Eukaryota; kingdom Metazoa; phylum Mollusca; class Bivalvia; order Venerida; family Mactridae; genus Lutraria; species Lutraria lutraria. The sequence goes on from OZ026844.1 coordinate 34,749,455, forward strand.
AGTGGTAGTTTTTTGTTTCAAGCAGTGTAATGTCTTATGAACAACCCCTCTGTTTCAAAATTTGCGCTTGAAATTGAGCAGAAAATGTACAACATGCCTATTTTTAAGTCAGTACTGTCAGATTTAAAAATGAAAGGGGTTTTCTCTATGTTTCTGGTAAGGTGCCATAGCCCTTAAATGTGAATGAAATAGTAGATTTAAGCCTCTTTTGGAGAAATAATTCTCGCATGAAACCAATTTGGTGAATGAAATTTCAAGGAGTAAATTATTATAGTAATTTATTAAACAGTATACTTACGTAGGTACAACATTATGAAAATCTGTCAATCCATCATCTTTGGTTTTATTTCTGTCTTTCCGACTTCTAATCAAATGATAGCTTTTTGTCATTTCTAGATAAATAGAATATATACCTAGTAAGTCAATAAAATCAAATCTTTAGAACCCAGATTAGGTTTATTGCAGTTAGTTTTGTTTGTTTATTTGGGTTACATAGAGGCCGTTTTTCAACAATTTTTCAGTTACACAAAAGTATAATGGCTGCTGATATTTTAACCAGTACTAACTTATCCTTCCACAAGAAACCGGCAATTTCTCCAGATTAGGAGGAAAATGAACATTGTTGTTAAATTATCAAGGAAGGGTATTATTGCTGTTTGTCAAGAGTAGTTCAGTAAGTTAAGGGTTTCATCACACAAGTGACTGAAGCACTGTTGCAAAATTGGACAAGAGTGCCAGGTCACAAAATAAGCCGGTCAAAAGGTTTGGGAGACTATGAGTGGCAAATTATGCATATTTTAAAAAAAAATAAGCAACATTTGTCCAAAATGCAAATGGTCAATGAACGTATTCAAAAAGTTTGGTGAAGATCGGTTGATAATTAGTTGACTTAAGAGAGCGGACACTGAATATTTAGTCAATTTTCAATGTATCAAGGGGCATAACTCAGAAGTGCCTGGTGCGATAGGGCTGGTTATCATACTTGACCTAGATCTAATTCTGATAAACATTTTCATCAAGTTTGGTGAGGATCTGAATAAAACTGTTTGAATTAGAGAGCGGACAACGTTGTGGACGCCGCCAAAACCACGGGTGTTCCCATAATAAAATTTAAACAAGATTCAAAGTTATGTAACTTGAGATTGTCCTCTCACTTCAAAATCTCAATTTTGTGTTTTCAATATTCTGAAAGTTAAATGTTTGCAAACAGATCTAAAGTTAGTCAAAAAAATGAACATGGTATAACCTCTGATTCAGTACTTCAGGTTTGCATAGCAAACTTGACCCTCACATCCCAAATTTATTAAGCTGTTGTAAACCTCCCCATGAGTCCCCACCCCTCACTAACCATCATAGCTAACACAATGTCATATAATTCAAATTTCTAGTGCAAGGAAGTAGACAACAGGTTTCAAACCCACAGCTGCCATACTAACAACTTTGCACAAACTTGAAACACTCAAAACATACTTCTTATCAAATCAACTAAACACTGAATTAACAAAATCATACAACAGTGTTTACATATGATAAACTAACCTATGTATGTGACTGATAAAAATTCTGAAACTGGAAAAGATTAATTCTGTCGCAAAATCAAGTTTTTATATATATTCTTGGCCTTATTAGCAAACATATTGCCATCTGTTGATGCTAAGAGTAATAATAATTTATACAGTACATTAATCCTAACCCTACTTAATTCTTTATGATCTTCTACAAGGTATGTACCATTTGGTAGCTTTATTAGCATATCTTAGCTAGAACAGACAGCACTCTTTAAACTTAAAAAATCTTGCAAATGGTTTAAGTGATTTACCTTTAACAGTAAGTAATAAATCGCTAAAACAAGACGCTGTGATCAACAAATACATAATGATCCCATTGATAATAGACTAAAAATCTAAATGAAGACCATGTATAAAAGTAGAGTGTTTTTTAAAGTCACCAATCCTGAATGAATTTTCAGTCCCAATATATTCCCCATATTTTCATGTAGATTAACCAAGATTATCCAAATAGCGTAATCAGAGTGCTATACTTGTATATGGCTTATCTGAAGTGATAAACAAGTCCCTAAAATCATTCAAACATGCACGTTCACATCTGTATTATCCAAAGCTGACAATCAACTCGGATCAAAGACCATTATGAATCATGATCATCACCAAGATCAAGAAGTATGTCGAGTGTCCTGTTGCCTTGATTCAATGAGCAATAAGAATATGTCAGATTTCTCTTCATAATTGTGAAAAAATCAATGTGAAATTTTATGGTGGTCAATGGTATATGACTACTCTCCTATGAAGCTTGGAGCAGTGTAAGTAAGCAACTTCACATTTTGGATTCAAGTATCAGTGCTTATATTGTTTGTTTGTTTCATCGGGTTTTACGCCATTTTCAATATTATTTCGGTCATATCGTAAACAGCTTTCCTGGACTTCATTTAGGCCTTAACCAGTACTAACCACATTCTATCCGTAAGCTTCTGCCAAGCTACCCCACATAATTCAGAGGTGGAGGACAGTTTAACATAGGATGTAATATCTTCAGTCAAATTTATCATGGACAGTGTGAGTCTCGCCCGGGCGGTGCTTATAACTGACTTACAGAAAATGAACAAATAAAAAAAGCAAGATTCAGGATCAAAACAATCATGTCCCAGATAGATATCCATCAAGTCAATTCGGCATTAATACCAATAACCTATTGGGCTTAAATTGCAATTTAGATAGTTTGCCTTAAACCAACCAATCCAAAAATGTTATTGCAAAATCTGGACCGACCTTATTTTTACTTCCTTATATATAATAAATCCTATTTTTACTATCAGAGCATTACAACCTTTAAACTCCTCATAATTATATTTTTGCACAAACTGGTGTGAAGTAGTGAAAACTTGTTTAATGTCTGGGTTGTATTTATTTTGATTTTCTATTTTAAGCTCTGTGAGTTTCAATACCCCTAGGTTAAAGTTAATGTAATTGACGTCATAATTACATTTACATTTCTGGCAAATTGACATCAACTCTAAAATAATATCTGGTATTCCCCAAGGTTCTGTCCTGTGCCTCTCAACGTTCATATTTAAAATCTAACTTTGCATCTTAAGTATTATTTTGCTATAAACAGAAACGAATTAAGTGAGTTTTTTTGTCTTATCACTACTCATCAGTATGTGGAAGGGGACAACATGCACATGGGGTTGAAACAGTTTAGGGGTTGAAACAGTTTAGGGGTGAAACAACCAGTCACATACATAAAGAAGGATGTAAAATTAGTTTGGTACAGTTGCCACAATCAAACATCTCATTTTCTTCAAATACATTTAACAGGGATGAGAATAGCAAATGAGAGAAAAAATCCGAAAGGCTGGAGGTCAAGAAGGAAGCCTAGGCCCCTTTCTGACCTCGAAATTATTTAGGAGGCTCTGAAAAAAACGAAAATCCGCTGATTAGCGGAAAATTCTCGATCAATTTACAACTACATTTGTATAACTTCCCTCATGACAAGCGACAATAGTTCAATTTTCCCAGAGCCTATAAAAATCTCCCTACTTGAATAGTACCCTACATGTATGACAACTTTTAAGCATTCTTTAAACTATTACATAATTATTAAGCATTTCATACAAAAATTTTAGTTCACCTAGCCATCAAATGAACCATTCGATTAAAACAATAGGAAAATATTCAATATCTTATTTCACTCAAACATTTCAAAGAGACATTTCAAACACTTGTATAGCCTACACTTATTTAAGTTATTAACATATTTTTACCTTATGAAATTAAATATATTTTTGCATTATGAAATTAATACTGAATTTATAAACATATAACCTTATGTAGTCCACATGCACTTATTAATATGGTTTTGTCCAAACGTAAGATATCACTTGGTCAAACTAATCACGGAACAGAAAAATGCTTTTAAAAATAATGTCCCAGAATGCAATACCACATATCTTAATCAAAATTCACTGCCTGAATTTGTTGTAAGATCATTTATCTCTAACAAAAGTACATACACTGTCAAACTGACTACTTAAAAAAGCCATAATTTATTGGTTCAATGATAAAATTGAACAGGGCTAAAAATAAAAATAAGTTTGTTTGGAGTGCTCCAACCTACTCAAGAAAATCAATCCCAGCAAATAAATAAAAATTGGGGGGGGGGGGCATTTCATTTTTTTACTATTGTTATATAGTACAAGAAAATCCCTACCTACATGTATCTACCCAGTGCTAAAATTCTGGTTCAGAGTAGTCCAAACAAACTTATTTTTTATTTTCAGCCCAGGCTATTCAATTACATCATAGTGATAAAACTTAACAACCTGTGTTTTTGTAGGCAGACTCAGGGCCTTTTTTCCAAAAATTGGGAAGGGGCCTTAGCCTTTCATTTTGGGAAATTCAAGTGGCATATTTGGCTAAATTTTGAGAAGGTTATATAACTGAGTTAAAATAGCATTGTATTTTTAGGAATTTCTTGCCTCAAATTGGGAAAAACAGCCTTTTTGCAATTGCATGGGAAGTCACCGAATTTCGGCCTCTGTTATAGAAGGAAAAAAAGCCTTGAGACTATACCAGTAATTCGGTCAGAGATTGGTCATACTTCAACAATTCACTGACACTGACACGTATATTGTGGGTTTTTTTAATTAAGAAGGACATCATTCCCAGTGTGCTGACGAAATGAGACCCTACCTTCTATACTGACACACTTTTAATGACCTACTTTAAAACAAGTAAATTCTTTTATGTTGACATATCAAATATTAGATTAACCGAAAGTATATCTTTTTTACAAGCAATATTTCAAACACTAATTGAGAAATGATTATACGATATAAACTCGCTTAGTCTCAGATTTCCTCGCAAACAAGTAACTGTTTGTGAAACATGAATGCCCCCTTACGACTAACTGGATAGTAAGACCTTGCCCTTTGATCTATTGAACTTAAAATCAATAGGGGTAATCTACATGCAATGGCCCAATCAAATTTGAGGACCTATAAGGTCAAATCATTCTCTAGTTATTTGTCAGACAAGGTTTGTGTACTGAAGGTCACTGTGACCTTGACCTTTGACATACAGACCTCAAAATCATAATGGGTCATCTACATATGATGACCAACCTCCCAACCAAATCTGAAGAGCTTAGGCCAAATAGTACTATTGTTATTGGTCGGACAAGGTTTGGTTACGTGCGGACCAACATGTGCAAAGCAATATACCTCTTTTCTTTGAAAGGGGGCATAATTAATAATTGTTGTGCAAGTTATCATATACATTGTATTATAAGTTTGATTAGTTAAACTATCGCATACTTGTCTACCTTATTACACAGAGCATAGGGAGGAATTCCACATGACGGTTTCAAATTAAAGATATTTATAATAAACTATAACCGTGGGCGTGGGTGCTCCCATAATACGACCCGTTTTTCAGTATTGATCCTGATTTCACTTCTAGACATGCAGTCTGCATATAGTATGCCTACGTAAATACTTGTGTGTAGGTTATATGTTAACTGAAAAACCCAGGCCATTTTGTTTGTTTTTGTTTATGGAAATTTTATGAAAACGTCACTTTCTCAAACTGTCAACATGTTCTCAAACTTCTCAACACCTTGAGGTTCTCATAATTAGTGACATGATCTTTAAACATTTGTAGTTTTCTATAACTCCCGTAAACATCTTCACCAACCAAATAAATTCAATTTGTCTTGATATTGTCAGTCTGAGTTGTGAAAAAAATTGGATCACTTACTCCTATGAATAAAAACCGTCATTCTTTTTTGGACCCAATTTTGGGTGTAAAACCATGTCGAGGGCTCAGCGCAACACTGTCGTAACTTGTTCTTATTTCAATATGAGTTACGACACTGTTGCGTTGAACCCTCGGTGTGTCTTATACACGAGTATCTATGGTAGATCCTCCAGTGAACATTTTGAAAGCAATATTACTCATGGGAATTTTTGTTTTGTACCAAAAATAAAAACATGCCTGAGATGTTGCCTGTACATATCATTCATTTGTGCAAATTACTGAAACAGATCACTATTTAACAAATACCACACCCTAGATTTAACTCTGAGCAATCATCCAAATTTCAAATTCATAATCCAACAAAAAAGATTGGTAAAGCACTAACGAATCTGATAAAAATCTATCATATTATTTGTGTACAGTAAAACCTGTCTTAAGCATCCACTCAAGGGAGAACGAAAATATGGTCGCTGAGGACAGGTGGTCTCTTAACTAAGGATTAGAGTTACATACTATGAAATGGTACGAACCATGTACATTTAATTAGGCAGTTAAACATTTTATACAGAGACAAATGTAACCGTGGCTTAGCATTTTAAAAACAGTACTTTGTACATAAAATCTTAAGAAAATATTAAACATTATTGATTTAAAAATGATTATTTTATAAAACATAAAACATGTGTTTGTAGTGTTAACATACTGTTCAGATAGAAATATCACAGTTTAGAATTAAAGCGCTGATAGCACTGGAAGAACAGGGTTTGATCCTGAGGTTAGACAGTTGTATTATCAGCCACACAGTGCCACACACACAGGCACGACCGTGGTCCAGTGGTTGGTGCACTGGATTTGTAACCCGGCAATCAGGGTTCGATTCCCAGTCGCTACAGGTCATACCTTTCAATGAATACATATTTATCAATTCTTAACTAATATGTATTACATATACCTTGTTACTACTGTAATTTTCATATGAACCTATAAACATGTAATTGTCTTATACAAACTGTCTGATTATGACAGAGATGATACATAATGAATTGTTGACGATGGACTCAGCCCGATCCTAATAGCTCACTCTGGCATTCTGTGCCAGGTGAGCTAAAAAGGTCTATACCTCTACATGTACTTTGTAATTTAAAAACAGTTTGAAATGTTTCTTATACAAATAAAGGCCTATTTCACCAGCAAGACATCTTTCTAGGTAAAATATAACATCCAAACTAAAGCCTAATGGGATTTTAATCCGTGATATTTTTTTCTGTTTTAGTACAATTATATTACTGAGTAATAACATGACATATTTATTAAACTACATTTTTTTGATTGATCAACATTCCTGCTACACATACAAGCTGCAGTTCAAAAATGATCTCAGTTGTACTTTATCAACATTTCACATCTGAGAGTGGACATGAGGTGATAAATTACACAATACAGAGCTCTGGTCAGCAAGCCTTTTGAGGTTTATTAACAGTATTTTATAACCCTTCAATTAGCAACAGACTATTACAGCGATTGTTTAGTGATTACCTTGTTTACAGCATGGGTTTAAACCACATGATAAAATTACGTATTTTCATTGGATATTATGAGCAGCGCAATAATCTCATCAAGTTCAACTTTTATTTAACGCATTTCATTTCATTCCATTCATTAAGCAACATGTTTTACGTATAAGCTTAACACCAAAGTCATTTTATATGGACAGTGTAAAGCAGATAAGACCGAATGCCGTCTTCTCATTGGAACTATTTATTTGGCGTTTTGGGAAGAACTTCTTATCGGTTTTGATAGGGGAAACTGCGAGGTTAAAAAACTGGTAGTAACCGAGAACAAGGTTGCAAGCAACCCTGTTCAAAAACAGATGGCAAATTTCTGAGCTTGCTCCTGAATTAAAGGTTTATTTGTCACAGCTATTCATTCCTCTAAACCTAAAATTTTTCGGTTTGCCGACAATCTTTTGTTTAGGTGATACAAACAATCACACATTTAGGACAACACACCACACAGCGGTCGCTTAACAACCACAATATAGACAGAAAGTACTGGTCGTTAACCGCGCTAGACAGGTGGTCGCATAACTAAGTTAATTTAACGTTTAAAAACTCTCGGGAGGAATTGAGAGCGGTCGCACAAGACAGGAGGTTGCTTGTAAAAGGTGATCGGAAGGACAGGTTTTACTGTACAGAGATAACTGATTTGTTCTAACCAGTCAGTGCTCAATTCATGTTTTGCTTCAGTTTGCATAAATTTAATCATACGTTTTTGGCAACCTACAGTGCCAATAATTCTGACAAATTTAATTTAGATTTCTGTATCATTCAGTAACATTTACATGTATACATGTACAATACTGTGACACATACATTAGTATCAGACTATAGAGACAATAATTACAAATTACAATGCTAAATTTTCATTAAATGTATTACATTTTTATTTAAGTGTAACAGTGGCAATAATATACCTTTAGTCGTTTTCAACCATCTTGTGTTAAAAAATTCTAAATTCATAACACCTGCCAAATTGCTTTGATTTAAAAGCCAGTTTAAAAGTCCCTTGGTCATTGTGTAATTTTAATACCTTTTTATTTAAACTAAACTTGGGAATGGCGTACTGAAAGTTTACAGAATCACCTTTTATCCAATCAAAATTCATTTAACTTTCACTTACAGTGCTAAGGGTATATAAGTCATTGCATCTGTCTTTCCCATTAATTAGGCTGGCTGACCTTCAGGTCAGTGAACTCTCTAGGCTTAGGCTTGGAAACTACTTTGGAAAAACACTTTTCCGCTACTATAAATTTTCATTTGTATGCGTATCTGACCATTTCTGATGTGTATTTTATGCAGATACACATGCTATATGGACTACTGATTGCAGACTCACTATAAGTTAATTGGCTAGGCCTTAAATAGCTTAGTTTTCGGAGTCAACTTTTTCCACGTTTGTAAATTTAAACCAATAGAAGGAAGGATTTTCTCTGAATCATCACGTACATGTCATTTTCCGATGAAATTATCCAACAGAATGAAGAATTTCTTCTGAATAATTAATACGTAATGCCAAGAAATATAGAGCAAAACAGAGCCCAGATATCTGCGGGCAAAAACAATTAATTAATAAATTATCTTGTAAACAAACTTACCATGTTTCTTACAAGCAACTAGTATCAAGTATTGGTGTACTGTACGGATTACAATCACACATACATCTTGATTTTTTCCTATGCTAAACTATAGTCTACAGCAAACCTTTGAATAACGGACCTTCCATCGTGTAGGCCAGAAACAATGCATATAATTATGAGAGGTTTTCACTATATATACAATGACATTTTCGTTTTACGTTTCTTTCCGTAAATAACTATCATAATAATATAAGTTAATTACATGCAAATGGCGTCAGAAACGCATATGTTTATATGGATTTATCCATATATGGCCTCATGAACAGTACATGTATTAGATATATACGCTCTGAAAATAATTTACAAATGGCGTAATATATAAAGGGGAGGTAACCAGAGTTAAGTGTAGAGTATCTATGTTTTAAACTGGTCTCCGGTTCCATGCTACGATGGACCAGAGGAATACACGCGGCTGTAAATGTATGCGGAGATGTTACTAATGCCCGAATATATGATGTAAAAAATTGCACCATACAAAAAGATACAATCAATACTAAAAGTTACCGTGATGGCATTTATTAAACTTACTGAAACAAAGAGATGACCATATTATGCAATCTGAGACCAATTAGGTCCCAGGTGTAATCAATGCATGGGCGTTAGCTATTGTGCAAAAAGAATACACCTTTTATATTAATGTTTTTTTTAATGTACACGTGTACATAGCATAAATTGATCAGACTAATTGGTATCAATTTCTGTAAAATATAGGCTTTGATCATTAATTGTATTTTCTTTTTTTCCAGCATATCTTAATTAAATCAGCGCAACCAATTAAGGACTATATATATACATATATAAGTCCTTGGTGCAACACATGTTTTAAATAAAATGACCATGTTATGCATTCTTTACTTGATTTTTTTTGTTTACACCAATGCAGAAATCAAAGGGAGCCCATGTTTCCATATTCTATACACTATGACTACTTGTTTTTGCAATCTAAACGTGATGTGGTTTTAAGTATAGTAAGTGATAATTAATTCAGCATATATATAAAGGATGTTGAATAGGAAGTTGAAAAACATTGTTATATGCATGTACGAGGGTTGTCCTTCTCATAACTTGGGTATATTTCACTATTTTGAAGCCTCATGTCTGTGACGTATAATTGAAATCTTCGTTGAGGTGTTGGGCAAATTTGATTAAAATACAAAGAACATGAATAAAGTTGCACTGTGTTTAATTACATCACTAACACATACCCGGCGCACGGCATAACGTATGTAAGCCCTTGGTTATATCAGATCAGGAAGGCCGACAGTAGTACAGAATGTAGAACAACAAATAAACAAGAATACAACAACACGTGCAAGATTATGTTTCTTTATATAGTTTATAGTAATTTTTTTGTATCGGCGGAAGCATAAATTATATATTACGTATAACCAGAGACATAGATAACAGATCTAGAGATTGGCAGGTAAAACTAGAAAACCAAATAACATACGTATACAAATTATACATTTTCTGTTATTGGGAATTTGACTTTTGACTCAAATGAAAATATAATTTTGAGACTTATATATAATTTGTCCGCCTGACCCACAATATTTTGTGCTGGCATGTTGAAAATGTTCGTAGTAAATACGGAAACAAATGGTTACATTTCTGGTCGAAGACTAAAGATTTCTAGAGAGAATAGAGAGAGAAAACACTTTAAGAGCATATTATTGAGTTTCTGCTTAAGTTTGTTCGTGAAACTGGTGCCTGATCTTTTATATGATTGTCAAACAAATACATTTCAATTTTCTTTATATTTTGTCTGTGATTTTTATTGAAATACCGATTCAAACTGACTTTGATTTGAACTCTTAAACAGTTCAAGGTATATTTTTGGCTATTTGATGGTTCAACGAATGATTGTTCAATGTTTATTTTGGGCTATGTTTTAGGACAAGTCATCTACCTCGCCAGATCTCTATAAAAGTCAACTATATGGTCATATATATATATTATAATGCTGTTTTGCACAAGTTTTGAGCAATCCCATTTCCTGGACTTATATGAAGGCTATACGAAATCTGAAACCATTGTTTATCATGACACTAGTACTGTACGTGTGTTTAGTTCGACAAGTATGAAGCAGACAGCTACAAATGTACGTGCAAATTTATGGGAAGAAAAACTCGCGAAAATTAATTCTGCTGGTTATGCAACTACAAGACAGTGCAACCCCTGGGGCGGATCAAATATTGAAAGCTCTAGGCAGTGTATAGTTTCTGAAGAGAAGGTTTTTAATAATATTCACTGTGTTGAACGGAATCAACATTTTTGAACAGCTTTGAAAGGAGACCATGCATCCATGGATTATTCCTGCCAAGTTTGGTTACAATTGCCCCAGTGAGAAGATAATGTTTAAAGAAAAGGTCCACATCATTCACGACGCACGATGGACACAGGACGATCACAAAAGCTCACATTGGGCACATTGTATTCAGGTGAGCGAATGGAATTGTGGGTAAACAAGAGGCTGTGTTTAATAAACTCATATGCCTACGGTGGCATGCTTGACAGTACAGACAGGTAAAAGTGTAAATATAGAAGCAAGTTTCAAAAATACATAATTGCCAAATCCCGTATCTGAACCAAAGATGTGGGATGACAGTCAAAATATACTAGTATACCAAACTGTGGAATTTACTTCTTTCCTTATTTTTCCTAGACAATGAATAATCCTCCTTAATTGACACATACAAATTTAAACATGAAGTGTTTGTGAAACACGGATGCCTAAAGGCCAACCCGATAATAAGACTTTGACGTTCACAAGACGTATAAACTTAAAACCATTAAATTAAGGGTCATCTACATGTGATGACCAACCTCCAAACCAAATCTGAGGAGTTTAGGCCAAATAGTTATCTAGCTATTGTCCGGACAAGGTTTGGTTACGGACGGAGCGACCGACCGACATGTGCAAAGCAATATACCCCCTTTTCTACGGAAGGGGGGCATAATAATAGAACACGTCACTGAGTAAGCAGGGATAAATAAATGCAATTTACTTTTCACAATGGTGTATTAAAATACAATCTTAGTATGCGCTACGTTTGAATTCCTGTTTTAAATTATGTATACGCATTCCCAAGGTTGAAATCTGAGCTCATGGGACGGCGTTTTGACAGTTTGGACGAGTAACGTAAAACATCTCAGACATACTTGTACCCCATCGAGAAAGATTGTTTTGAAGGTGTCGCTCAGTGGGTAAAGCGTCACCGCAAATTCTCTGTGGGAATTATGGGGTACTTACTTTTCTTCGTGTGACATGTTTTGGTATATCTCCCAAGTTGTTCCTTATTTGTCCCCTTACAGCACCACCTCTAGATTGTCCTTGCTAATAAGTGGGTACAATGTTAACAGTACTTTAACGCTTTTCTTGCGAGTTCAGTTTGACTTTTTGTTGTATGATATGAATGTTTATGTTCGAGAAAATGTCAATTGATGATTACCAATGTCATTAAAAATACACATAAATGAAAGCTTTCGAACCCAAATATAACTTTTTTCAAGATTGTCTTGCACATACATCCAGTCGAATTTCTGAACGTCCACCTTATAAGACTCAATTCTTGGAAGAAACCAAACTGCCCGTGATTAAATTTATCTACACAAAGAAATTGAATACTCACAGTTAAGCTTGGTTGGATTAAATACTAAATACAAAAAAAATGAATATTAAAACACTACCCGGTATTCAATCCGAGGTGTCCAATGGTTTACTTCCTGTAATATAAAATACAAGATGGACGTTTATAAATTCGGCTCAGTGTTCATGTATTAAGACACAAGCTTACTCGATTTATTCAGTCCGTGGCGCAAAACATTGTTTTTTCCCCAGTTTTTCGTGATTTCCATGATATTTCAACAAATATCTCTGAAAAGGTGAGACATGGGTAAAGTCATTTGAAAAAAAAACGATATAATACGGATGAATGTTTTTTATTTATTAACAAACATATATAAATATACAATTAAGGACAATGGTATATGAAGTATAGAAAAGATATAATAATTCGTATGACAATTTCCACTTTAATAATCAATAGTCAAATCACGTAACAACTTGTTTAACAGGCACTTATCTTCCAATTACAAGAACTATTATCTCCTTCACTGTCCATTTTCTTGAAGGCACGTGATTGTTTTTTCTTTAAGGCCTAAGTCTGGTATTCAACGACTCATCAATGCATGTTTCACTAACCAAATCGAAATCGTCTAGTGACAAAGATACTTCACCAAGTGTTTTTAAGGAGCCGCTTTTTCCTTGCCGGCCGTTTAGCTTAACTCGCAAACGCATTTGGTGAACATCATGCAGCGAAAAGCCTGTGAAATAAAACACGGTGTTAAATTCGGGATTGTTGGACCCTTTCACGATAGGCGTTATCTGATGCTGGATTTTTCCAGGTATCAAGGATATTGTAGAGTTAACCACAATGCTGGATTCATTTTTGCAGTCTTCAAAAAGATTAGCTGCATGTTGAATTGTAACTTTTAGTCTTTCCGTAATTATCAGATATTGGAACTTAAATGAAATCCTACTGCCCCCTTTTGGCAACATATCCGCCTTCAGTTGTTTCGGTTGTTCGACATACTCTCTTGATGGAACTAACGGCGAATCCAGCTCCTGCTTTAGTAGACGTTCTGCTGAATGATTGAACGCTGCCATTCTTCTCGGTGGTAGTCTCGGAGTAGTGTCAATATCAGTAAGCTCTCGCCATTTACGAAGGCGCAAATCATGCTCAGAGATTGCCTGCAACGTTTGCTGTCGGTGAATGGAAGATCGTTCAAATGCCGTGCGATCTGCTGTTTTTATATCCTCAAAATCACTATCGACATCTTCGTCTTCTTCGTTGTTTCTCGGAAGTTCTTTTTCATCCAAGATCATTTTGAATATTTCTGCCGACCTGTCTTTCCATGAAAACATTCCAATCATTTTCAATTCGTATAATAATAACTCAAAACTTTATGCCGATTTCTATGTATCTGCAGTCTTAGGAAGACTCACACAGTTGTAGTCAAAACCAGTCCTTTTATAGACTTGTTTCCTAGTAGTGCTAATTGAAAAGGTATATTGTCATCGAGTGTTTCTTGGCTCGGAGCCAATTGGACAGTAGGAAAGTGTTGTTTTAAAATAAAGAAACAGGTATCGTATTTGTTGTTGTTATCTGATGTCTTGTTGTTGGTATTTTCAGGTAATTTTATAACTTTTAGTATTTTAAATTACAAAATGTATCATGGATTTAATACTCTTTCCAAGTTTCTTTTGTATTGTGTTTGACAATGTTCACGAAACTAGTATGTTAGTCAAATCGACCAAAGGTCTTTTGTCAAGACTTTTCGAACCCTAAACTTTTCAACGCTAATCTTACGACTTTCTGACTCTTGACGTAACCTTACAAGCGTTGTCTATGACACTCTTGGATGCTGCATCCCAAATAAAGAAACTACAGCTCGTCGGATTGAGCCTGCTTGCATAACTTCAGATATTAAAAAATCGTAGGAGAAAGCGCAAATATAAACAGACAAGGCGGCTTGATACACATACTCTGCTACACTGGCAAAGGTTTCGTCAACTTAGAAACGAAGTTGTTTCCCTTGACTGAAAATCGAAAGCGTCTTATTATTGTAACATTTCAAATAATTAAAAACTTAATTATTGGTGATCTGTGATTTAACGTACATGTATAATTATATACATGATACATTATCTATTTTCCGTCATATTTGTAACAGAACCTATGAATTAGACGTAACGTCTATCTTTCCAATCCTGATCTATGGTTTGATTGTATTTCTTTATGGTGTATTTTCAGAAATATGTATGTTTAAACTACTTTCCGATCCCAGTTATATAAGAGATCTTCCCGATCTCAGTTGTATAAGAGATTTCCCCCGGTCAGTTGCATAAGACCTTAAGACTTTCTCCAATTTTATAAAACTTTTCATTGTTGACAAACATTATTGTAGATCAGTTCATTTATGAAATAAAATATATGACACATTTTCAAAAAAGTATTAATAAATCAATCAAATCAAAGGCCCTAGTAAAATGTACTGGAATTGTGAAAGATTGAAAATGAATTTATTGAGAAATAACTGTTCACCAGCATTTATTCAAGTTTGTGTGAATATTTGAACTTTATTTGGGATCATATTAACTAGATATGTAATAGCCAAACACTGGCGTCCTACAACAGCGAAATCAATGTTTTCCTTGGTACCGTTTATAACAGTTCATTTTCTTATCCTAAATATTTGCTTTAAGTTTCATTGTTTACATTTTTATCGACAAGCTTTTGAACTGCACGTTTTAAAACTTGTTTTTCTTAAAATTACGTTTGAAGGACCAGAATGATCTAGCAAAGAAGCACTCGTCTGTACAGGTTCTACAAATAGGTAACTATATCATATTTGTTTAAGTCAGTCAATAATATATAGACGTTCTTGGCTATACTTTGCCCTCAAGTTTTTTCAATAGTGGTACATTCATGTTCATGATATTAGTAATAGTAAAATAACTCTCAAAACTATGTAATAGTCTGCATTTACATATAACAACGGATTGATTCCAACGACATCTTTAGCACAGACAGTAAAACCCCTGTCACACTAGGGCTACGTTCTTACGGCGATCCCATGGCGTCCACGAAAAATGCAGAACGCCGGCATTGCCAGTGGACGCGTTACGTTGAGAACGCATAGAACGCCGAGCGACGGCACGCACATTGAGCATGCACAAAACAAGCGCAGTCGCTCGGCGTTCTAGTGAGAGCGCTGTGGGGTCGCCGAACTATCGGCACTCAGTAGAACGCGGCATAGTGTGACAGGGGTATAATAACGGGCATGTTATGATAAAATTATACTGAATTCTACATACAACACCCAAACTTAACACAAAGTTACCTTAAGTAAAAATGATAAGGTCACTGAATAATACCACATTCAACTGATATTTTTACTATAGAAACGCGTATTCTCTTCTTTCCAGTGAAATTGTAAAACAATATCAGTGGTGTACTTATTTTGTCACAAACTAAGCCCATTCCGTTCCCAAAAATCGAACAAGGTACGTTATATTCGACACGAGTTCGTTTAGTAGACCAATTTAAGATATGGCCATAGCGAAATGATTCTGTTTCGCGGATTATTGATGTACAATTTTGAAATCGAAATCATGTAATTTTCTTAAAAAATAACGGATTAGAACGTGTCATCTAGACATTTTTCATAGTCATTATGTTGAATATCCTATTGTTTTGAAGAGGAACTCGAATAGGTACTCGTGTCTCGTCCAATGAAATCTGTTTACACAAATTCTTGCACACAGCACAGGTTTGTGACCTTTGAATACTAGGTCTGTCAATATCTACGATAATCAAATAGTTACAAAATCAGTGCAAAAGGATTCATCTCCATACGACTGTTTGATATTGGAAAATCGGACCACAGTACGAGGGTTTATAAACCGGAAAATCGGACCACAGTACGAGGGTTTATAAACCGGAAAATCGGACCACAGTACGAGGGTTTATAAACCGGAAAATCGGACACAGTACGAGGGTTTATAAACCGGAAAATCGGACCGTAGAACAGGAGTTTATTCATCATGTGACAATTAACTTGAAGGAATACAAAAATGCTAATTTCCTACGTAAGATCAATAAATCTAATTACAAGAGCAAAAAACTTTACATTGATATCATGATTCAATTTCTTTATTGCGTTATATAAGGCCACCGGCCCACACACAAACATGACAATAAACACATGGTAATAATTATATGCATGTACATCAGTAGTCTTGATTTTCTACATGCTAAACAATTCATGAATATAGTAAGTAGATTAGAGGACATTTATTATAAACTTTATCAATATAAATAGAATTAATTTCAATCAAACAATAATTTTACATGTTGATCCCTTAATTTAAACGCATAAAAAAAGAACATAGCAAGATTACGGACAACTTGTTTGCATGAAGAAGACATGAGGTTGTAAAATGATTGGATACAAGGATTTTTTAAATAATGATCTGTTATGTACTGAGAACGTAATTCTACATATAAAGGGCAAATCAAAATAAAATGGAATTCGTCCTCCGTAAAACCTTCACAATAAAAGCAAGTTCTAAATTCCCTCAAGATTCCATAGTATCTACCTTGTTCAATCAACAAATTGTGTGATGAACTCCTAAATGCTGCTAAACATGATCTAAATTTAGTAATATCAATGTCTGTAACATATTGCTCAGTTCTATAAACAACTTTAAAAATTAGAATAGTGGAACAATTTACTATTTTGTAGGCATCTAGCAAACCATGTTTGCTTATACTGATCTGTTAGACGTTGAGTGTAACATTTAAGGAACATGTCATTGTTTTCAACATATTGATTTTCCCACATGTATCCAAAACCATTAGCAAAAAGATTGTTCTTTTACACAAGAAACCCAATTTGTCTGACCAATATTATCAAGATGTACTAACATTTCATAACATAAACGAACATAACGATTTCGATTCATATTCAGAATTCTTAGCCAAAATTTTATACAACGTTTATTGGAGTATATGTACATAGGTAATCTGCCTAGGTCTCCTAAAACAGCATCATTGCAAGAATTATTTCCAACATTTAAAAACCTTTTACATGCATAAATATGGACCTTTTCTATACTATTTAGATTATATAAACCCCAGAGTTCTGATCCATACAATAAAACTGAACAAACTTTACATTCAAAAACTTTGAAATATGTATGAAATGGAACATACATCAATTTACTAAAAGAATTCAGTATTTGTAATAATACTCTCTTTGCTTTAACTGACATTGCCTCTGACATTTTGTATAACGATAGTCTGTTAGTAAATAGTACACCAACATAAGTAAAACTTTTAACAATTTCCATTTCTCTATTTTTATAAAACCATTTTTCATTTCGAGATATACGTCCACCTCGCTTAAAAACAACAATTTTTGTTTTATCAATATTAACGTTTAATTTATAAGTGTCACAGAACGTGCTTAAAACATTTAACTGCATTTGTAATCCTACTACAGTGTCTGAACTTAAGGCAATGTCATCTGCGAACATCAGTAGAAAAATTTCTACAATATCAGGAAAAAGCTGAATTCCACGAGTGTTATTGTTGCATAATAATTCATATAGTTCATTAATAAATAATGAAAATAATATAGGACTTAAAGTACATCCTTGACGATAGTTTGCTATATGTTTACAAACAGCTAGGCAATACAGTTCTGACCGCAACCGAGCATGCTGATAGTGTGAAAATCTAAAGGATTACAAGTGAGTCATACCTCACCATGACATTACTATAATATAATAATACTAAGTATTCACGGCCATGATCCCCCGTACAATAAGTAACGCCAAATTCTAGAGATTGATGTACAAGTTATATATAACCATGTACAATGAAGCATGGATATTAAGACTAACGGTCAGTCTTCATATTGAGATGGGCCTACCATCGTAGATTGACATTACATGTGAGTACATTCAATTTCACCCTACGTAGGAACGCACCAGGCTGCCATAAAGTTTATATCTAATGAACTAACTTAAGCACTATGTCATGTATATATTTTCCAGGATCTAAATGAAGTCGCGCAAAACCACTCATCAGTGAGAGTTCTTCAAATAGGTATTGTATTAACTTCTATCATACCACCATTTTATCACTTATACACGTGTTTATTTCGCAATTGGGTCCAAGTAGCAGTCGACGCAACACAATATTCAATTTACTCAATGTATTAAGACTAAATGAAAGCACCTAACCAATACATAATGTTGTGTCAAATTTGCAACTCTTGTCAGTCCTAACTTGATCTTACCCATGTTTACCTAAAGGGCCGGAACCAGGATGAACTTTTTGTTACCTTGATATGAATATATTAACAATTGTTGTTTTCACCCCAACCGCCGACAAGCATTTATTACACTAAAATGTACAAAATGTACAAGTTATAAATGGTAAAATGGCCATTTTGAATTAGAACATAAATGACAGATATGTTCTTGAGATTAGTGGCTATAGAAATGACAACGTTGAATACTAGTAATTAGTGCGTTATGTATTTCATGATGTTTGGAACTGAATGTTGAAGGATTCAATTATGTTTTAGACGTAACTGACCAGGAATCTATCGAGAAAGCGAAATATGCTGTGCAAACGATGGTGAAAGAAGATGATTTGAATCCTCTTATTAACAACAGTGGTGTTGTAGACCAAGCAGATGTAGGGGAGGTAAGTAGAGAAAACATGCGTACATGTTATCAAGTAAACGCAATTGGACCATTAATGATGGCTCAGGTATGTATACTTTATAATTACTATAGCCATCCTTTTTATGTTTGCATACATGTCTTTTAGAGTCACAGAAATCAGAAACTGTGATAAAGCTTTCGTGCCTATGTTTGAAGCTGTCTTGGCCTAATTTCCTGTCCATGTTAACTGTAAAGTGCATTTCTTTTCAAATAAGGACATTGTATATTTTTTACTTTTAGACATTTTTACCGTTGTTGTAACAAGCAGCTAGCCATTGTCCCGACCAACCCATGTCTTATAACAAATAAGCCATTATCAACTTATCAACTGGTGTGGCTTCCATTTCAGAGAACTCTTCAGGAGGGAGGTACCCGTACAGAGCATCAAAGGTAGGATATATAATTATTTTCAGATATCAGTAAATTTTCTAGACAGTATCATTTCAAAAATTGTGAAAGTTTGTGTTAGTCTGTATTCATTCAAATGAAGAATTTTCAGCAATTTTAGGCAAACGGCAGCTGAAAGCTCATATCTAACTTTCAACACAAGAAACAATTGGTAAAAAGTAGCACTAGTATATATTTTTGTCTGAATTACCAATGTCATCATTCTATACCAAATGTAATGAAATATACAGTTTGAAAATTTTTTGTCTCTTCTTCGCAGGCTGCTTTGAACATGATAACATTGAATTTGAGTATAGACCTTAAAGGTGACAGTATCCTGTGTACCACCATTCATCCAAGTTGGATGAAGACAGACATGGGTGGACCTAATGCTCTGATATATACTGAAGAATGTATGAAGGGAATGATAGCTGTCATAGAGAATCTAGAAGAAGAGGAGGGTTCTGGGAAATTTTACCACGTAGTAAGAGGAGATTTGATTAGTTGGTAGATCGACTGTAGGCTTGAATAATTGATGGTTACTAATAAGAATTGACACAAACTTATTCACGATACACGTACAACGTTTTTTTTCAAAGTTTTTGAAACTTAACATAAATGCTTTTTAATATGGCGGTTTGTAACCCCGTGGTTTAGATATGCATCACTCAAAAAGTTGCTCAAACTTTAATATTATTTTGTGTGCTGTAATTGATATCTTATGAACCTTGATAAATACTGATCACAGAGGAGGGATAGTGTGTGATAATTGTTCACTGTGTATGAATCAATATTGGTACCACATCGTCTTTGTACACAGGCCTTGTATACATTAGTTCAAAATTATCATAATAAATATTCGTTAGTATATGCTATACTAATACCAGCCAGGAATTCAGTGTGTATATCTCAAGTTCACAAATGCAATGTAGTATGTTTGATATTGCTATATTGAAATTTCCTATCATATGGTATGCATAATGAACTTGGTGGAGGTATCTGTATTTGGATATCAAGACTATTTGAATAAATACCAAAAATATTCATCTCAAGTGTTCTTTTCTCATTTGCATTGCTAGGGATGCGTAAACATATATACACAATATGCGTACATCTATACTAGTATATAAATCTGAGATGTAGGAACCTGTGTTATGGCAGTAATGGTATTTAAACGAGCCTTTTTCCCTCCCATTGTCATACAAAATTAGCCCACCATATGAAAACCTGTATATATTATACTTATTATATTATTCACGTATTGAGTTATTTGCATTACCTTGTCAAAATCGGAAGTCAATATTTGGTTCACCTTGGCAGGACGTTTTGATGGGCATGGAACAATGATCGCCCAGTCCGTCGATGTATGCTACTTATCGTCAACATTTTTTTCAAATGACATCTGCTCTGAAACGATACAGTAATTAAGTTTCAATGATTTAATTTTGCAGGAAATATGATGGGATGGTTCCCTGCTGAGATTGTTCAAATGATGCGCCCTGTGATCACAATTTGCCCCCAATTCAGGGACCACATGTTTCTCAGGTATCACACTTATATAACAAAATTATTGTCAAAAAACTGCATGGTTTAGAAGTAGATGTATATTAAAGCCATTCCCAATACATGTACAAGTTTGTAATTTGAAAGTATATAATGTCTATTACATTAATCTTTTATCGACTGATCTGAGTTGATCAAGTATGCCGTATACACCAAATGAATTTATTTACAAATGTAAATAATATCGTCGAATGACTCCTATAGGACACTGCTTCCAGGGTCACCCATCCTCCAACACTAATAATTCATACGGCAGTGGAGTTACATGCAGGAAGACTACTTTGGTAAACTGCCCACCGGTATGTAACTGAAGTGCTGTTGAAACATGCGCACAACTGGAAAAAAATGTTATAAAGACGTTTGATACAGTTTCCAGTTTTTTTTTAACAGGATGAGATAGGGAAAATGAAAACTCTTTCATGTTTTTTTAACATGATGAGATAGGGAAAATGAAAACTCTTTCATGTTTTTTTAACATGATGAGATAGGGAAAATGAAAACTCTTTCATGTTTTTTTAACATGATGAGATAGGGAAAATGAAAACTCTTTCATGTTTTTTTTTTAACATGATGAGATAGGGAAAATGAAAACTCTTTCATGTTTTTTTTTAACATGAAGAGATAGGGAAAATGAAAACTCTTTCATGTTTTTTTAAAACTTCGCATTATCATAGCATAATTTTATCATAATAGAAACATTTTAAGCAAAAAAATGGGGGTTGACGAACTTGCTTTTTTGAGTTATCTGCCCTAGAATTTGAATTTTTAGCTGATAGTATGTTTATCGATGGTGACGATTATACGGTGTGTGTGGTCACATTGGATATCGTCTTTGAATAGTATACAGTTTGTAAGAACATACTATTATAATTTTGCTAAGAAAAGAACGTAACTAGGAGCTCGTTTTAAACTGACAATGATAAGGAGTCCAGGAAGTATTATATAAGATAACACACGTATTTTAGTTTCACTTTTACAGTTTTTGAGGATGTTTTTTTCCCTTAGAATATTTCATGTAACTTTCAAGCAGCTTTTATACTGATGTATTGTTTATGTCCACTACAAGTATATCACACAATTTCTGTATATATTTCATGCAGATGTAACAGATCAAGACACTATTGACAGAGCTGTAGATATTGTACAATCAATTGTTAAAGATGATGGACTGAACCTTCTTATAAACAATAGTGGTATATTGTGGTATCATTAATTTTCGTTGGGGATTTAATTTCGTGGATTTCGTGGCTCCACAAAATCAAATCCCCACGAATTTAAATGCAGAGATAAGGTCATTCTTTTCAAAATTAAAATCCACGAATTTATGTCCCCACGAAATAGTCATTTTAGTAAAAACCACGAAAATTGAACCCAACGAAAATTGATGATTCCACATTATTTGATCAAGACAATTTCGGGGACATTACAAGAGAAAGAATGAGGAATTGTTATGTAGTAAACACAACAGGTTCATTAATAATGGCTCAGATGTGTCTAGTTTAATTGTAGTTGAATACATATTACCCTGTTATCAGTAAAAGTGTACAAAACAGCGCACGGAAAGTTTGAGTTATAGCTAACGTGTTTCATACCAAATATATATATCTACGTTACTACCTTATTATATATACGTTTTAAGTTTATTTTTTGTTATGATGAATATGTCAGAAAATGAATACAAATTCCAAATTTCGGAAAATACCCTAAAGTATTCAAAGTATGGAATTTCCTTTTTTCTCAAATACTTAGAAACTCTTGAATGTTTGTTGTTTACCAAACTCAACAGTAGATTTTGTGTCTTTGGTGTTATTTGAGTCGGTCAATATCCACACATAGATAATATTTGCTTTTTATTTGTATATAAAAATGTTGTATTTGTGTTGTTCTTTAGAAGTATATCATTGTACAATATATTTATAGAAACAATGTGACAAAGTTATTTTTCAGAATTTTTAAACGTTCTTTGTGTGCCGGTACATGACCTTTTTCCTGTTATCATCAATAAAGTAGATGTTATAAACAGACTTATTGGTCAAATCAGAGAACATTGAAACATAGGCGAAGGAAAAGTCAATTGTGCTTGCTTGTCACTTACCAAGAACCAAGGTTCGTCACCATAGAGATTGAGACCCCTAAGTCAAAGCTATTTACATTGCTAGCCGGAGGTAAACAAGAAAAAAGCAACTTATTGATCTCAATGAAGCTAAGGTAAGAGGCTTTGTCAAGCTTCTGATTGATAGCAGCTCGTGCGTCAAAGGTACATTGTGGGACAATGTGAGATTAAATCTATATAACGATTGGTGGAGTCTAACTATACAGTAAAAGTAATCACGGGACGGTACTGGAGGGGTTTACTTCCGGAAGAAATGAACCGCCACGGTATGCCGCCGACAAATTTAAAATTAAAGGACAACGATCGACACGGCATGTTATTTTATTTCCCACGTAGAGCTTTATGGAAATATCTCTGAAAGCTTTGCCTGGAATACTAAGTCAGCTATTATAGCACCTACATAAGGAACAATAGGAACATCAACAACAACAACGTATCAGCAACAACAACATAAGCTACAACAACATTATTACAACAACAACAACCAATAATCGTAAGAGTACAGTGTTTTGAAATAAACTACATTGTAGATACGATTCGTCATTTTGCGTAAATAATTATGCAATATCACTGCTGCTGCTCTAGATTGCCCACATCTTAATAAAATACTAACATTTTGAAGGCGGTAGCCTAGTTTAATTTCTTTTAAAGAACGATTAGTGATTTGAAGAAAAGACTAATTAAAATGGCCTATTTGTTGAATGTAGCCCATATATCAGAATCGCATAATCGATATTTTTAAAAGCAAAAACTCGTTTAAACATCAAAGCATTTGTCAAGTCTTTTCATTTATTCATTGATTATGACAAGTATTAGAATGTATAAAGATTCTAACAAATAGAGATAATGGCGTCGATTTAGCGCACCTTTGTTCCGGGACTCTATTTTACTTTGGAATTTCTATATTTGCTTCCTTGCACTGAGTCAGCTTTCAAAACAAAATCTTACGACAGAAAGTCGTCCAAATTATTCTTATTTGATTAAACTTCAGACCGATAAGGTCTCAAAAATGTATACGAATAAAGAATCATTAGAAACCTGGAGTTTAGCTCTATGCAATAGTCGCATTGGTGGTCTCTATATCGTTGTAAATATTTTCATTTTGGGATGTTTTGGTATTCCGATATATCACGATTTGTCCCTAGAGCGGTCTTAGTATGTATCGGTAGGTACGATTAATCACGTTTCGAATTTATAAAAAATGAAACATTAATCCGACCAAGCCTTTTTACATATCGATGGCGTTTTGGTGCATTTCAGAGATAGAGAGAGAACAGTACAAACGATGCAACGCCGTACCTCAACGTCAGCGACGATATTATTTTAACTACGTGTATGTAGTCAAGACGCATTTATGTTTATATACCCCACCAACAAAGTTTAGGGGTATAATGGAATCGTCTTGTCCATCCATACATGCGTCCAACCGATTGAATTACTCTGTTGTCCAGAAATGGACTTCGGAAATAACGACAGAAATGTTTACCACTATGTGACGATTTGATCAATGCCCGTACCACCGAGTTTAAGGTCACACTTACAGGTTAAAGGTAAAACATAAAGTATAGTTTTATGTCCGCTCAGTATTTTAACTTTGTCATCTTAGTAGGATTTCCGAAATACTTGGTCGAAGTGTTCACCACTTTATGGCGATGTGCCATGTCATGTGCAAGTTCCAAGTCTGTACCTTCAAGGTTAAGGTCGCATTTAGAGGTTAAAGGTAATCTATATTGGCTCTTTTTTTCAGCACAGTATATTCTGAATGGCCACAGTGCAAAGTATACTGATTGACCCAGTGCCAGATATTCTGAATGACCATTTGCCAGATATACTGATTGGCACAGTGCCAGATATTCTGAATGACCACTTGCCTGATATATTGATTGACCCAGTGCCAGATATTCTGAATGACCATTTGCCTGATATATTGATTGACACAGTGCAAGATATTCTGAATGACCACTTGCCAGATATACTGATTGGCACATGTGTTCTTTAATTAAAAGTAATTGGCTAGATTTCTCACTGTCGTTAAAAATGTATCTTAAGTGCTGCATTTTAGTCTACTATTGAATGATTTTCCTAAATTTCTTTTGTACACTATATTAAAGCACAAACATAGAACAATTTCATCTCTTTTTCTCAAAATAAAGACCACTTTTTAGTATATAATCGAGAGTAAAACTGTCTCTGGAAAGAAATCAAGTACCTATGTTTAAGGAATAAACAATCACATTTCTGATAAAAATCTTTACTTCAGGTTGACAAAAGAGCGTGTGGTTGCATTCGTCACTTCTGTAACAAAGTTTTTGAGTACATGTATATCTATATCTGAATTTCATTTCGCAGTTTCTACATGCGAGACAAAAGTGGCGTTAAGTATTGTTAAATAATGCTGTAGATGATGAGTATCACGTTTTATTCGAATGCACCTATTTTTCGGACGGTAGAAAAAGGTTATTTATTTAACAAGGAAATATATACACGACGTAATATTATTATTATTATATTCAATAAGGAATAAAAAATACAAAAATGCGACTGTGGACTTTATGTTTATAAATACTATTTATAGAACAGCTGTGTTTTGCCGCAGTCATACTATGCACAGGGCATGAAGTGACGTCACGTGCGCTTCATAAAAGCAAAATTCACAACGAAATGAGTGTTATTTCGTCGGTAATAACTATCTTGGGATAATATCAGCAATTGTTTGTTTTTTGCATATATTTTTTATAGCAAAAAGCTAATGGGACTTTAACAATACTGGTCTGTAAATTATCTGGCCGCAGAAAACTATTTGACTTGTATTGTATTGTATTGCATTGTGCACATTGTATTGCATTGTTATTGTATTGTTTCATTTTGTAATGTTACGAGTAGAAGTTTTTTTTGCATTTGTTTTCATTTTTAACGACGTATGGAAATTCTTCGTGTTATTTCTATTATCAAACAGCTGAGAACAAATGATTACATTTCATACTCCAAGAAGTTATGTTTACATGGTTAAAACCCTATTTCAACAAGTCATGACGTCATAAATCGACAATTGTTATGAAAATGTTGACATGTCGCCGTATGGGTTTCTTTGAATATTTAACTGGCGGCGAAGAATATTGAAGTCAAGACTAAGTATTGCAATTATTTAAAACCGAGCTTATCTGAGTGTAAAAATCCTGAAAAACACGATCGTTAGAGTGGGATTAAATAAACAAAAGTTGAATGTTTCCGCATGTTTGCCATACGGGATATTGTTTTCAATATTTTCACATCAGGAAGAGAAACTTATCATTTATTTGTATTACGTACTATGTATTATCGAAGCAAAACAAAGCCGAAAGATCGATAGGGGACTATGTAATGGAATACAAAACATTTGTACTTAGTAAATAGTAATAATAATTTAAAGAACTATAGTAGGATACTTAGATCACCAATTGAAGTAAAAAGATCTAGTGTACTTCATGGGAATCATCTATAACTTCAATATGACGTAATTACTAGTGAGGTTTTACAGCATAAATGTACATAGATAAATATCAGGAAAAAAAGATTAAACATTTGAATATTTTAAATTGACCAAATTCTAATAACAAAATTAGCACAATTTATCTGA
Organism: Lutraria lutraria; assembly: GCA_964023205.1. Taxonomy (NCBI): domain Eukaryota; kingdom Metazoa; phylum Mollusca; class Bivalvia; order Venerida; family Mactridae; genus Lutraria; species Lutraria lutraria. The sequence goes on from OZ026844.1 coordinate 34,776,407, forward strand.
AGCCTCACCGATCAGCGAACTCTACATAAAAGTCTACATTTAAGAAATAAGTACATATGTACCTGTAAAAACAGGCATGTTTGACACACAAGTATTGATATGATAGAGCAAATAAACTTCTGAAAAAGAACACTCGTACATAAAGGCCACATTGCTTTGATTACTACGTACACTATCAAGTTGGACTGTATAAAAATACAAGACAATTATGAAAACACGTCATTTAGCGAAGATTTCAATATCAAGTCGTGTTAATGAGACAACAGGAAGTAGTCTTAATATCAAGTCAAGTCAAGTCAAATATTTTATTGGCTTTTAACTTTGACAGTTCATCGCCAAGTGAATTGACGTATTTACATTTATCAAAGCGGTCGCTGAAAAAGATGTTACTGTCTAAACATTCATGAACGTAAGTAAAAAAGAGTCAAATGGTCTTCAATTATAAGCCAATTAAGTCTTAACGATTTAGCAACTAATGCAATAAAGCCAAAACAAAGGAGAAAAGAAGTAAAAGTATTAGCATAATATATCGTCTTATACCCGGGGGTAAAGTGGGGGAATATTCGCATTTGCTTAAGGGGGGAAACTTCTTGTATCATAAAGTATGCTTATTATAATCCAGCATATTTTTTCGACTGTTTTGCTTGAGTTTTTGATGGCCTACGAGTATTAGACTCTTAATGTGAGAAAGTAGGCAGTTGCTTACGGAGGATGGGGTCCAGTACTGATTTTTCCCAGGAACGATGGTTAGATGAACTGCCAACCTCATATGACTCTGACTGATGCAAAGAAGCGTAAAACTCAAACAAACAAACAAACAAACGAGTGACAGATTACTAACATTAGCCACCATTACGGTACAATATTTTAAGTCATGTATTCCAAAACGCCATCTTTTGAATTTATCCTAATCATACTTGAAGCTTCGATCGAATCTTGTTCCGTGAAATAATATAATAAAACTTCATACGTGAATCATGTGAAGTCTTGCTGGCGATGACATTTTATCTATAAACATCAGCAATAATATTCATACGCTATTAAAATGCTATCCATTATTCGTGTTGTGGACTATTTTTTGCGTATTGATTAGATCTTGATACAGGTGCTATTATTTATGATATGAAGCAACATACAACAAGTCGCTCTCGCTCGGGACAAGTAATTACACTTTATTTCAACATTATTGAAATATCTTAACCTCTGGTGACAATCAATTCCGGACAAAGACCAGTCCTTCAATTATTTCCATACCAAACATAAAACGGACCCAATATTGATACGTAACAAGCTATAAATAAATGCCTTTAACACCTTATTCTGAATAGTTTTATAGTCAACGATCGACTATTGATCGCGCACGACTTTTGCGTCCCATCTCAGCTGCACAGGGTATTATAGAGAAACAGCCCGCCAACGAAACACATAGATGTTTTACAGTGTTCAAAGAACTTTTTTGTGATTGGAATAGTTATATGAACCATCAGAACATCGAATAAACAATTTTAAGATAAGTTTCGTCTGTGGAGAGATATGGGGACATTACATAATATAGTGTCTTCAGTGTGTTTCTTGTGCATTCTTTTTGTAATTATCACATATGGTAAGTGTATGTCTCTCTTTTTATATACAACGTACGTTGATTCCTAGAATAGTGTTTATTTAATACCATAAATTGTATTTTTAAATGAATTTCGGAGCCATTGGACTGTTAAACTAACAAATAACTTTTCTTACGATATAAAATATTAACACGACAAACAACTGCATCATAAATGGTGTAATTGCTATTTGATAAATTGGGAAATTATTCAAATCAGTTTTCCTGGATTCTATAACACAGTGCTAACAGTTTGTCCTCACAGAACAGAGCTCACGGGTCGAATACACGAAGCCGCTGTCCGTGGAACTGACCTGGACCTAACATGGATCTAATCCGGACATAACGTAGACCTAACGCGGACTTAGTAACCTGGACCTAACATGGACCTATCCATGACCTAACCTGGACTTAACCTGTGCGTGACATGGACCTAACCTGGACTTAACCTGTGCGTGACATGGACCTAACCTGGACATAATGTGACCTTACCGGGAACTTACCTTGACCATAACGTTGACCTTAGATGAACCTAACCTAAATCTTACATGGACCTAATTTTACATGGACCTAACGTGGACTCCTAATCGAGTGGAACATTCAATATTTGCATATGTTCGGTTTGTTATTTTGTTCACAGCTCATCGCGACTGTTTCTAGAAATTTGATGGACTTTTTTCATAAATGAATGAAACGTGGCGCATTCAGAAGAAAATGTAAAGTTGATTGGCAGATAAAAACACATATTAAATTCGAAGAACGTATAAAAACTATGCAACAAATATTTTTCTTTACTATGTTTTCAAATCAGGACCACTAACTTAAATAGGATGAATTTGGTCTCTACGTAATTCAAGCCCAAGTGAGAATGTACCCCGTAATGTGCTGCTCAAATTTGGCTTCGTTTTTAGATTCTAGAGCAAAAAATAGCAATTAGATCTATTAATCTCCGTCCTAATTCAGAATTATAATGCATATATTTTCAAATAATCAACACACCAAATGTAATAAACAACGTCATCCTGTGCATTTGTAAAATGTTAAAAAGTATACCTAAGCGCTACTTAATTAGGATCTTGGTGTAATTCAGAGCGTTTGATCAATGGACCTCACGTTGGGGAGTTCGAACCTTCAGCGCAGAACATATTCTCTGTTGAAGAGGACGAATAGACCATTCAGTTGTATCTCTTTTAATCAAAACTCCAAAATGTTTACCCTCGTAAATGGCAAAGTTAGACATCGTTCAGAAAAGGGAAAAAATCTGACAATGAGGCAGTTTCCGTACAATAAAATCTTAAAGACTAAGACCAAATCTTAGACAATAAATCTGTATAAATATTAAAGTCATCCTTCTATGGACACAGTCTCAATACAAGCTTTCAAAGTAAAACTTTTTTACATCAAGGAATAAATTATACAATTATCGTTTGATATCAGCACACAGCAATTTTCATAAAATAAATAAACACTTTTGTTTGTCACGATTAGTTATCATTAATAGCGTATGTTGTGATAGTGGAACACAAGAAGAATGGCCACCAAAATGTATAATTATTCTGAGACTTCATTTAAACAATGTCAATATGTCTGTACTAAACACAGTCAAGTTTTTTTTGGACAAACGGAAAACCAAGAGGAAGAAAGAACTGCGGTCTTTATTCAAAGATTTTTTTGATATGTTGTTCCGTTAAAGCCCCATTAGCATATAAATTTATCGGTCGTAATAGTTTCAGTTAGTCCTATAACAGAGGAATCCGGTGTGTTTTCCTCACGTGCATACTTAATAGAAAGAAAAAATGTTTCCAAAACCAATTTCGTATTTTTTTCAATATCATTGAAATAAATACTATTTATAGAACAGCTGTGTTTCCCGCAGTCAAGTTATGCACACGTCGTATTTAGTGACGTCACGCGCTCTACGTATTTCAAGTTTACAAAAGCAAAACTCACTGTAAAATTGGTGTTTTAGGAAGAAATAGGGCTCGTTTCGTCGGTTATAATTATCTTGGGATAATATTAGCAATTGTTTGTTTTTGCATATTTTTTTCTATGGCAAAAAGCTAATGGGACTTTAAATATGTGTTGAAGACAAACCTTTTTCAGTTGAAGTGGTCGTTCATCACGGGTGGCCATTAACTCAATTTTAACTATAGAACTATCGTAGCAGAATACCGGGCTTTTAACCAAGTCCGGTCAAGGTCCGGTTTTCCGGACGACTATGTTAACATGAATTATAGTCCATAACAAATCTCAAGTCTTGTTCCGCTGATTTTATTCGGCTGAATAAAAATAAGAGAGTTACTACTATTTCCGTCTATCATTACAAACAGTTTAATAAATGTGAATACATTGCGTAAATATATTTGTTTATATCGACCATATTGGACTATGTTTGATATATCACAATCAAAACGAAGTAAAGTATATGTATCAATATGTTTAGAATATTAATGAATAATGAATGGATAATTTAGCTGTTTTTATTCATTTTGACGGAAACAATTTATTCATACAGCGGAGCTTTGTTTGAATATAGAACATGATCGATTTTTATGTAACCAGTGCTGCATATAGTGATTGCCGCATTCGTCCGTCCGTCTGTTCTTCCGTCCGTATGAGGTCAAACAGATCTTATCGTTTCGTCTATAACTCAGATACCTATACAGTAGTTACCTCGGACCATTCCCAATGCACACATATCGCCCAACTTCGATTTAATATTAAAAGGACTTACACTGTTACATAAATGGGTTATAGTTTTTAATTAGCTTTGATTTCATTTTCTCGCTAATTAAGGTTTTATTGTTTGTGATCTAGAGTTACTCGTTAAGTAAGATTTTACTCCGTGTGATGTAGAGTTACTCGATAAGTAAGATTTTACTCTGTGTGATGTAGAGTTACTCGTTAAGTAAGATTTTACTCTGTGTGATGTAGAGTTACTCGTTAAGTAAGATTTTACTCTGTGTGATGTAGAGTTTCTCGATAAGTAAGATTTTACTCTGTGTGATGTAGAGTTACTCGTTAAGTAAGATTTTACTCTGTGTGATGTAGAGTTACTCGATAAGTAAGATTTTACTCTGTGTGATGTAGAGTTACTCGATAAGTAAGATTTTACTCTGTGTGATGTAGAGTTACTCGATAAGTAAGATTTTACTCTGTGTGATGTAGAGTTACTCGTTAAGTAAGATTTTACTCTGTGTGATGTAGAGTTACTCGTAAAGTAAGATTTTACTCTGTGTGATATAGAGTTACTCGATAAGTAAGATTTTACTCTGTGTGATGTAGAGTTTCTCGTTAAGTAAGATTTTACTCTGTGTGATGTAGAGTTTCTCGTAAAGTAAGATTTTACTCTGTGTGATGTAGAGTTACTCGTTAAGTAAGATTTTACTCTGTGTGATGTAGAGTTACTCGTTAAGTAAGATTTTACTCTGTGTGATGTAGATTTTGCTCGTTAAAGTCCCATTAGCTTTTTGCCATAGAAAAATATATGCAAAAACAAACAATTGATAATATTATCCCAAGATAATTATAACCGACGAAACGAGCCCTATTTCTTCTTAAAACACTAATTTTACTGTGAGTTTTGCTTTTGTAAACTTGAAATACGTAGAGCGCGTGACGTCACTAAATACGACGTGTGCATAACTTGACTGCGGGAAACACAGCTGTTCTATAAATAGTATTTATTTCAATGATATTGAAAAAAATACGAAATTGGTTTTGAAAACATTTTTTCTTTCTATTAAGTATGCACGTGAGGAAAACACACCGGATTCCTCTGTTATAGGACTAACTGAAACTATTACGACCGATAAATTTATATGCTAATGGGGCTTTAAGTTAGATTTTACTGTGTGTATGTACATATATCACTTTGAATATGATTGGGACTTGTTTTAGTGCATTAATGTAAATAAAATGACAAGAATTGTTTCGTTGACAACGAATTAGCGTACACAGAAGCCAGGTGATCTAAACTTCCGGTTGTAGATCGATTCTCGCACGTAATCAATAATTTATATTAGATTAAATATCGCGATATGAAACAAACGGTTGTACCATGATTGTCGTTTCATCGGAAAAGTATTATCCAAACAAGCAATTTAACAATGACATGTTGATATAAGTTTAGACTTCGTGACGACAACCAACAGCGTTGTTAATGCATTTATTGACTCGCAAACAAAAAGTGCTGAATTCGCGATGTGATATTTATGTCCCCATTCTTTTAGGACGTCAATCATAATAGGTTTCTTTTGACTCCGTTTTGGCCTTTTCACGAAAATGTACAGGTATTTCCCATTATCAGGACATTTAAACCGAAGCGTGGAATAAGGCTGTTTTAAAATTAACATGGCGTAAAACTAGTGTGAATTCTTAAACACCGAGCATATTAGTATAGAAATGAAATTTGATTACGGTCTAAAATAGAACTGGTGTCTTTGAAATTGAACATAACGAACTACATAACCAAACTAAATAGATAATATGCAACCTCTCAAAAGCAACAGCATTTGAGTATAGCAAACTTATTTAGTTCTTGAGAGGTTGTGGCTCTAGAGTGTTTAAATAAGTAGTTAAATAGTACAGTGGGGAAAATCATACCGTTGTTGAAGCGAGGTTGTTGTTTAAGAGACGGTCGCTCTGGAGAGGTTGAATCAGACCGCAGTTTTAAAGTCACTGTTGACAGTGTATGGAAGCTTGGTAATCATACAAAGATTAAAAACCAACAGAAATGAATTCCATCGATTTCATTGGCATCCTCGAAGTATTTTCTGTATGAATTTCAAAGCCCCAAAGGGTCGTTTCCTGTTTTTGAAATACGAAGTTCTTCGCCGCTTAAATATGTCCAGGTTTCATTATCCGGATCGATCCAATCTTTTCTACTCTGACCCTAAACTTTGATAGGCTTTTTTGTCGATATTTGCATATGAAATAAACACATGCCCCTTACTTTAAGACAGTGTAGACCCATACTAATGTACTTTTCTAATGAGTCTGCTCACTACATGTTAATATTACAAACATAGTATTGATCAATTGTCATTTTTTTACAATTACGACGGATACTATAATTTATTTTACACATTTTAATTTTTTTTTGCTAGAGTTGTTGCCCTTGTTGAAAAATAGAAAAATATTAATTTCTTTTGATTTTGCACAGTGACCTATATTTTTCTTTATCAAATTAGATTGATACTGTGCTGTGCTATTGCATCTTTTAAACATGAGTTTTCATTGAAATTTATGTTCTTTTTTCCTAAATATTTAAAAAATGGGTTATTCCAACAGTCGTTAATACAAATTTAAAGGGAAAATAATTCAAAGGAATGTCATTGATTTTGAAAAACTCACGGCAAATCATTTTCTATCATGGAAACCTATAAAAAGTTCAAATATTTCAAAAATTTGCCGGCCCCATTTTCAGAAAAAAAGGTGATAGGATCCTCATTCCCTAAATGAAATATCTTTGAAAGAAAAATCTTCCGACTAAATATATTCGGGAATGATAACTGATACTAGTACCTGTACCGATTTTCTAAACGTAGTGCGAGATTTTAAGAAATGAGCATCATACTGGTGTGTTCCGTGATAGTTTATTAATTTTATTTCTCTGACCGCCAAATCCGATGCCTCGCCAAAAAGGCAATATCAGGGTATTAAACCATCATAGATATATTGTTTTATCTATTAATTGTTCACAGTGGAGAAACCTGTATGGATTGAAACAGAAATGCTTATTTTATTAATCGTTAGGTTATCGATAATTTATTGGATACAATCAAAGGATTACACTGATGTCTGCGACTGTTGGATTGATTCTAATGACAATGGCAGGGATTTATCACCAGCGGTAAAAAGATGAAACATCCTACTGGTCAATATTTCTGTACCATACAGTATCAAACGAGTCAATGATCAAGTACTAATCGAATATGGCATGGATAATAAAATAATAGAAGGAAGCAATAAACTAAATTAAAGTGCTTTCAAGTTGCTTGAATAAATATAATAATATGAAATGTTTCATGAGAACTTGGAACTCAGTTATTTTCAAGTTTTGTTAAAGTTTTGTTTGGCAAATAACATCTAAACTAGACAAGTACGACTGTTACCAAAATGTACTACACATTAAGTAACTAACCCTCGGTTTATTTAAGTTTAACGATCAACTCGACATCTGTGGTTATTTCAGAGTCGCCCACGAGAACAGAGAGAAAAGATACAGAAGAACCGGTCATTTATATCCCTACTATTTTCTTTTAGTTTTTTTCCGGTTCTTTATTCTTGCAAGTGTGTTGACAGCACATTCAAGACACAAGACTACAACAGAAAGGTGTGAACACGAATGCCCCCCCCCCCCCCCCAAAGAAGTTTGCGCGTCCGTCAATTCGCATATGTCAAAATCGACTTGTATATTCAAGTTTAACATCAGAAGCATAGTGTATAACTTTAGACACGTGGGGGTACTTAACCTGTATTTTTCTTGACTAAGTTTCATCTTTTAGGAAAACGATGAGGCATTTTTTTTTCAAAAATAAAATTCCACGAATTTACGTCCCCTCCAAATCGCCATTTTAGTAAAAACCACGAAAATTGAGCCAAATGAAAATAAATAAAACCACAGTATATAGCTACAGAATTTTTTTAGAAAGGGCATTTCGTGTATATGAAGCAATGTCTTGCAAGGATACGTCATTACATGGATATGACATTACATGTATATGACATTACATGTATGCTAAGTCTGAATAGATTTGTGCGTCATCGATACGGTACAATGACGTTCGCTTTTCAAAAGTATTACCTTCAGTCATGTACTGCTCGGGAAACTTGGAAACGATGTTGTCAAAACGATTACTCAACGTCAAAATCAATCATTGTGCCCAACGAAAAAAAAAGATGTCACAGGATGTGATCCTGATTAACTGATATAGTACATTTCAAAGTTATGACAAATGTTACCAAATTTTTAATTTATCGTGAAATCGTGAAGTTTTCACGATTTTTCTTTAAGTTTCACGATTTCATGATTTCACGATTTTTCTTCGATTTCAACTTCATTATTTCATGTTCGAAATTGTGAAATCTTGAAGTTTAATTGTTATCACCGATCTTTCGTACTTTATTGTTTGAGAACAATGACGTTAATCTATGTTACCATTATCACCATTCGTATCACGATTGAAATCGTCTTGGTCCTATCAGAGCTTACCAGATCTTGAGGTGGCAATCGTGTTAACCGTAGACCTTTTCTTTTTTTAACGATTCAAAAATTGTCTACGATTAACACGATCAAATGTCAATCGGGATCATGGTATCAGGTTGTATTGGATCGTCACAAAACGCGACAGATCGTATACTATCAGGTTTCAAACTCGAGTGGGAACATAGCGTAAACAAATAGTTTTCTTTTGTGTTTTTCAGGTAATGACATCGACAGCGAAAATATCAACGGAATAAAAGGAAGAAAAAATCATTCAAAGTAAGTGTAACCACAGGCAAAAGTTACGGACCTGTGATGGTAAAATTGTAATAAACGTAATCCATAATTACCTTAAATGAAAAAAGATTGTTTCGGTATATGGTATAAATTTCGGTATATATATCATACCAGTTAAATGGGGTCGAATTTTGGAACATTTTTTTCATTTTTCATTTAAGGCAACTGTGGATTACGCTTTGGTGTTTTATGTAGAATTCATTACAATTTTACCATCACAGGTCCGTTACTTCTACCTGTGAATGTAACATGTAACGTACATATTAAATATGCGGCCGCCAACAACAGTCACTTTATACCTTACTTTACTCTTATCTGGTCTACTTTGGCTTTTATTATTTACAATTTATTTTAAACTATTAAGATATGCAATTACAGGAAATCAAAACTGATGAACAAAGTTTCAAAGTGATTAATATGCGTCACAATATACTTAGAATCTAAATGACGTCACATGATGTGTAAAGGCAGAAGTTGCAAATATTTACCCGAAATATTCCATATAGAAAAAATAGCCAAGTCCCATAACTACACCAAAAATATGTGATAACAACCAAAATCAATACAGGTAATTAAGTAATTAAGGTGTTGGTGCTAGTGCTATAGACGAAACGGTGAAATGCAGTTAAACAAGAAATAAACCACAGTATAATATTATATAAGTCCAAATTCGGTCACGATCAGTCCACATAGCTATTTTCTAAAATTGCTCTAAATTGAAAAAAAAAACGGTAAGAACCTACACCCTGACGGACTACAAGAAAAATAATATATGCATAAATACACATGTATAAAGATACCTCATACAAATGCTGAAGATAAATAGTCCGCTTTCTTTTGGTTTTAGCAATTGACCCCTTTAATTCATACATTATTTTAATGTGGTTCAGGACCATGCAAAATAAAATGAATAAAGGACGTGGAATTTCAAAACATGCAAAAATAACCCATTTGTATCTCACTGTAACAAGAAAAGATATCCAGTTACAATGGTAAAGTTAGATTACCCCAAATTTAACAAATAAGTTGACTTTACTCAATTATCTATACACCAACAAAATGTATAGGGTAAAAATAAGTATTGACCATCCATAACAATCTAACTAGTCAAAATTGTAATCATTCCATTTAATTAAATTTGGCTAAATATTTCTGAACTTAAATAAGATACACCGATACATCATATTAAAATGCATGTATTTTCAAAACAAAAAATGAAAAAAACTAACTGCAACACGTATGCAGACGTCATACAAACATTTACAACGTATACACTCTTAACTTGGTGAGAGGAACAATAAGTTAAAAGTACGAATCAACACATTGGCATTTAAGTTTACCTTTGGTTATTTATAAATATCGAGGGTTCAACGCAAAAGTGTCGTAACTCATATTGAAATAAGGACAAGTTACAACAGTGTTGCACTGAGCCCTCGATAGATTCGGTCTAACGTCGTTTTTTCAACACTACACATTTATATACGTATACGAAGGAGGCAAACACCTCACAGGTTTTCCTGGACAGTATTCTACAGTACTCATAACCTCCCACTAGGAACTTGCAACGTCTCCACACGTGAAGGAAAATCAATGTTGTTAAATTTCCATGGAAGGATACGACATGCCGCAACAGCGAATTGAACCCGGGATCACCGGTTTACAAATCCAACGCACTGACTATTGGAAAGGTCGCAATAATTTTATATATGTGTCCATCTTTTATGAACTATGAAGGCAATATTGAAGACCAGTCCGATAATTATATTTACGTAGTTGATATAATGTGATGATATCAACATTGGCGTGAACGTTTTATAATACTTTACTACAGTAAAGCCTTTCTAATCCAAATTTGTTCGAACGGTCAAATATGTTCGGTTTAGAGAGGTTTTCGTATTAGAAAGTTTTCAGACTACAAATGGTTTAAGTACTAAGAACATAACCGTTTTGTCTATTAATCTCTTCTTCAGATCTGGACCTCGCTTTGACGGAAGCGAAGAAAGTGACTGCACATGTCCTCCATGTATGACAGGACAATTTTGTAATGAGACAGGTTTGTAAGACACCATGTTGACCATCTTTAATAACTAATAATTACAGAAACTTTCTTTCGTTAGTTTGAAGGAAACTTTAATCAAACATGGAACGGGGTACCAACAATCCTGCGTATGTTTATATACGGTACAACCTGTTCATATCAGCCCTCACTTGAGCAACAGCCTCCTTTCAGCAACAACACGATGTTTTTCCATTGCATGATTTTACTATTAATTTAACATCTTTAGAACAACAACACCTTGACAACACCATAATTTTGCTTCTCGCAAGGGGTGTTGCCATGGAGAGTTTGCGCTGTACATATATTTTATAAGAAGTTAGTGCGTTTTGACAACCTTATAACATATTTACCATATGACGTAGATTGAAATATATAGAACACTCAACAAATGTACCATTCTAGAGTGAATTTTCATCCGACGATGGCTTTTTGTAGGTTTTTAATCAGAAGTTGATACACAGCAGATATAAAACGTTTGATAAACTCTATAGTTACACTTAATTGATCAACTTCTAATTTGTTTAAGTATAAAACAATCCAATTAGTGCTACCTGAACAAAAGCTCTCGTGTTCAACTTCCGTTCAATCGTTCAATAGATCTCGAATATGGTCTAAAACTAATATTAACTTAATATTTAATTTCCTACATGCGTGGACGTGTTTCTACTCTGGTTATAGAGATATGACAGCTTTCAGTTTTACTCCCGTATTGAGATACTGCCGTTAACCGATACCCCTGTATAGACAGAACTTGACGGTTTTTTTCTAACATTCCTTTTTCAGTGGAAAGCAATGATCCAAAGTTCAATCAGAGATTTACGTTCGTTGAAGTTACACAAAAACAATTGACACATGGCTTACCACTAACCTATAATCACACCACCTATCATCATGAACGTCAGTGTCCGTGTGAAGTATTCGAATACAGCATAACCACAGTAGAAAACGAAAATGACAGTGACCCGAGTGAGATGTTTATTATGGACAGGTAAACTTACATTACTATGTAGAAATTATTTGAACATGGTACAATAAAATATTCAATATCAGGTACAGAGTTGTCGTTCTTAATTCTTACAAAAGTAGTATAACAAGAACGACAACTCTAATCATCATCAAATAGTAACTGCTTGCCATTGACATTTAGGTGCATTGCACCATGAAAGGGGGACCAGTTGAAATCAAGTTATAGTATCTTTATGTAAGTATGATGTACAGTAAAAACTCGAACAGTAAGATAGATTCCGGACCAAAGAATTAAACTAACTATTTGGGGCAATCTGATAAGATCAATTGAAAACCACTCCTACAATATAAAGGGTTGTAATTACGAAGTACATGTAGTCTTAATAACGTAATGGTCACTTGACAAGGTTTTACTGTATTCGATTAATTGACTTACTGATGTATCACTGTGATAGAAAAAGCCGTGAAAATTATCTCCGCATCTTGATATACAACAAAACCTATTGTGGTCTGCTATGTAAGGACTAATTCGGGTATTACCTCAGAGGGACAAATGGACACGCCAATAGTTCAATCGTATAGAACAGAGACGTATTATACAATTGTATTATACATAATACGTCTCTGTATAGAACAATGTTCAGTCGTACAGACAAAAATCAACATTTGATGACGTCATTATATAAAATTATTTAAAACAAACTTACGGACGAATTGTGTCATTTTCATATAAAGTGATTTTATGAAACTGAGTTATGCAGGTTAACTACTACCTTTGAATTTCATAATATTAAACAAAATATTTTCCAGCGTTACAGGCGAGATACGTCTCAATAGGAATCGAGCTCAAGACTTAACTGCTGATGACATGTATAGACTGGAAGTCCTAAGTAGAAATCAAAGAACCGGAAGTTCTGATAGCACCAAATTAACTGTTGTTCTGTCACAACCTTCAGAGACAGAACGTATGTACGGATTTGATCAAGGACTCCAGAGCGGATTTATTGATCATGAGTACCACAGCAGACAAAAAAGGGTACGTAGACAGGCCTACAGGCGATGTTTCCCAACTTTTAAAGTCAATAGAAGTATTCTAGAAAAATAACGTACAGAAATAAACCTGGACAAGCCAAAGTTTTATTGAGTACATGTATACATATACTTATATACAAATGTACGTACATGTACATCATTTCTTTCTGAACTTGAAAGAAATCCTATTTGGCACAGAATATTATAATCGCTCCTATGCGCATGTGCTGTCCAGGTCGTCAAACCTGACTACGTCTTTTTTGAAACATAGATGTTGCTTCCTTGCAACAATACCAAACAACAAAAATAATTATATTGTAGACAAAAATGACGGTAAATATCTACAAATAACCACACTCAAAAATGTATAACAAGTTGATAGATTTCGTCCTGAAAGAAGTACACGAGTATCCTTATTGTACAAAATCTAGCCAATATAATGAAGTAAAGTTTTATTTTGATATTCAGGCTGTTGTCCCAACTGACACAACATTTTCAGTGGTACGTACAGACGGAGGAGACACACAAGTTGAAGTGGGTGAGAGAGTTATACATGAGTTATCTATAACATTCCCAGCTAGTACAGTGGATATGCAGGTGGAAATATTTGCCCCGGATAGCACTTACAACATTATGGTACTTTGTGATGTTCAAATACTATCAGTTGGCCAGGACCTATCACCAGCAGGTGCACATTTTATTCAATCTTTTAGTAACGTTCATTCTGGTAAAAAAAATACAACGGTCTGACAATTGATCCTTTAAAGGCCCATTAGCATTTTGAATTTAGTAATATTGAACAATTGATAAAATGATTGTAAAATATAAGAAATATATTCTATTTGCTCTAAAACAATGTTTATAGATGCCTTTTTAGCTAGATCTCGTAAAAATGTTGTCAGATGGTTTTTCTTATTGTTTGCAATATCATTGAAAAAAATACTCATTATACTGTGCTATATTTCTTCATGTACTTTGTGATTAAAAATGAAAATTTTGGAATGTTTATAATGAAAGTAAAAGTCAAATTCACTGATAAGACATCATTCTATGTAAAATAAGACCTACATTAATTTTAACACACAAAAAGCTAATTGGGCTTTAAGGAAATAAATAAACTATTCGTGAAGGGTTAGGGTTACGTTTTTACCTTTTCTCTTACATGATTTGACTATACGACGCCGACGATCTAGGAAATTGATACACCAGTATTAAATCAATTGTAATTTATGACAGAAAAAAAATTGTATGTAAAATCAAACATTGCAGGACTTGTATCTACCAACATCGATTATATGGCGAAACCAGGTTTCAGCAATTTAACCCGGGTAAGTATTATTTTATTGTTTAAGTATTTACAATAAACTTAAGTATTTAGACACCTGCAGTACATCAGTAGTTATTCGACAGTTATGATAATTTCAATGAGAAGAGGGAGATCCAGGCATTTATGTACCTACTCCAACTTCAAATAATTTGTCTTGGTACTTTATCGTGCCTGTTGTAAAACATAATACACGCCTCGTCCGTTTCTTGTTATATTCTGAACACATTATTTGTCTCGCTAGTTCGGATAGAGGCACTGAAAAAGCGTCCCACGAATATTAAATGGGGGAGCCTAGATTCAAATCCACGACCTTTCGTTCCGTAGTCAAGCGTGTGACCGCTAGACCATCGATCCACTCCAATAAACAGGATAAGCATTTATAAACATATGAATACTAGTACGTTGACGACAGCTATGACGTAACAGCAACACTATTGGACGTTCAATTAATGAATCATTTGACAACAGAAGATTTGGGTCACGTTGAAAATAATACAGTAAAATCAGTATCAAAAACCGTCTCATTGTCACATTCACTTATTCTCTGATCTGTTTTCGATATGTCTTTTAATATCAACTTGATAATGACACTACATCAATATCATGGCTTTATGTTTTAGTCACACGGTCTGAATACTAACTATAAGGTCCCAATTTACCTACAAATAATTTTTAATTTATAAGTCAGGATTTCATCTTCGAATACAGTCAATAATCAACATTTAAATACGTTTCACAAAACATGTGTATAATAATAATAATATCATTTATAGAAGGTGTACACATTAAGTAAAATATACAAAACATTTTACTTATTTTCAATGCGGCCTTCTGGAAACAAGCAAAATAATATTTAACTAATATATATTAAAATGAATGATTAAGTAACAATAAATACATAAATAAATGAAAGGATATAAGTTAATGAAATTAACTGATGTGTGAATGAATGGCGGACGGACGAACGATCGAACGAGCGTACGAAAGACCAAACGAAATAAACAAATTACTCCATGCATTCACAATTATAACTAAGCAACATACACACAACATAATGATGATGATAGCATTGATACAAATGATTTACTAAAGAAATTGCAGACATACCAGACAAACACTACTTGATTGAGAACATGTATCAATAATTACATAAAATGTTTTTTAGAATATGTAACACTTTTGAGTAAACAATCTAAAAACATTAAAAGACTGAAAAAATAAGTCTTTATACCCAGACATATGTATGGAAATGAATAATTAGGTTATGGAAATTGCATGTTAAGAATAAACTTACGTAAGTTGTACTTAAAAGAATATAATGAATTGAGTTGTCTTAGATTAAATGGCAGTGTATTCCAAACGAGGCTAGCATGATATGAAAAAGAATCTTTAATGTATTTAGTTCTGTTTCCTGGCAATACTAGACAATTACGTGCCGTAGATCTAAGGTCATAGTGTTCATTGTTTGAAAAGGTTAAAAGATTTGACATATAGTCTGGAAACAATTTATTTTTACTTTTAAACACCATCACTGCAGCGTGATATGTGACTCTATTTTCAAATGTCACGCATTGCAATTCTTTGAATAATTCTAAGGAGTTGGTGTTATATGGCCTTTGTAAGAGGATGCGTGCGGCCCGCTTTGAAGTTTTGAAATCTTATTTATACGACCTATAGAATGAACACCCTCCCCCACACAGTACAACAGTAATCAAAACATGGAACTAAATAAACGTTATAGAACTTTTTCTTCATGTCATCATTCAAAAATGAGCTAATTTGTTTCATCAGAGCTATTTTCATTCTAATTTGCTTGCAAACAAATGTGATTTGCATATCCCATGTTAAAGCATTATCAATATAGACTCCTATCTAATTCATCGACTGGATTTTTTACCGTAGCTTTGGATTTTTTTAAAACATATAGTTCGATGCTGAAGTTACGCGTGAGATTAAAATGTTTTTCGTTTTGTGTTAACATCATAATTAGAATAATCAACTTACCTTATATACAAATTATGGTATGATGAACCGTTTTCTTCTGTTTAGGCTGACTGGGTCGCCATGGATTTTGGATCGGTCACCGGCGGTTCAACTTCAGCTGAAAGGAATACAATCGTCATAAAATATGAAGCATTTGTAGTTGAGAATAGTGCACCTAACGCACAATATTGGGTTAGCGTAGGGGCTATGTTCTTAAATGAAGAATTCATCTGGGTTGGACAGTCCAGCGTCGATACCATTGCCTCCACAAGCAGTGTAAGTACATGTCATGTTTCTGTCGTACTTTTCTATGTCGTGCTATGAACTTGGCATGAATGCTAAAGATTGTGTTTAACATTTAAAACTTTTCTAACTCCAACAATACGTTGTATTGGCAATGAGTGGATAATGCTTTCTTGAAATGTGTTGTAAAACGTGTAAATATAGACTACATGTATACGACTTTTATACTCAGATGACCATAAAATCTAAGGTTCATTTCTACTGCTGTATCAATTTATACGGGATTAAGAGCAACTGTTGCTCACAGGATGTCACATAAAAGTTCACATTAAAATAAGTTAAATGGTCCAAAGGAAATGATCGATTTTTTCGATTCAAAGTTTGATTATGAAATACGAAACTACTCCTGTTCGGTACGATTCACGAACTTGTTACTTATTTGAAATGTCACACCAGAAAGTCTACCCCACTGTACAGACGGTAAAGTCATAAACACGACCATTGCGACACATACTAACCCCAGCGCTAATGTATAAACATCTTTATTTTCTATAATATTCCATTCTTATCGAGGTGTTCCATTATAAATTATTGCTCAGTATGCCGAACCCAAACTACGAAACATACCTTGGTATGTCAATCACGGCCCGTGTCTATAAAACTTCTTAATTTTTTAAGGTTTTGATATAAATCCGTAAAATTTGCTCATTCTTTTCTTAAATTTGAGATTTACCTTCAGTATTATTTATACATGAGTCATTTCAAGTCAGCTAGAATCTACACTGTATGTTATATGTATGGCCTGCCACTTCTATCTATCATCGATGTTTCCAAGAAAAAATCTATACTAAAACATTCCTTCAAAGCATTCAAGAATATTATTCATGTCTACATTTGTTTATAGCTAAGCTATCTTAGACCGTGTTCAAGAAAATTAAGAAGCTTTATAAATATTGGCCAGGCCCGTCAAAAACATGCTAAAACAATACTTTTAACCCCTTGTCTAACCTGAACGCAACGTATGTCATAAAGCAATCTGAACCCTTAGAAAAGTCATCTCTTTTCGCACCCGAAAGTGTTAAGTGCGCCACACGAGCACAAACAAACCATTCAAGAAACACAAATACGCTATCACTGTTCCCACTTGTCTATCTGAATTCCTCAAACAATAAATGGTGATTTATTACTGATTGTAGATTTGATCATTATATTTTAACAGATAACAGAGGAACCGGTTATCAACGTGACCATGCCTTCTGCACTGGCACTGGGAAGTTCCAGTATAATTGGTATTGAAATATATCTACCGTATCCAGTCAGGGATTACATTGTCAAGGTAAATAACTAATCTGAAAGCTACTGAATTTTTACTTCATAATACTTAAAGATCTGACAATAAATGCTACATGAATTCCAAAAGTGTGAAACCACATTGTTTACATGACCATATGGTGTTTTCTCAAACTTTTAAACAAAAACTGTCTCTGTTACTTAACAAACCTGTTATTCCCTTGTTTAAGCATTCAAGCAGCGTTTGCTGAATTCAAACGTGCCCCGCTTGATTACACACAAAATATATATGCAACACTGTATTTTACCTTAGAAAGCAGTAAAACCATACCCGATTAAACATTGAAAATATTTGATTTTGTTGATTTTTAATGTCTGAATTGTCTCCCTTTCATTTCTATTTATAGTTGTTTATCGAAATTTAAAAGTCGTATTCAGATTTAAAATTTAGGTACTTGGGTATGACTTTTGTCACACGCATACACTCATTCTACAAATAATAGGACTGTTAGTTATAATGTTATACACTTTAATAGTAAATATCAAATATCATTTTTACCAACAATATTTTCTATTTATATATATTTTGAGTTTCTTTCAAAAGACGTACGGACTGTCAGTGTAGGTTACTGGTAACTTGTTTATAAAATGAATGACAAAATTAATGTATATCACTTAACACCCCCTCCCCAGTAAATTCCCCTCCCCGTTGTTTGAGAATTTCAAAATTAATCTCCCCATCTAAAAACTGCATCATTCGGACCTGTATTTCAAAGCAAATATATAAAGTACAATGACTGAAAAAATGCATTCTAATATCAGGTGTTGAAGAATAACTTGATGAGGGAAAAATGGATATTAAAATGTGGTCGTTCAATATTTGATCCCCTCCCCGCTGTTTGAGAATTTCAAAATTAATCTCCCCATCTGAAACTGCGTAATTCGGACCTGTATTTAAAAGCAAATATATAAAGTACAATGACTGAAAAAATGCATTCTAATATCAGGCGTTGAAGAATAACGCAATGAAGGAAAATTGGATATTAAAATGGAGTCGTTCAATATTTGAGACGCATGTAAGGTCTTTGGTCCAAATAACTTTATATGAAACAAATGGTTTCCTGTTTGTTCTGTTAATAGATTTACACCTACTTTGGACCAATACTCTCTCTTTAAACACAGTACAATGTGTCGACGTAAATATAACCACAATCTGTATACTTAAAGTCAGTTCAATTGTTTAACTCTATCGAAAACATGTTAGACAAATATTAAACCTCCACGTTCAATTTTGATACGTCCTCAGTTTAACAGACATGCTAATTTTTAATTGCAAAAAATTTGTATAAATATCAAAAGTCCGACGTTCCACTTATCGATTAGTCAGCTTGAAAAGCAATCAATATTTGGCTTCAATAAAAGTGTCGTTTTAAAATCACCCAATTCGAACAATATTTCTATATAATTGTGTGAGAAGTAGCGGATATGAATAAAGGTTTGTTTACAGAAACAAGTGCTTCTGAGAATGTGTAAAGTCGATCAATTCTAAGATAAATACAGATCAAACGATCGCTTTATAGAATGTATCTTTACCAACTTCTCATGCAGAATTAAGCGACAGATTACAGAACTACATTGTATTCAAAGCTATACTGAACCTTTTTTAAAACCATTGAATGCCAGTTAGATTTAATGTTCTGCTGTTCGCCAAAGGAAATATTCTTAACGGTATAAACACTGTAAAGATCTATCATAAACTTATACAATGGTCCATTTGTGAGAAGTTCTTAAAGAAGAATCGCTTTGTTCAATATCTATATTACAGATACGTCACATTAGGAGAAGTTGCTGCGTCTGATATATATTTGGATGCAAAGCAACGTTTTTAAGTAAGTCGTCATTTCTGGATGTGCATGTTTTTCACTGTAGATATTTCCACCAGCGGACACTGTAAGCTTAATGTCCATGTGTGACTTGAAATTCGAAGAAACAGTAGGTGATAATTTCAAATGCGGCAATGATTGGACTGCAGTCACCTCCCAGTATATTAAGAACTCCCAAGGAATTGGGAATGCCATTGCTGAAGTGAACTTAGGACGACTCATTAACAAAGGTAGGTTTTGATTATTAACAGTTCACGACAACATTGTACAATCGACGAATATATGACGAACCCAATCAGTAAACGGCACAATGGTTATTTCTTCAGAAAATGCATTTGTATTACATAATGGATGTGTAACTATCTTCGCCTTGTACATGCATTATAATGGTAGGATACTTAATAACTTTACAGATATACTCGTGTATGTTTCGTACTTAGTGCCAGTTTTAGCAGTACAAGTTACAAGCGGGCAGTTAACCCAAAGTGTTCCTGGGTAACGTGCCAGTACTAACATTGATCTCTGTAAGTGACTGCTAAACTTATCACTCGCATCAGTCTCCGACTAAACCATCACTAAGATTATGTGATGTGCCCTCATACTAACAAAAACCATAAAATCAAGACAAAAAAAAAAACACCCACATACGGCTTAGTAAATGAACTTTAAGACAGCCCGTGTGGGTGTAAGTCTGTTATGTCGTTCATTAATAGTATTTCTCTTATCTTAATTTAACAATAGAGTAACCGGTGATCATGAGCCTTCAAATAAAATCTCATACATGATTATCAGTTTATATAAATGCAAGCACATTCCCACACATGCATACACTCTCTTTGGATATAGGAGTATGTACAAGTATCCGAAATGGTTGATAATTTCAGGTTCACGAGACTTAACAATGGTCGTCAATGATAATCTAATTGCGCTTGAAGGAATCGTTCATCTGTTTAAAGACCCAGGACTTTCCTATGTTGGCCAAACACTCTCTTTAGGTCTGGCTGTTGAGATCGACACATCAACTGTATTGATCGCCAATGCTGATTTCCTTGTTGACCCAGAAGAAACTAATCCCAGCTTATTAGTAAGTCTTCTGAATACCGGTACTTATAATTCTACATGGATATGTTTTATTAAGTTTGAACGTACACCTATATTTTCTTTCGCATTTTTCACGAAAAGCCACAAACTTCATTTCAAATTGGTTTTTTAATCTCAATTGTGAATATACTAAATAACAGATGACTGTAGAAACAGAACCAATTCCTACCCAGTGATTATTATTCAAACATACTTTTTTTAAACAGGCAGTGCTACACACAGAAAAATCAAGCCTAATACTACGCTATTGTTTCTTTTTTTTAAAGTTCATGTAAAACACGTGACTCGGGACAGGGTCAGTTTTAATCCAAACGACGTTATTCGAAACAATCTTAGTATGAAATCATCCAAGCATCATTCTTATGAAGTTTTATTTAAATTGGCCCAGTGATTTGTCATTTGAAACAATTGTTGACGACACACTAAATGCGACACAAACAAATACGGACATGGTGATCACAATAAAAAGGTGAACGGTTTCAAAATAACCAACTAACTACATGTATACATATTACAGACTGCACCAGAGCTGGTCGGATCGCCATCCTCCTCACTGAATGGTAATATGGACAACGCCGTCATGTTTGAACCATTTGACATTAACTATACCATTCGAGTACCAACACCAACTAACGTGGGTGTTGCATCACATTATACTGTAGAAATATTGGCTTCAATGGATGGACAAATTCCCGAATTTTCCGTGTGCCACCTTACGGTTTTATCTGTTGGTAGTGGTTTGAATTGCCTTATTGAGGAAGATTTGGAAACAGTTTACTCCTCCAGATCAGGGGGACTTTACCAAGAGTCAGACAAAGCTACAATTGAATTAGGTAAGTTAAAAATTTACATCTTACGTGAGAATTCAATGACTACAACATTGTTTTTCAGAATTCAGAACGAGATTATAGCTGAATGATTACAAATGTCGTCTAAAAGTAAGTTATAATTGGCACAAATATATGATATCCATGTGTACAAGGAAGATGAGTCTCATAGATCATGAATCGAAGTTAATAAGTTGAACGGGAAATACTATAACTTGGAAATTGAATATAACGGAGATAGCTCAGTGGTAACGCGCTGAGCTGTCAATCTAGAGGTCCGATTCCCGGCCTGGGACATTGAGATTTCAGAAAATCTATACGCTATATCTGACCATGTGGATGGTATAAGTACTGGTCAGGGGAGCCAGGAAGCTGTGTATCGGTGCAATACACTGGGCATATAGAAGAATCAGTCTGTCTAATCGCATTAAGAGCTAGGCGCATCCGGCGCCGGACATGCCTGTATCTTATATATTTCTCGCCTTCTGAGGGCTTTCTCTCAGTCTGTCCCTCTGGTTAGATCATGCTGTATCTGCACTGGTAGAGGATGCACCTGCGGCCTCGTGGCCGCAACAATTGTAAAGTGCCTTTGGACGCATGAACAGTATGAACAGGGCGCTATATAAATCTGGAATTTAAAGAATGGGATATATAAGCATTACTCTTGAAAAGATGTTACGTTTATTTTCAGGTCATGTGATCAATTTGTTAAACGCAGCATCTCCTGATAATGAAATTGTCATTCAAGCCACGCTGATGCCCATAAATCATAGCAGCACCGTTGGTAGTACAGCAAGCATCACATTTGGTATACTTGTTGCCTCACAGTCTGTCACGTTAGCGGTCAATACTTTCACAATTGGTAGTGAACGGCAATCTACGGAAGTCACGGTATGTCTCAGTCATTGTAGTGTTGTGAATATCCTTCACATCACCCACCATAGTTTTGAAAGCTAATTAGATCATCAGACAAACAGAGCAGCGCCTTAGAAAAGTCCTTTCCAATTAGATAGAAAAGATAATTGTCAACATAAGATGAAAATAAAACCCATAGCATTGTATACAGCCATTCAAACTGTAGATAACACATTGTGAACTACGAATCGTGTGTTGTGACTAATAGAGTATAACAGTAATCATGAACTACTGTCCACAACTACTGTCCACAACTATCCACAACTACTGTCCACAACTACTGTCCACAACTATCCACAACTACTGTCCACAACTACTGTCCACAACTACTGTCAGTTTTAAATTTTAAATTCGTAATATGCTGTTTGTAGTTACATACATAAATACTAAATCAACAAAACCAAGGGTTTGACAATTCTTAATTTCAGAACACAACAAAGCCCTTATTTGATATGGCTTTTTATGATAATGATCCAAACGTGCCTGTTGGAGGTTCAACCAAGATTAACGTTAATATGGTAACTACTCCTGGCGTTACTTACGACGAGATAAAAACAGAATTTCTGATGCCCAAACTTACAGATAACTACGCTTATTTCCACATTTGTAAAGTCGAGATTGAGTCCGTAGGGCAAAACTTACCATGTTTGACATCCGATTGGTACAACGAAGGTTTCTCATATATTTCGACGTAAGCTTGCTATAGTATTTTAATCAATAATTATTCTTAACCAGACATAGTAGATTCTATATTCAATATATTGAAATTAACGTCAGAATCAAGACATTAACATTTATGGCACATGTCAATTCAACACTGACAAAACTTCATATTATATAAAACTCACAAGTCCATAAACATTCGAGTCAAGCTAACATGAAATTCATATGTCTAGTTCCTTGATTCTCATTGCCTTATTTTCTATATTTTTTATTTTTATTTTATAAGTATTTTTTTCCACTGGCGTGTTACGTAAACTATCAGGATCATGTGTCGACTTTTCTATTAATACTATTGGAGGAAGACTTGAAGCGATCAACTAGGTAGAACAACGGACCTCACATGTGACATTTCGACACGGGTGGTATTCGAACTGCGCATTTACTACCCGTAATATTCAATTGTATAAAACGTTAGCCATCCTCTATTGAACATTAGTTATTGACATTTTTCTTTTTTTTCTTCAATATAACTAGTCATCTCGATTAGAAAGTATTGCTTCGGCATTATCGTCACTGTTTGCAGGTTTGGTGACTATATAAATGATGGAGCAAAGTTGACCATGAATTCAATTTGTAATGTTCAAAATGTAGTAAATGCGGAAGAAGACAAAGCTAGGTTTGCAGTTTATATCAAAGTGAGTATATTAAATTCTGTAATAAATGTTTAAATGTTCAAAACTAATCTTAGAAAAGATAAAATTTGCTATTGAAACATACAGAACAAGTTAAAAACAACAAGGCTCGAAAGTTAATTCTGACCAAGAGATGTGTTTGTCAGTGACGGATACTCCTTTAACGCCAACTGGACCTTTAAATCTATTGGGGACATAAACATGTGATCTTCAACCTTCATACCAAATCCGAGAATTATAGGGCAACTATTTCTCAGGTAATTGGTCGGTAAAGTATCTTGTGTTGAAGTTTACTGTGACACTGACCTTTAACCTTCTAACCCTTAAATCGTTAAAAGATCATGAAAAGACCAACCTGTCTACCAAGTCTGCGAACTGCAGGACAAATTGTTTTCTAGTTATTGGTCGGAGAAGGTTTAGTTACGGACCGGCCGACGTACATGTACAAAAGCAATATACATGTACAAATGTACCTCCGATTCTCTGAATATTAGAATTCATTCCTTGTTTAAGCTTGCACTACAAAATGTATTTATAATAATTGTTTCCATTTACAGTAAAGGCAGCATTGAAAACAGTTCACATAATGACCCTAATTAATTAACATTGAATTCATTGTTCTTCATTAAAGGTTCTAGATCGACCAGAGCTTCAAACTGGCTCCAGCGAAAATGTAGCCGTGGGTCTCTCCTATTCAACGTATAGTTTATGGGTTGGGAACCTACAACTGAATCCACAACGGAATACCGCGGATTTAAATGGTCCGGTAAGAAATATATGCCACTTAGACGTCTCATTTATAAAAATGAATAAAACAGGCGAAATAAATATTCAGTATGGTACATACAGACTTGCTTGCGCTAACCAACATTGACAAAACATTGTGTAAGAATATACGAATAGTCGTTTATGGGCCCTTTTCTCCCTTAAGGAGATTTTACCTAAAGTATGTATCAGTAATTTACAGTATAGTCGCCACTGTCCATGTTCAGTTTTCATAGCAGCAAATGATTGAATCTATATCACAATGAAAACAAGGATTTGCAAATGACTAAACTAAACGAAAATGCTTCACTTCCGGCAGTAAGACATTGTCACACAGACATCTAGCAACCATACGAAATGCAAGAACGTCCGAGTGAGTGCTACAGGTACATGTGAGGAAGTAGGCAGTTGCTTACGGAGGATGGTAGTCTAGCACTGGTGCTGCCTATGAAACGGATGTTTAGCTGAACTGTCCAGGGGTGTAAAACTCGAAATAAACAAACAAACAAACAAAGCTACATGTACATGTAATAATACTAGATAAACCGTCAGAAAACCGTTCAACAAAACTTTAGTCAAAGCACATTAAGACCATAATATGCCATCATATTTATTTTATAATTTTATAATCCACTAATAGCTCGACAATCAACGTTAAATGGAAGAATGCAGTTTCAACACATAGAAAGAATTCGAAATGCATTTTAAAATAAACCTGTCCCCTGTCATCTGCAAAGGTTTCTCAAAACTTGTGTTGTAGTCAGTAACTGGAATACATTTTTACCATTTGTTACAAAAGCAACCTAATTTATGAGTTACCGTTAAACGTGTAATAATATCCAGTGAATAACAAGCAACAAATAGCACACATATATTTATTCACTGATTGAATTGACTTGGAAATAACAATTGTTCATAAAGGTTAAGTATCTTCTCTTCTTTTATTCACAGTTTTTACTGTGTCTAATTTATTTTATCATAATTAAACTATCGTAATTCCAGGCTGGTAACAGTTATATCTTTACCACTCAAGTTTCTGGATTTGGAGACATACCACAGGGACTAACTAAGGTATATAAAATCCTAATCAAAATACCTCGGGGAGAAACCGCTGATCTGGCTTTAGTGGTGACAGCAGACGATTCCAATCTTCAAATTTGTTCTGTCCAAGTTAAACGAGCCGGTGATTATCTACCGTGTGTCGCAGATGAGGTTGCAACCAGAATCTATGGACCTGGAATGATAAGCCTTGATTTCAGCCTAGGAATAATTCAGAATTATGGTTTGTGTTTAGTAATATTATTTCACCACAGGTTAATGACCTATAGCAGTAGAATGTGGTTAAGTGAATTGCTGGTGACCTTTTTTTTACTTCCTTATAACGATAGTTCAGTGTATAAATGAAATGAAGAAGAGAGCTTTCAAGAAAAAAAAACGGAGGACACGAATGTCTCCACTGAGTGCTTAATCAAATAGGGGGCCATATCTCCAGTGAAAATGTTTGGATTTTAACGGAAATCCAAGACGGCCTGTATGTTATTAGTATGCACCTTCATGTAAAATATGAAACCAATCCATTAAATATTTCTCGAGTTTCGCTCGGAAACCAAATTGGAACAGACGGATGCTCCTTACTCAAAAATGAAAATAATTAGGGCTGTCCCGATATGATCGTGTACCGGTGCGTATCGGTACAGTGCTAAACGATATGCGTATCGTATCGGAAGGTCCCGTATCGGCCGTATCGCGTTTTTTTGCTTTTACATTAAACACTCCTAGAATTTTTAACAAATGAACTAGATTTACAAATTTATTCTCAATTAATCGTCGATAAAGCTTCGGGATTCCATCATAAGCAGACCATGATTTAATTCAAGTTCCGATATGAGTTTTGGTGCTTAACAATTATAGCAATTAATAAATTTCAACGGATAACTAGGACTTTCTAGCACCAAACAAGTGTGAAGAGTTAAAAAACACTAATATTACAACTTTTTTCATTACTTTAAAATACTTTTATATCGT
Source organism: Lutraria lutraria (assembly GCA_964023205.1). Classification (NCBI taxonomy): domain Eukaryota; kingdom Metazoa; phylum Mollusca; class Bivalvia; order Venerida; family Mactridae; genus Lutraria; species Lutraria lutraria. The sequence goes on from OZ026844.1 coordinate 34,803,282, forward strand.
ATCGTAGATATCGCATATCGCAAGTACCGTATCGCAATACGTATCGTATCGACTGAGATCTGTATCGGGACAGCCCTAAAAATAATCAAACAAATTTTTGTTTAGCAAATAAAACCTGCTCGTCTTTACAGCAAGGTTTCAACATTATGACTTCGTTTCGTTGGAATTCTGAAGTATTGTATCATTATTATTGTCTATTGATATTTAGAAAAAACTGTTCAATGTGTAAATGATCAAAAGTTAAAACTATTCAGAAATATGGAGGAAATTCGAAAATGAGTATGAAACTTGAAGAGGTCTTCAATATTGAGCTGTCACTATAATTATTTATAATGTAGTACATGTATTTTACAAAAATATGCACATTTTAGGTAATCCTTCTTCGGGTAATATGACGGCTAATTCCTATTTTGACGATGACTCCATTGAGCTGGAGTTCATAGTACGTGCACATCCTCAAGCACCACAAGGCACTTATGGCTTCAACACCAAAGTATATTTTGACACCAGTCGATCAAGTCCGTCAACGTCAACTTTTAACGATTTCGATGTTGTGGAAGGTACTGCAGGAATTAATGAGGTATGATCACCTTTGGAAATATGCTCGCCCTGTTAAAGCATGTCGCCCAAGCCGTGTTAATTGAAAAGTGTAACGTGTGTGCTTACTAAATAAGTCTCGACCAAAATTGATTGCATATTATAAACTTGAAACAACGTTAATTAGTTTATATATGAATATGGAACAAAGTTTTTAAGTCGAGATATATGTTTCGCTAAATAATGTGTGTCTCTAACATTCTGGACCAATACCACAAATGGTAGCAATGAGAAAATGATCGAGATTATTTGGGCTAATACTGGGGATTGTAAATCGTTCTAAAACACTTTTTTAAGTCTACGTTTTGGCTGGTTATACAGCGGTTAAAGTTGGCTTTTATCATGCATTATGTGCTGTTGTGGAGATTTTCCGTATGACCCGTAAAGTTTTATTTATAAACTGAAAAGTAATTCTAGACTGAAATATTCTATTTAAAGACTGATTATATATATAGACTATCACGGATCCAGTCACAATTGATGCCTCTATTGGAGAGATAACTGGCGGTGACAACACAACTTCAATCGTGGAAGGAGAATCGAAGAGAATTCTAGTGTCTATAGTAATACCAGAGGGCTCCCTATACAGGGTAAGGGTGAAGATTAACATTCCCAGCGCGGCTGTTCAGAAATTAGAGATTTGTGAAGCAGTGATTCTAAGTGTGGGGGATAATCTACCATGTATTTCAAGAACAATGGAAGCCGAGATACGCTCAACGTAAGTAAAACTACAGTGTATGTTATTCTGAACATACTTTGACGTTGTCTGAATACAGTTTATATAAATGTGTACTAAATAAAAATTTCTTGACTCCTTAGAGAAGAAAATAAACAAACAGATCAACCACTCCAGAGCGGCCATCTCTTTAGCAACAACCTCCCTTAACAACAGCATGATTAACTATTAACTTAACCTCTCTAGAGCACCAACTTCTCAACAACAACATTGTTAATCCCAAAGGGTGTTGTGATCTAGAGATAGCACTATATGGCCAAAGATCAATTCTAATATAAATAGAATTCTGTTGTTGAGCATTTTCTTCAAATAAACCTTCTGGTCTTTTATTTTCATGTTCAGTATAAATGGCAATTACAACGACGAAGCAGAATTCGATCTTGGTCACGTATGCAGCAATGTCTTAAGACCAGGGGATGAAACAGCCAACACGGTACGATGGTCCTTCTTTTTGTAGCATATAATAATTTACATTCATAGCATCATAAAAAAGCAAAATTTATTAATCCGAGTTTGAATACCATTCATATTTTTTATATAGATTGCCAATTTTGCAGACTACATATCGTAATTGCTGGATCAGATGGGGAAACATAAATCAAAGTTATGAAAGCATATGGAACGAGAACAACTTTAACAATTGCATGGCAGCAGGTGTAGAAAAGCGTAGTAATTAGGACTGCATCAAAATTAATGTACAAACTATCGTTCGGGGTCCAAAACACAGCCCAATACCCCACCCTACAAACAAACTTTTGACTACTTTGTAGTTCCGAACCTTCTGAGCTTTGATTGTTGTTAGGTACAAACACAAGGTTAAGAACTTGAAGCTATTTCTCTCGGGATTTCTTTCCTATATACCGAAGAGCTTCCATTAACCTTCCGCCTAAAAAATAGTTCCAATTTAATGGAATAAATGCAAATTCAAATATTACGTGCATTCAAGTCAAAATCAGATGGCTACGCAAAATCGTCAACGAGTAATACCAGACAGTTGTAAACTATTCTAAACAATCCTCTACCTTACTATTAAGTACATTATTTACTATCAGTAGGTATATAAGTTTTGAATTGATGTCAAAATTCGTGACATTGTGCTGTATGCTAATTGCTGAACTACTTTTGGCGATCAGATAGGGAATAATTATAGCCAAATATGGACATACTGAAATGAACCTTATTCTGTTGCAGGCGATTGTTCAAAAATATTTGTCGAGGCAAGGCGGTCGGCTGCATTGTATTCACATAGATTTTAAAAAATCGTTCGATAAAATTAGTCACCACGAGCTATTTTAAAGTTTACAAAGGTCGGGTGTAAACGGTAGATTTCTCAGTATATTCTCTGCAATGTATAACAACTTGTATTCATGCGTTCGAACATCAGCATCTGGTTCAACCACGAATTACTTCCCTTGCAACATTGGCACTAGACAAGGGGATGCATGTAGTCCTGTTATATTTTCACTTTTTATAAATGAGCTTAACTCAATGTTGCGTTTAAGTTGTAGATCAAGAATCTTTATAGATAATTCAATGTCTGACATTATTTGTCTCATGTTAGCAGACGACGTCGCATACGGTGCAGAATCTATTGTTAATTAACTTGCAACGTCAAATAAATGTCATTGATCAATTATGTTTGTCTACAGGAATGGAGCGAAACCTTTATAAAACGGAGATTATTGTATGTTTTTTTTCGTGGTCAACCTATCAAAACTACTAAAGTTTATATATACATGGGTTTATTGTTGACTCCCACTTTATCCTGGATGTCAGCACAGCACAAACTTACTACACAGGCACAAAAAGCCATTTTTGCTATTTTTAAATACCAAAAACCGTTTGGACAATTTGATGTCAATCAAATGTTTACGTTGTTTGATTCAATGGTCAAACTAATATTGTGTTATGGGTCACAAATTTGGGGCTACAAGTATTCCATAGATATCGAATCCATTCAACATTCATTTTATTTTAAATATTTGGGTGTTAAAAATACTACAAACACGTGTATTGTTTTAAGGGAATGTGGTCGTTTACCTTTATGCGTTACCTATTTCACGACATGTGTTAAATATTGGTGTAAACTTATATCAATGGAAGACCACAGATATCCAAAACGCTGTTATTATATGCTTAAATCTTTTTATAATGTAGGAAGAATTACTTGGGCTACGCATGTAAAAAATCTTTTATTTAAGTACGGATTTGGTTATGTATGGATTTCGCATGAAGTAGGAGATATACCAACTTTTATACGTATTTTCCGTCAAAGACTTATCGATTGTTTTACCCAAGATTGGCATCAATTTTGTAATGAAAACTATGATATTGATGTTTTAGACTGTGAATTCCATGTATTCTTTCACTGTAGCAGATTAAGAAATATTCGAGATCAATATTTATATAATTGGTACACATCTGATAGGAACATGGAAAACTTTTATACGTTGTTAAAATCTGAAGACTGTACAACCATCCATAAGATTGCTCAATTTGTTGATAGAATAATGAATGTTTAGAAATTATATACTTATTTATGAATACTCTGTACCATTGATACAATTCAGCTATGTTATTATGTTAAAATTGTATGTATTATGTATTTTGCGCCGGATGACTTTATATATATACTGACTTGAAATAAACTTGTAAATGTCGTGGTATTAATATCTAAGGTTTCTGTTACAATCAAACGATAATGAAACAACATGTTTGTATTCGTTGTTTAGTGAGCTTGTGTCATTAATTGTCTGTAAACCATTAATCAGGTAGTATTCGAGGCATATGTACGGCTTGTGCCAAATGGTTTGACAGCTCTTGGCGATTCCATCAGTGTCATGGCATCTTTGACAGTGTTTTCAACACCAGTTATTGAAATCACGTCAGCCGTCTTCACTGTTGCTGATGTATCAACATTTACAGATCGACGCTTGGTGAGTTATCTTTTTTTATTATTCATCACATGCGTTTCAAATGAAAATTCGCCTATACCTGAGCGGGTAATAATTTTCAATAACACCCTGTTATATCACGTACGCAGACACGATGCGTGATAGTCATATTTACGTTTATAAAATCATGTTTCATTCATTTACTAAGTTTTTTATGTAACTGGTTATCGGCCGTAGATTCTACTTGAAACTAGTTGACATGGTAATTATTTGAGAACAATCGTGGTACCATCAAATATGTTTATTATTTCGCATGTGATTACAACGCTGTTATATATTAATATAAAATTATGCATTTTAACTGAATATAAACAACAGGTCCCGAGATTATCAAACTCTCGAGTTCAGTATCACAGCTCAGAAACGAGCTCAAAGCTCGAATTGAGACCAATCTCAAGAAATTATGTGATTATGAAACTACTGTGTCTGACTTCGTACTCAGGTAACTTTATAACCTCGATCTGAACTGGAATCTTCGCCGAGCTAGGAGATTGAATTTGGAGGTGAGGTCGGATTGTAGCTGAATTTTGAAAAGAAATTCTAACCTCGGGGTCTAGTCAAAGTCTGAATTATAACCATTGCAGTAGTCTCACAACCAAATTAATACTGAAATAAAGAAGAAATAACGAAAAGCCAATCAAAATTAAGCTTATGTTATAACAATTAAAGTGGTATCTCTGTATACTGAGTTTTTATTGTATTTTATTTGATATTAAGTCGTCGTATTTCAATGATCTTAAATTGAATGTTTTGTAATTGCAATTACCGAGGATGTGGTATTAAGAGCGATATTCATACGCTGCTTATTAGCGACAACATTTTTGTCTTTTTTCAGGTGATACCCGGAGTATCAAATACAACATTGGTATCAATTAACGATGTGGGACCGATAGTGATGAACATTGCCGAGTCACGAACTATTCGGGCTAATCTATCTGTTCCAAGAAATTCGGTATCCCGACTACTGTTTGATGTAGAGCTTCCTGCTCCAGTCTCAGCTTGCCTCACTGTCTCTGTCGTGAGAGTACTTGGTGAATTCAATGTTTTATTTTACAATTATCTTGATAAATTGGTGAAGCGTGTATTCATGATTAGATGTGTTTTGTTCGTTTGTACTGACAAACGGGAGTGTCACTTGTTTGTCTATAGTACACATTAACTGGAGATCCACCCGAAAACTTTAGGTGTAAATTGATTTATTTCTTGTAACCCAACCTACCCTAATTCTTCAGGGGATTTTTATACAGCCCGAGGAACAGTACGCCCTCTTTCTTAGGGCTGTGGCGAGTATCCGAGTACTCGGGTAATCACGAATCAAATTGAAAAATCGAGCATGAATAATCGTCATTACTAAGATATGTGGTTGGCGATCTTGTTTTTTAACTAATTAAGTGTGTTCCAAAAAATCCTTTTTCTGAATGAATATTGTCTCATCATGGACTACTTTGTTCGCCAACAGGTCCAATCGGTTCTTTAAATAATGATGCTGGTAAATCAATTAACTGGAAGGGAGTACGTATAAATTTAAGCCATAGAACAAATTACATTGCTTTACTTCATTATTCCTAAAATAAATTAAATTTAGCTGTCTTCAGGTCTGCAATGTTGAAGTTTTAGCTAGGTTATTTGATAACAAAAGATTCGTGATTCGATTTGTAGATCGTAAGTGTTGAATCGCGGATTGGATCGGATCGCCACTTACCCAACGATCCACAGCCCTACTCTCTCTCACCTTTTTTTATTTTTCCACATGCATTAACGAGCCAAAAACTAAGCCCTGACCTACCTATTCTATTTTAATGAGCATGTAGCAATAAACAAATATTTTGGTTTAGTCTTAAGTAGAAAGATGGGGGGGGGGGGTATTTTGATTTATAGATGTATACAGCACATCGTAGAAATTAGATAAGAATATTATTTCTTATGTAAATAATATTACTTACATGTATATACTCTGAACTTTGGATAAACTTTATGCAATCACGTAATGTTCTCAGTAATACCAAGTCATATATGTAAACAACATGATTTGTTTATCATCTATCGTGATGTTGTGATACATGCGGTAATTTTTTGTTTGTTCATTTGTCCTTAAAGTAATAGAGTAAAATAGTTACGTAAAATTACTAATTGAAATAAATAACAACGAAATAAGATATTAATTGTCTTGTATGTCTGTCATGCAATTACCTTTGTGAATAAATATTGTTTATTAACAAACTAAATATTAAATAAGATATTGGGACGTTAAGATGGTTATGATGAGGACGAACAAAGAAACATTACAGTAGGATCACTCATAATAGTAAAACATGTAAAATAAACATACAGTTGTATCTAAAACAACATGCAATTGACAAATACACAGGTAGGTAAATATATACAGTAAAACTCACTTATAACGAAATGCCAGGGGGTATAAAAATTATTTCGCTGTAACCGAGTTTTCATTGTAACCGAGCACACGCTTATAGTGAAATTTCACTGTAAGTTGCTCACATATAACGAACTTCGTTATAACCTGTATCGGAGGTATAATTCTTCTAGATCTATGTAAATATATGTCATGCAATAAATGAATAGAAAACCTTGATGCATATGTATTTTATTCGTGTATTACATTTGATATTGTGAGAAATGACGTTTTCGCGATGGTGATGAAGTTGATGAATGAAAAGACTGAATAATCATGTCTTTCATTTTCAATATTCCAGTGATCGTGCTCGGTGCTACTTCAAATTTCTTTGCAACACTAGTTTTAGATTCAGTTTCACACGCCTTAATAATCTCATATTTGGTATTTAATGTCAGTTGCTTTCGTTTTCGAGATGGCGACCCTTCCATATTTTAACATAAATATTTCCTGACTGACTAACGCAAACAAAATGAGACTTTTAAAATGTATGCAATTTTATTTTGTAAATCCTTTTCACTCAATAAACATGAAATAATTGACCGCGAAAACATTGAGAACTTACTCAAACAAAATAATTTAAATTGATACACTCCGATAATCGGTATTTATCACCCGTGAAAACGCTATTGAATTTCATAACAATGGAAAGCTACGGGTCAAAATAATATCCAATACGTAATTATCACGGTCAATAAAAGTTTTTGCCTTGATGTTTGAAAAAATTTAGTTTCATTGTAACCGAGCATATTTCCTCTAAAACATGATTCTGGGGCCAAAAAAATCATTTCACTGTAACCGAGTTTTCACTGTAACCGAGTTCACTGTAACCGTACATTTTTATATAGAATAAAGAAGGCCTCAGCCGGGCCAAAAAAATCGTTTCACTGTAACCGAGTTTTCACTGTAACCGAGTTCGCTGTAAGTGAGTTTTACTGTACATTGAATATTGACCATTAGATTAAGGTAAATCATAGTAAATTTCTTTAAGGAGCAATGGTGTAGGGGTAGAGCATCGGACTTTTAACCCGTAGGATGCGGGTTCGAATCCTGCGGAATTTGACCGGAACCTTCATAATACCTTCGTTCGACAGTACTGGTCAGAATCCAGGAATCAGTCATCGAGAGTAGTAAATATAAGTTGCAAGAACTTGCTCTACAATCGATGTAAAATAAATAAGTTTAAACTAAACTTCTTCTATTTTAAGGCTCATTCGGCAGAAATGTTCTGTGTGTCGAAGGGTATGATAATGTCAAAAATGTGGACTACCATACACAGTTTGAATCAGCACTTAATACTTCACAGTCGAACTATGCTTATGTGGACCTAGGAATAGTTACCAATACTGGTAAGGAAATGTGTTTTCAGTTTTCAGATCGTACATGTCTATCAGAGTCAGAAATATGCCTATACATGTATCACTAAAATATCACTTGAAAAAATAGTACAATGCACTTATAAATGAATTAATAGAAGAGAGTTGTTGCAGTTGACTATCAAAGCAACGGAAAATTGGTTCTAAAGCTTGTAGAAAACTGCTAATAGAGAGGTTATCGGTTTGAGATCAAGTCTAGACATGCATGTGTCTCAGCGACCCTTTGACCAATGGTACATGGTCATTCGTCTGTCATTAATAATTAAAATTTAGTGAGGAAGAACATATTTTGTTGTTTGTAGAATGCGGATGAACGGGTAAGTAATGTTTCGTAAACCAAGAATATAATGTTAGTGCAACCAAAATAAGGTTTGAGTATTCCCAAACAATGAGATATACATGTACTTTCTGAGAATGATGGCGCTTTTTAATCTTCGTGTTTTCTTTAACAGGGCTCACATATCGATGGGACACATATGAGGACGGTGACGATGATGTTATTGTAGAGTTTGACATCCAACTGGCAGATTGTGTTGAGAACATAAATGGGGCAGTTCATCAATTAAGTATCGGCAAGAAGATTTCAGATTATGTAGTAATTTATGATCATGATATACAAGTGTCCAGGTGAGTTTGGTTCATCATATATTAGGCTTTTACACAAACTATCCAGGTTTTATCAGCCACTTTAGTTTAAAATGTTCTGTTGGATTAGCATTAAGTATCATGCTACAGTTGTTCATTAGGTTTCTCAACGAGAAACTGAGCACTGAGTAGTTCTAATGTCGAGTTCCGCGCTCGTTCACATTTCAGTATACATACATGTATATCATATTTGATTTATAACTCGTTCGTTAAAACTTTTTGATAATGATTTAAACAACCGTCGACAAAAGCATCGGAAAGTGATGATAAGTAATGGACAGGCGTAACCAAGTCTGGTTCATAAGTCATGTAGTAGATTAGTTGACATATCAGACGGGACGGTTGGTGGTAGAGCGGTTACGCGCTGGACTACTTAAAAAGGTCGTGCGTTCTTCGAACCTCGGCTCCACCTTTCGAATTTCTCACGGCCGCCTTTTCCTGTCCCTATCCTTGCTACCGAGCCAAGTCGATGTGCGATAATTTGTATTACGTGATACAAGTCGTTTTTACTTCGATGGAATAAACCGGTTCGTCTTAGTGCTAAGTATATGTTCGTTTCTATTGTAGAAATGGAAATGAAATTGTTGACATTGTGCATGACTTGATTGTTGACCATATACAGTCTAGCAGGTAATAATTGGGAAAATCACATATCCGCACCCATCTTGTACAGAATGATAAAGTTAACTACGCCTACCTATGGAATTTTTAAGTAATCAATACTATCACGTCAGTTATTAACAGTTAATATAACAAATAAAAGTACATGTACATTTTTGTATATGTATTCTATGCAATAAATCTATAAGTAAACATTGTTGAGAAACAGTGTATTGTAGACATTTCTCAACCTTTTTGCTTACAGTACGGTGATATATCTAAATGGAACAGTTTACCATTCACCCAACTCAACTGCTGAAGGTCGCAACACTAGTGTTTTCATATTTTTGCCATTTTATCAAGTAGCACCAACGTCCTTGCTATTTAGCAGCATAACCGGATGTAATGTAAATGTTGACCCCATGAAACCTTCTTTGTTGGAAATATTTGTAAGTAAACATTAGCTTTACTTGGATACTTTAGATAAGTGATACAATGAATGAAGTTTTTTATCTTTCATTAAAAAGAGATTTTTAAAAAAAAGATTAAAAAGAGAAGAAAAATATGTTGTTTTTCTTCCTTTTTTCATAACCAGACAATAGTGCAATCAGTTTAATATTGAGTCTAAATAAAGTAAATAGTAAAAGGTATACGGTTAATGTCGACGTCAAGACGAAGCTTTCATTTTATGTACATACACTTAATATACAGCTCTTGTTTGAAATAATGTTATATTATCTGGAGATCGAATATACAAGACAGTTAATTACACGTAAGAAATCTGTAATTTCATTTCAGTGTGAAAACTTCTTTTTCTCCGACGTACTCGAGTATGTGGCGGTTGTTGGACTGAATTCCAGCGCCGAGATCCCTACGGGGTACTCGACGGACCCATCTTATGCTTTTTCAATGGTAGGATCGGATTTCAACATTTTGAGCCAGTACTACAACACGACAAGTTGGTTCCCGTACTACACTGATGAACTACAAACAGTTAGCTACCCGTTATCAGTACCAACCAGCCCTATTAGTACGGATTAGTTTTATTTTATTTATCATTTTCTGCTTTGCACCGTTAGGCTGCAGCTAACTAACCAGTATTCATGTCTCAACTTTGTTTTCCCAAAGCTTTTGCAAGTTTAACATGAATCTCTCATATCGTCGGTTGGGGACGAATCGCGTTAGAAGCAATAACAAAGTAACTTCAGCCTAATCATCATAGAGACAATGTTCCAGGAATGGGTAGTTTTGGGTACCGATCAATTTAACACAAGGTCTGTATACCCAAAAGTCTATCTTTTGGGCAGTGTGGGTAGGTATTTAGGTGGTACGATGATTTAGTTCAATACAATTGTTTCTGAAATGTTTTGAGTTATGAAAGCATTGGTAGGTTAAGTCCATACAGAGCACTTAAATGAGATGGTTATTCATGATGTACACAATTTTGCAGCATGTGACGCCTCAGTAGGAGTAGAGGACCCAAGTGTTGTGTTGGATTGTCAGTTCGAAAGCTCGACAGAGAACTCAGCATCTGCATCGCCAGCTTATGGTGCTAGATATGGCGCTTCATCAGGTGAGTATCTTATTGAGATCGTCAGTCTAAATAGATATATAAAGGCAGACAGACAGACGTGCGGACGATCGGACCGATGTACAGATGGACGAACGGAGGGGCAGAATTAATTGGAAGGGTTTGGGAAAACGTAGAAAGTAGAAGCAAGAAATGTGTTATTATAGTGAGAAAAGACGAGAGATAAAAAGACCAAGCCATCCGTTGTCAATACATTGTACAAAACACATTATCTACGTAAATTTCAAGTTCATAATCAGACCAATTATTGTCTTAAACGTGTTCTTAATACATGTAGTTTATCACCTGACACCTTCAGTAAACATCAAGTAAAACACTTAAATAATTAAGGTACATCTACCATGCAAAGTCAATGTATGTAAATTGATAGCTTTTGCTCGTCTTGGATGTTAACACCACAACAAGAAGAGGCATTTCAAGCCTTTCCAAACAAACTCAATCATCAGGTGCAAGATTTCTTTTAAGCGTTTCCAAATTCTTTTGATATTATTTTAGCCTGGGTTTCCTTTATCCGAGATGGCAACTGGGCCATAAATCGGTATGTGAGCGTCTACTTTGGTCATCTACATACATTCACCAGTATTCTCATAAAGAATGGCGTTGCAAACCGCGATATGGCTACTGACTTTGAGGTTTCCTACACAAACGATGGTACATCATATTTTGGTGCTGAAATTGTAAGTTTTGTTTTGCCCTTTACTTATAATGTTGTCCTATGACAAATGGTCAAAGACTTCACGAGGCGTTTACATTAACAATTGTCAATAAAATAAAATGAAAGAAAAGAATGATCGGATTTCCAAGAAATGCTCTCGAATAGTTCAACTAAGTGAGCTATTCAGCTATCCAGACGTTGTTTTTTTTTCATTTGATTTTCATACGGTTTCTTGTGTTGTTTTTGGATTTAGTGTCCATAGTAGAGTTCGAGTAAGCGGAGACGATATCACATAGTGCTTATATATACTGTACACCTCTTTACTTCTATACATCACGTATTCTCACCGCTGTTATGAAATTGCAAATTTAAAAAAGTCCACAGAATACAAAAATATAATTTAACCTTAAACCTAGACCATCTAGTCTGTGTTCAAAAATTCTCCACAACATAATTCAAATATAATATTTAAATATAGAATTGCCAAAAGTGTGTAAGGTGAACAATTAGACCGTTTGAAACACAAGAAGCATCGAGAAAAAGAATCACTATCAGGCATCATAATAGACATATTTAAATACACAGCCAATTATAACGAAATAAGAAAACACTCTCGATAAAAACATTTCAGCCATTTTTTTTAACTGCAGCAAAAACCCGACTTTCCATTAAAAAGGGTAAATGTGACCCACAACTACAGATGCAGCAATTTATTATGCCCCCTTTCGAAGAAAAGGGGGTATGCCTCTTTGCCTGTGTTGGTCGGTTCGTCCGTAACCAATCCTTGTCCAATAACTAGAGAACAAGTTGGCCTAAGCCCCTCGAATTTGGTTTGAAGGTTGGTCATCCCGTGTAGATTACCCATATTGATGCTGAGGTCAGTAGGTGAAAAGTCAAGGTCTAACTACCCACTTGGCCAATCAAACACTTCTTTTTGATTATATCTGTGAAACTACATCAAGTAACAGCGATAGAATAACGGTCGCGAGAGTCAATGAATGTTTCATATAATTAAACCTTGTTAATTCTTCAATGATGTTACAGGTGAGTCTAGGATCATCACCAAACACAGAGGAAACACGTGTTCTTGGTGGAATAGATGCACGTGGAGTAAGGTTAACAATTACAAATGATACATCGAATGTAGTGAAACCACAAGTGGGTATTCAATTTAAACTATTTGGCTGCAAACACACGACGGATCCTAATGGCATTTCAAACACCGGTATGTGTTTCTCTTCAGTGAGTTGTATCATATGTTGATTAAATGTTTAAAGGTTATCTAACATTATTAATACACATCTACTGTCCCACCAAAGTTCCATGTCGATCGGTGAAAACGGTCAAAGGTTTATAAAGACCCCCCTCCATTTTAATTTAACATGTTTTGTATAATACAGAAATTAAGTTTACGAATACTTCCTTTAACAAAATCGTTCAAACAGGTATGTTTATCTACTAATTATGTAACTATTTTGTTGGAATAAAAAAAAAGAACAAAAGTTATCAATGAATAGTATTACTTAGAGACTATTACGCCCATTTTTATGCTTATATCTTTTCAGACGCGTGTAACGTTCTAGCAGGCGCACCAACTCCAACAGGTAGTATGATTTTTCTATTTTTCAAAGGAAAATACAACCTATGAATATGCCGTCAATATAAAGTTAAATACGTATTAGAAAGTGATACCTTATGTATAATACTGATCATAAAAATATGTAAAAAATGGTTGGATACTGTAGTGCTTTCAAACCCAATGTAGTCTTTCACGTATGACTATGTCCTCCTAACATCCGGAGTGGTATAAAGGAAAACCAATGAAATCACAGACATTCGGTCAGCAAACCAGGGTCCGTAACTCCGTATTCACTAGTTAACGCATTTGAGTCTGAGATTAAGTCGATTATAGACTTTAGATTCAGACTCAGCGCGACCGAAATGGTATTCACAAAAACATTTAGTCTCAAGTTTGAGTCTGAAATTCTGAGACTGAAATGTTGAGTCTAAAAATTGTAGACTTAGGGCAGTCTTGAGCTGTTTATTTTAACTGTTTCTGCTTACTGTAAACTTCGACATTTGCATAAAGGACTTAAATTGGAGAAAAATCGATAATTTTAAATTGTAGTTATCTAGTACATGTAATATTTTAACTTGTTTAAGTTACTGATGCGAAATTAAATTTCATGACTGGTCATAAATTTATGCATGTATTCTAATATTTATTGTTGAAAATGGCACTGTAAGATTTGTTATTGTTATTGTAACTTGAATGGCAACACCTCGTGGGTTGTAATAGGATAAATTAATCCCATTGTAGTTCTATGTTACCTTTTTAGTGTGTGTTAAATTACACATGTTTGATAATCAGATTGATTTTGTTTCTCTACCTACATAATTGTCAAAATGCGAACATTAATGAACGCATTTATTTTCGTCTGTACCTTGTTTTTCAGACTTCTACACCCGTAGTTTTATAGGTCTCAGCGCATCTGAAGCCTATTTCTGTGACAGAGATATAACAATGTAAGTTAAATTGTTGTCAATGGAAAATGTATGATGTGTACTGAAATTGGGTCTGAAAGGGCACTGGTAAACATATGAAGAAAATTTTACCAAAAAGTACATCCCTAATTTTTTCACAGAGTACAGTTTAATATCTCTACTCTATGGAATGAACAATAACTAAGGAAAAAAGAGAGTCCCAAGACCTCTTTTTGGCGCCGAAAGTATGGTGGGGTGCATAGGCCAGAATCAAATATATCAATTTCATATGTATATTTTTTCAACATGTTTTAAAAAGGTTTTCTATTCAGCCTTCATTTATATGCCAATAATATATATTTATTCATTTGAAGTCATTATAACAGCTTTATACCCAGTCAAACGCATTCTAAAGATAATTATATGTAAGTAGTCGAATATTAACCTTTTTTTCTTACAAGTTCATTTTGACATCCTATTTTGAAGAAATTGACAGCAATCATGCATTAAAATGTTCAGTTACTCGTCGATGTCGTATAATAATTTATTACAGTTATTACAGAAAAGCTCAGGGAGAGCTGTTAGCGTGCTATTGTGTCTGTCGTCCGTCCGTCTGTTTGTCTTCAATTCTTCAAAGGACTTTTCCTCTGAAACGGCTGTGTCAACTTTGAAGAAACTCCACAGAAATGATCTTCGGGTGGTCATTTACAAAAGAAATGATAAAAGAAGCTCATTCCATGCAAAACTCTGGTTTCCATGGCAACCAAATGGAAATTATTTAACAATCTAATTGTCTTAAACCATATGGTGAAAACTTAGATATTTAACATGGAACATCATCTTGACCTTCTAACAAATTAGAAACTATGTTAGAGGGTCTCTAGATGGTGCTCCATGCTAAAAATCTAAGCTCTAAACCATGTGCTTTTAGGCAAAAAGTGTTTTTTAATCTTCCTTTATAAATCTATATAAAACATTTTATCCCTGGGACGGGGCTAATTATGACCCCAGGGACATTATTTTAGCAAGTTTGTTAGAGGGTCACAAGATGATGTTCCATGTAAAATATCTAAGTTTTACACCATATGGTTTAAGACAATTAGATTGTTAAATATTTTCCTTTTGGTTACCATGGAAACCAGAGTTCTGCATGGAATGAGCTTCTTTTATCATTTCTTTTGCAAATGACCACCAAAAGATTATTTCTGTGGATTTTCTTCAAATTTGACACAGCCATTTCAGAGGAAAAGTGCTTTAAAGAATTAAAGACGGACGGACGACAGACACAATAGCACGCTAACAGCTCTCCCTGAGCTTTTCTGTAATAACTGTAATAAATTATTATACGACATCGAAGCGTAACTGCACATTTTAATGCATGATTGCTGTCAATTTCTTCAAAATAGGATGTCAAAATGAACTTTTAAGAAAGAAAAATGTTAATATTCGACTACTTACATATATTTATCTTTAGAATGCATTTGACTGGGTTTAAAGCTGTTATAATGACTTCAAATGAATACATATATATTATTGTCATACAAATGAAGGCTGAATAGAAAACGTTTTTAAAACATGTTGAAAAAATATACATATGAAATTGATATATTTGATTCTGGCCCATGTACCCCTCCATATATTCGGCACCAAAAAGAGGTCTTGGGACTCTCTTTTTTCCTTAGTTATTGTTCATTCCATAAAGTAGAGATATTGAACTGTATTGTGTGAAAAAATTACGGATGTACTTTTTGGTAAAATTTTCTTCATATGTTTACCCGTGTTCTTTGTGATATTCTTTTTAAGACATGTAGGGAGTATGTCCGCTAACGTCATGGTGTTTAATTGTATGACGCATTTGTTTGCGATAATTTCGAAACCACGAACATATTAAACTTTTACCATATATGGAATTACTAGTAGTCAGTTTTTTATCATTAGTCCGACAGTTGTTTAGCGAGATACTCAACCTTTGTTCATTATCGTGACATTAATTTTTTTCTCTCTTTTTTTTCAGAAAGAAAAGAAGAGGAAAATGTTTCTATACAGTAGATGGGGGGTCCAAATGGAACAGTAAGTAACTAGTATAACACTAATAATTATCGTCATCGTCATAAAAATGTCTGCTTATTTATCATCATCATCAACATTGTTAACATGATTACCAACACGAACATGGTCAACATTTTCCTCATGGTATAACTATCATTATTTACACTTAGACTTTATACAAATTGTATCTAATTCAGGAGTTGATGGTAGAGTCGGTAGCTTGATAGGATTTGATCCAAGCACCTACGAAATCTATGCCTACAATAATGACCAGAGCACAATAATGATGATCGATGCCCTAGCCCAAACAACAATGACTGTTGCACAAACGAGGCTCGATGAAGCTAAACAAGCCGCTGGATGGATGGATGCGATTGCTGTACCTGAAACTGATGGCTTTATGATTACCCAACCTGGACCTACTATTAACTATACCATGAATAACGTGGGAGGTATGTACAGAATGGTAAAGCCCGTCCGGTTAGCTCAGTGGTTAGAGCTTTTGTCTACTGATCTGAAGGTTGTGTGTTCGAACTTCGGGCGAGGCTCACACTGTCCGCAAATTTGACGCAAGATATTAAATCCTATGTTAAATTGTCCTCCACCTCTGAATTATGTTGGGTAGCTTGGCAGAAGCTTACGGATAGAATGTGGTTAGTACTGTTAAATGCCTGACTGAAGTCCAGGAAAGCTGGTTAGGATAACTGCCCACCACGATATGACTGAAATAATATTGAAAATGGCGTTAACCCCGGTGAAACAAACAAATAGAATGGTAAACATGACATAAGTTCTGGGGTCAGTAAGCGAATCGACCTCCTATGCATGTATATGTATCAACAGTCAGTCATATTTAAACACCTCTATAATAAAACAGACTGGCCCTTATCCACGACGTTGTGACAAAAAAATGTAAATTTATGGCTAACAAGTTATTTGTTAATGTTTTAATTCAGTAAGTATTTTAAAACAACTTTTGACTTATCAAAATTCATACATGAAAGAGTTCTAAAACACATTTCCCAATGGTTATCGAATGTAATTTTAACTACGATAATATTCATACCGTCTTAACCATACTGTTCTTAGTATATCATACATTCTTGACTAACATAATTACATCAGGTTAAGCACGTCATGAAAACCAGAGTGCGTCAATTTATTATATGTTTTTAATTGTATCTGCTTAGCTCTCAACCATTTCAAGTTCATCATAATTGGAAACTGCTATATAATTTACTAATAATCAAAGTACTGAAAGGATTCATGGACACTGAACTTTCATAGACTTGCACTGCAACATTGAAAGAAAGAGAACTAGTTTAACAATTACCTGGCGGCTGTAGAAAAACGCAGTTCATTTTTAACAATTACCTGGCGGCTGTAGAAAAACGCAGTTCTTTTTTAACAATTACCTGGCGGATGTAGAAAAACGCAGTTCTTTTTTAACAATTACCTGGCGGATGTAGAAAAACGCAGTTCTTTTTTAACAATTACCTGGCGGATGTAGAAAAACGCAGTTCTTTTTTAACAATTACCTGGCGGCTGTAGAAAAACGCAGTTCTTTTTTAACAATTACCTGACGGCTGTAGAAAAACGCAATTCTTTTTAACAATTATCTGGCGGGTGAAGAAAAACGCAGTTCTTTTCCTGTCATATACATGTAGTTATACATAGTTCATGAAACATTCTTGAAGTATCCATGATTAGTACAAGAAAAATTCACGATTTCATGCAACCTTTCGAATGTGTAATGGTACGCATCAAAATTCATGCGCGCCGAGCTAGTGATGGCTATGGAACTCTGAACAATGGTTCAGTTTTTTTAAAAAACACCTCACTATAAGGACATGTTTGACTATTTTTCTATACTTCCTCCATGCAAGGTATATTTAGTTCTTGGTTCCAAAGAGTGTTCTTGGGGTCGAAGATTTAATCTATGATAATATATTGACTTTGTTTTTGTTATTTCAGCTACATACGGCGGTTTATTCATGTCAGGTGTACAGAAGGTTATTTGGTAATAGAACCTAGCCTAACTTGAAACTCTCATCATCGAAAGAAGAATTGACAAATAAAAAATTATATTTTTCCATCTCTTTGGTTAACAATGACATAAAAGTGTTTATTTTATAACGTAATTTAAAATATTTGTCAATTCCATACACTGTGTTAAGATTGTATACAGACAAATTGTAAACAGACTTGACACTGACATATCTTATATCTGATGATAACAAATTCTAATATTCATGTATCTTGTTTCGTGGCATTAGAGATTTTGAAACTGTTTTATGTCATACTAATTAGTGGTGTTGTTTAGACTGATAGTATTGTTCAGGCCCCGCATTTTGACAAAATAGATGGACGAGGTACAGGACTTGATGTAAACAAAATAAAACTTTTTTCTACCATCACAATGAAATTTTTTACTCTTAAATCCGATTTATCGTAATTTCGATAAATCGTAAACTCGATGTGTTTGAAAAATGATGTTTTAATCTTCAGTTTGCTTGTTACATTTTTCCTAACAATGACTTTTAGTAGTCGGCTTGAATTTATTATTTTTCTGATACATGTAGTGTTAAAAGATATTTTCTATGTCCTTTCTTACGAATTTTGGTGATTGTACGAATTTTGGTGATTGTCATTTACTACATGTATAACAGTTGATAACGTTTTGTAAATGATAATCTAAGACATTTTATTTTTTAATGGAATTTTCATAATAAGTATACACAAGTAGATCTATGTACTAATTTTAAAGGCAGCGATTCTTTTTTTTATATCATTCAAAATAGTAATTAGTTATGTTTTGTTTCGTTATGTTTTCAAAATAATCAAATAGTGATGTGATTTATTTTTTTAAGATAGGTGTGTGTACGTTCGAATCAATTACTTGATAATGCGTATATTAATAAAGATATAAATGTAGATATGCAATTAAGCTACCTAAAGGAATATGCCTTCTTGACAGTTTCTTTATTAAAAAAAACCAAAAATACTGTGTTTTCTGGATTACTTAATTTGTTTGTTAATAAAAGAAATCTACAAGTCTGTGATACCTTTAAACGGATAGTTGTTCTGTTATCAAAATAATAAAAAAAATATTCAATAAACTTGTGTAGAAAGTATGTGAGTATTTTGTTTATTTACAAATTCTCTGATTGCCAATATTCCAAACGTGGTTTAATAACGTAAATCTGCAAAAATGACATAAAAGCTGTGCGAGTCAAATATTAAGGTATTTTTGGGTGTCCAAAATTAGTATATAAAAACGTTTGAAACAATGACAATCCTTTGAGATATTATCCCTAAAGTCTATGGGAGTAGCCAATGTTGCAGCCAAAGATTGAAGAAAAGGTAAGATCTAATCCAACGCAAACTCACGGTGAAAAGATGCTCAAACACAATAACAATTTAATTAAATAAAGAGTAATACAGGGCACCGAAAAATATCTTCAGAAATTTATATTTTCTATTTTTCCAAAGGGCAATAACTCTTACAAAAAAATAAAGAAAGTAACTGTAAAGAAATTATGATAAGTAGGCAAGACTGTTTTTATAAAATTATCATTTTTAGTTACATTGAACAGATACGTAAAATAAGAACATCATTATGGGTATAATAGTTTAAATGGCATGTTAGCTTTTCAGACAGGTAAAACATACATGTACATCGTATATACGTATATACATCGTTGGTTACAAAATAGGAACATGTTATGATTATCGGGTATGTTTGAATTTAACCTCCACAATTCTTATAGAATAGGACATTTACTATTTTTAGAATAGCCTTAGGATACACTTTTAATAATATTTTACTTTTATGATTTGTTTATGTTTACCTCAGTCTTATCGAGTGCAATAGCTCATTACAGTTAGAACATGATATACACTGTATACACAGTGCAAAGTCTCCAAAGCAACATCCTTTGTGAGCAGCAAAATTATGTTGTTGTTGAGAGGTTGTTGTTCTAGAGAGGTGTAGTAATTGAATCAATCAATATCAATAACAATATATAGCACCAATGGTTTAACCAAATTGAAGCAATCAACAGCAATAATAATATATAGTACCAATGGTTTAACCAAATTGAAGCAATCAACAGCATAACAATATATAGCACCAATGGTTTAACCAAATTGAAGCAATCAACAGCAACAACAATATATAGCACCAATGGTTTAACTAAATTGAAGCAATCGACAACAATATATAGCACCAATGGTTTAACCAAATTGAAGCAATCAACAACAATATATAGCACCAATGGTTTAACCAAATTGAAGCAATCAACAGCAATAACAATATATAGCACCGATGGTTTAACCAAATTGAAGCAATCAACAACAATAACAATATATAGCACCAATGGTTTAACCAAATTGAAGCAATCAACAGCAATAACAATATATAGCACCAATGGTTTAACTAAATTGAAGCAATCAACAACAATAACAATATATAGCACCAATGGTTTAACCAAATTGAAGCAATCAACAACAATAACAATATATAGCACCAATGGTTTAACCAAATTGAAGCAATCAACAGCAATAACAATATATAGCACCAATGGTTTAACCAAATTGAAGCAATCAACAACAATAACAATATATAGCACCAATGGTTTAACCAAATTGAAGCAATCAACAACAATAACAATATATAGCACCAATGGTTTAACCAAATTGAAGCAATCAACAGCAATAACAATATATAGCACCAATGGTTTAACCAAATTGAAGCAATCGACAGCAATAACAATATATAGCACCAATGGTTTAACCAAATTGAAGCAATCGACAGCAATAACAATATAAAGCACCAATGGTTTAACCAAATTGAAGCAATCGACAGCAATAACAATATAAAGCACCAATGGTTTAACCAAATTGAAGCAATCAACAACAATAACAATATATAGCACCAATGGTTTAACCAAATTGAAACAATCAACAGCAATAACAATATATAGCACCAATGGTTTAACCAAATTGAAGCAATCAACAACAATAACAATATATAGCACCGATGGTTTAACCAAATTGAAGCAATCAACAACAATAACAATATAAAGCACCAATGGTTTAACCAAATTGAAGCAATCAACAACAATAACAATATATAGCACCAATGGTTTAACCAAATTGAAGCAATCAACAACAATAACAATATAAAGCACCAATGGTTTAACCAAATTGAAGCAATCAACAGCAATAACAATATAAAGCACCAATGGTTTAACCAAATTGAAGCAATCAACAACAATATAAAGCACCAATGGTTTAACCAAATTGAAGCAATCAACAACAATATAAAGCACCAATGGTTTAACCAAATTGAAGCAATCGACAGCAATAACAATATAAAGCACCAATGGTTTAACCAAATTGAAGCAATCAACAGCAATAACAATATAAAGCACCAATGGTTTAACCAAATTGAAGCAATCAACAGCAATAACAATATAAAGCACCAATGGTTTAACCAAATTGAAGCAATCGACAGCAATAACAATATATAGCACCAATGGTTTAACCAAATTGAAGCAATCGACAGCAATAACAATATAAAGCACCAATGGTTTAACCAAATTGAAGCAATCAACAGCAATAACAATATATAGCACCAATGGTTTAACCAAATTGAAGCAATCAACAGCAATAACAATATAAAGCACCAATGGTTTAACCAAATTGAAGCAATCAACAGCAATAACAATATAAAGCACCAATGGTTTAACCAAATTGAAGCAATCAACAACAATATATAGCACCAATGGTTTAACCAAATTGAAGCAATCGACAGCAATAACAATATAAAGCACCAATGGTTTAACCAAATTGAAGCAATCAACAGCAATAACAATATATAGCACCAATGGTTTAACCAAATTGAAGCAATCGACAGCAATAACAATATAAAGCACCAATGGTTTAACCAAATTAAAGCAATCAACAACAATAACAATATATAGCACCAATGGTTTAACCAAATTGAAGCAATCAACAGCAATAACAATATAAAGCACCAATGGTTTAACCAAATTGAAGCAATCGACAGCAACAACAATATATAGCACCAATGGTTTAACCAAATTGAAGCAATCGACAGCAACAACAATATATAGCACCGATGGTTTAACCAAATTGAAGCAATCAACAACAATAACAATATAAAGCACCAATGGTTTAACCAAATTGAAGCAATCGACAGCAATAACAATATAAAGCACCAATGGTTTAACCAAATTGAAGCAATCGACAGCAATAACAATATAAAGCACCAATGGTTTAACCAAATTGAAGCAATCAACAACAATATAAAGCACCAATGGTTTAACCAAATTGAAGCAATCAACAGCAATAACAATATATAGCACCAATGGTTTAACCAAATTGAAGCAATCAACAGCAATAACAATATAAAGCACCAATGGTTTAACCAAATTGAAGCAATCAACAGCAATAACAATATATAGCACCAATGGTTTAACCAAATTGAAGCAATCGACAGCAATAACAATATAAAGCACCAATGGTTTAACCAAATTGAAGCAATCAACAACAATAACAATATATAGCACCAATGGTTTAACCAAATTGAAGCAATCAACAGCAATAACAATATAAAGCACCAATGGTTTAACCAAATTGAAGCAATCGACAGCAACAACAATATATAGCACCAATGGTTTAACCAAATTGAAGCAATCGACAGCAACAACAATATATAGCACCGATGGTTTAACCAAATTGAAGCAATCAACAACAATAACAATATATAGCACCAATGGTTTAACCAAATTGAAGCAATCGACAGCAACAACAATATATAGCACCAATGGTTTAACCAAATTGAAGCAATCAACAACAATAACAATATATAGCACCAATGGTTTAACCAAATTGAAGCAATCAACAACAATATATAGCACCAATGGTTTAACCAAATTGAAGCAATCGACAGCAATAACAATATATAGCACCGATGGTTTAACCAAATTGAAGCAATCGACAGCAACAACAATATATAGCACCAATGGTTTAACCAAATTGAATCAATCAACAACAATGTATAGCACCAATGGTTTAACCAAATTAAAGCAATCGACAGCAATAACAATATATAGCACCGATGGTTTAACCAAATTGAAGCAATCAACAACAATATATAGCACCGATGGTTTAACCAAATTGAAGCAATCAACAACAATATATAGCACCGATGGTTTAACTAAATTGAAGCAATCAACAACAATATATAGCACCAATGGTTTAACCAAATTGAAGCAATCAACAACAATATATAGCACCAATGGTTTAACCAAATTGAAGCAATCGACAGCAATAACAATATATAGCACCAATGGTTTAAACAAATTGAAGCAATCAACAACAATATATAGCACCAATGGTTTAACCAAATTGAAGCAATCAACAACAATATATAGCACCAATGGTTTAACTAAATTGAATCAATCAACAACAATAACAATATATAGCACCAATGGTTTAACCAAATTGAAGCAATCAACAACAATATATAGCACCAATGGTTTAACCAAATTGAAGCAATCAACAGCAATAACAATATATAGCACCAATGGTTTAACCAAATTGAAGCAATCAACAACAATAACAATATATAGCACCAATGGTTTAACCAAATTGAAGCAATCAACAACAATAACAATATATAGCACCAATGGTTTAACCAAATTGAAGCAATCAACAGCAATAACAATATATAGCACCAATGGTTTAACCAAATAGAAGCAATCAACAACAATAACAATATATAGCACCAATGGTTTAACCAAATTGAAGCAATCGACAGCAATAACAATATAAAGCACCAATGGTTTAACCAAATTGAAGCAATCGACAGCAATAACAATATAAAGCACCAATGGTTTAACCAAATTGAAGCAATCAACAACAATATATAGCACCAATGGTTTAACCAAATTGAAGCAATCGACAGCAATAACAATATAAAGCACCAATGGTTTAACCAAATTGAAGCAATCAATAACAATATATAGCACCAATGGTTTAACCAAATTGAAGCAATCGACAGCAATAACAATATAAAGCACCAATGGTTTAACCAAATTGAAGCAATCAACAGCAATAACAATATATAGCACCAATGGTTTAACCAAATTGAAGCAATCAACAGCAATAACAATATATAGCACCAATGGTTTAACCAAATTGAAGCAATCAACAGCAATAACAATATATAGCACCAATGGTTTAACCAAATTGAAGCAATCAACAACAATAACAATATATAGCACCAATGGTTTAACCAAATTGAAGCAATCAACAGCAATAACAATATATAGCACCAATGGTTTAACCAAATTGAAGCAATCAACAGCAATAACAATATATAGCACCAATGGTTTAACCAAATTGAAGCAATCAACAACAATAACAATATATAGCACCGATGGTTTAACCAAATTGAAGCAATCAACAACAATAACAATATAAAGCACCAATGGTTTAACCAAATTGAAGCAATCAACAACAATAACAATATATAGCACCAATGGTTTAACCAAATTGAAGCAATCAACAACAATAACAATATATAGCACCGATGGTTTAACCAAATTGAAGCAATCAACAACAATAACAATATAAAGCACCAATGGTTTAACCAAATTGAAGCAATCAACAACAATAACAATATATAGCACCGATGGTTTAACCAAATTGAAGCAATCGACAGCAATAACAATATAAAGCACCAATGGTTTAACCAAATTGAAACAATCAACAGCAATAACAATATATAGCACCAATGGTTTAACCAAATTGAAGCAATCAACAACAATAACAATATATAGCACCGATGGTTTAACCAAATTGAAGCAATCAACAACAATAACAATATAAAGCACCAATGGTTTAACCAAATTGAAGCAATCAACAACAATAACAATATATAGCACCAATGGTTTAACCAAATTGAAGCAATCAACAACAATAACAATATAAAGCACCAATGGTTTAACCAAATTGAAGCAATCAACAGCAATAACAATATAAAGCACCAATGGTTTAACCAAATTGAAGCAATCAACAACAATATAAAGCACCAATGGTTTAACCAAATTGAAGCAATCAACAACAATATAAAGCACCAATGGTTTAACCAAATTGAAGCAATCGACAGCAATAACAATATAAAGCACCAATGGTTTAACCAAATTGAAGCAATCGACAGCAATAACAATATAAAGCACCAATGGTTTAACCAAATTGAAGCAATCGACAGCAATAACAATATAAAGCACCAATGGTTTAACCAAATTGAAGCAATCGACAGCAATAACAATATAAAGCACCAATGGTTTAACCAAATTGAAGCAATCAACAGCAATAACAATATAAAGCACCAATGGTTTAACCAAATTGAAGCAATCAACAGCAATAACAATATAAAGCACCAATGGTTTAACCAAATTGAAGCAATCAACAACAATATATAGCACCAATGGTTTAACCAAATTGAAGCAATCGACAGCAATAACAATATAAAGCACCAATGGTTTAACCAAATTGAAGCAATCAACAGCAATAACAATATATAGCACCAATGGTTTAACCAAATTGAAGCAATCGACAGCAATAACAATATAAAGCACCAATGGTTTAACCAAATTGAAGCAATCAACAACAATAACAATATATAGCACCAATGGTTTAACCAAATTGAAGCAATCAACAGCAATAACAATATAAAGCACCAATGGTTTAACCAAATTGAAGCAATCGACAGCAACAACAATATATAGCACCAATGGTTTAACCAAATTGAAGCAATCGACAGCAACAACAATATATAGCACCGATGGTTTAACCAAATTGAAGCAATCAACAACAATAACAATATAAAGCACCAATGGTTTAACCAAATTGAAGCAATCGACAGCAATAACAATATAAAGCACCAATGGTTTAACCAAATTGAAGCAATCGACAGCAATAACAATATAAAGCACCAATGGTTTAACCAAATTGAAGCAATCAACAACAATATAAAGCACCAATGGTTTAACCAAATTGAAGCAATCAACAGCAATAACAATATATAGCACCAATGGTTTAACCAAATTGAAGCAATCAACAGCAATAACAATATAAAGCACCAATGGTTTAACCAAATTGAAGCAATCAACAGCAATAACAATATATAGCACCAATGATTTAACCAAATTGAAGCAATCGACAGCAATAACAATATAAAGCACCAATGGTTTAACCAAATTGAAGCAATCAACAACAATAACAATATATAGCACCAATGGTTTAACCAAATTGAAGCAATCAACAACAATATATAGCACCAATGGTTTAACCAAATTGAAGCAATCGACAGCAATAACAATATATAGCACCAATGGTTTAACCAAATTGAAGCAATCGACAACAATAACAATATATAGCACCAATGGTTTAACCAAATTGAAGCAATCAACAACAATAACAATATATAGCACCAATGGTTTAACCAAATTGAAGCAATCGACAACAATAACAATATATAGCACCAATGGTTTAACCAAATTGAAGCAATCAACAACAATATATAGCACCAATGGTTTAACCAAATTGAAGCAATCGACAGCAATAACAATATATAGCACCAATGGTTTAACCAAATTGAAGCAATCGACAACAATAACAATATATAGCACCAATGGTTTAACCAAATTGAAGCAATCAACAACAATAACAATATATAGCACCAATGGTTTAACCAAATTGAAGCAATCAACAGCAATAACAATATAAAGCACCAATGGTTTAACCAAATTGAAGCAATCGACAGCAACAACAATATATAGCACCAATGGTTTAACCAAATTGAAGCAATCGACAGCAACAACAATATATAGCACCGATGGTTTAACCAAATTGAAGCAATCAACAACAATAACAATATATAGCACCAATGGTTTAACCAAATTGAAGCAATCGACAGCAACAACAATATATAGCACCAATGGTTTAACCAAATTGAAGCAATCAACAACAATAACAATATATAGCACCAATGGTTTAACCAAATTGAAGCAATCAACAACAATATATAGCACCAATGGTTTAACCAAATTGAAGCAATCGACAGCAATAACAATATATAGCACCGATGGTTTAACCAAATTGAAGCAATCGACAGCAACAACAATATATAGCACCAATGGTTTAACCAAATTGAATCAATCAACAACAATGTATAGCACCAATGGTTTAACCAAATTAAAGCAATCGACAGCAATAACAATATATAGCACCGATGGTTTAACCAAATTGAAGCAATCAACAACAATATATAGCACCGATGGTTTAACCAAATTGAAGCAATCAACAACAATATATAGCACCGATGGTTTAACTAAATTGAAGCAATCAACAACAATATATAGCACCAATGGTTTAACCAAATTGAAGCAATCAACAACAATATATAGCACCAATGGTTTAACCAAATTGAAGCAATCGACAGCAATAACAATATATAGCACCAATGGTTTAAACAAATTGAAGCAATCAACAACAATATATAGCACCAATGGTTTAACCAAATTGAAGCAATCAACAACAATATATAGCACCAATGGTTTAACTAAATTGAATCAATCAACAACAATAACAATATATAGCACCAATGGTTTAACCAAATTGAAGCAATCAACAACAATATATAGCACCAATGGTTTAACCAAATTGAAGCAATCAACAGCAATAACAATATATAGCACCAATGGTTTAACCAAATTGAAGCAATCAACAACAATAACAATATATAGCACCAATGGTTTAACCAAATTGAAGCAATCAACAACAATAACAATATATAGCACCAATGGTTTAACCAAATTGAAGCAATCAACAGCAATAACAATATATAGCACCAATGGTTTAACCAAATAGAAGCAATCAACAACAATAACAATATATAGCACCAATGGTTTAACCAAATTGAAGCAATCGACAGCAATAACAATATAAAGCACCAATGGTTTAACCAAATTGAAGCAATCGACAGCAATAACAATATAAAGCACCAATGGTTTAACCAAATTGAAGCAATCAACAACAATATATAGCACCAATGGTTTAACCAAATTGAAGCAATCGACAGCAATAACAATATAAAGCACCAATGGTTTAACCAAATTGAAGCAATCAATAACAATATATAGCACCAATGGTTTAACCAAATTGAAGCAATCGACAGCAATAACAATATAAAGCACCAATGGTTTAACCAAATTGAAGCAATCAACAGCAATAACAATATATAGCACCAATGGTTTAACCAAATTGAAGCAATCAATAACAATATATAGCACCAATGGTTTAACCAAATTGAAGCAATCAACAGCAATAACAATATATAGCACCAATGGTTTAACCAAATTGAAGCAATCAACAACAATAACAATATATAGCACCAATGGTTTAACCAAATTGAAGCAATCAACAGCAATAACAATATATAGCACCAATGGTTTAACCAAATTGAAGCAATCGACAGCAATAACAATATAAAGCACCAATGGTTTAACCAAATTGAAGCAATCAATAACAATATATAGCACCAATGGTTTAACCAAATTGAAGCAATCAACAGCAATAACAATATATAGCACCAATGGTTTAACCAAATTGAAGCAATCAACAACAATAACAATATATAGCACCAATGGTTTAACCAAATTGAAGCAATCAACAGCAATAACAATATATAGCACCAATGGTTTAACCAAATTGAAGCAATCAACAACAATAACAATATATAGCACCAATGGTTTAACCAAATTGAAGCAATCGACAGCAATAACAATATAAAGCACCAATGGTTTAACCAAATTGAAGCAATCAACAGCAATAACAATATATAGCACCAATGGTTTAACCAAATTGAAGCAATCAACAGCAATAACAATATATAGCACCAATGGTTTAACCAAATTGAAGCAATCAATAACAATATAAAGCACCAATGGTTTAACCAAATTGAAGCAATCAACAACAATAACAATATATAGCACCAATGGTTTAACCAAATTGAAGCAATCAACAGCAATAACAATATATAGCACCAATGGTTTAACCAAATTGAAGCAATCAACAACAATAACAATATATAGCACCAATGGTTTAACCAAATTGAAGCAATCGACAGCAATAACAATATAAAGCACCAATGGTTTAACCAAATTGAAGCAATCAACAGCAATAACAATATATAGCACCAATGGTTTAACCAAATTGAAGCAATCGACAGCAATAACAATATATAGCACCAATGGTTTAACCAAATTGAAGCAATCAACAACAATAACAATATATAGCACCAATGGTTTAACCAAATTGAAGCAATCAACAGCAATAACAATATATAGCACCAATGGTTTAACCAAATTGAAGCAATCAACAACAATAACAATATATAGCACCAATGGTTTAACCAAATTGAAGCAATCAACAGCAATAACAATATAAAGCACCAATGGTTTAACCAAATTGAAGCAATCAACAGCAATAACAATATATAGCACCAATGGTTTAACCAAATTGAAGCAATCGACAGCAATAACAATATATAGCACCAATGGTTTAACCAAATTGAAGCAATCAACAGCAATAACAATATATAGCACCAATGGTTTAACCAAATTGAAGCAATCAACAACAATAACAATATATAGCACCAATGGTTTAACCAAATTGAAGCAATCAACAGCAATAACAATATATAGCACCAATGGTTTAACCAAATTGAAGCAATCAACAGCAATAACAATATATAGCACCAATGGTTTAACCAAATTGAAGCAATCGACAGCAATAACAATATATAGCACCAATGGTTTAACCAAATTGAAGCAATCAACAGCAATAACAATATATAGCACCAATGGTTTAACCAAATTGAAGCAATCAATAACAATATAAAGCACCAATGGTTTAACCAAATTGAAGCAATCAATAACAATATATAGCACCAATGGTTTAACCAAATTGAAGCAATCAACAACAATAACAATATATAGCACCAATGGTTTAACCAAATTGAAGCAATCAACAACAATAACAATATATAGCACCAATGGTTTAACCAAATTGAAGCAATCAACAGCAATAACAATATATAGCACCAATGGTTTAACCAAATTGAAGCAATCAACAGCAATAACAATATATAGCACCAATGGTTTAACCAAATTGAAGCAATCGACAGCAATAACAATATAAAGCACCAATGGTTTAACCAAATTGAAGCAATCAACAGCAATAACAATATAAAGCACCAATGGTTTAACCAAATTGAAGCAATCAACAACAATAACAATATATAGCACCAATGGTTTAACCAAATTGAAGCAATCAACAGCAATAACAATATATAGCACCAATGGTTTAACCAAATTGAAGCAATCAACAGCAATAACAATATATAGCACCAATGGTTTAACCAAATTGAAGCAATCAACAGCAATAACAATATATAGCACCAATGGTTTAACCAAATAGAATATGTCTTACACAAATTCATTCCCGGTGAAGTGTGAGTACACTATACGACGTTTAGCTGACGTAAAATGTTTACTAGGCTAGTACATCTACATCGCCTGAAAATATGCCACATTCAGCTTTGTTTTCTTTTCAGCAACTTCAGCTGAATGATCACATGTCTTAAATATAAACATATTTAATAATCACCACAAGGTCAGCATAATGAATGATAGAGAGCTTACGTACAATATGTACAAACTGTGTAAGTTGGTCTAAAACTGAAGCAAACTGGAACAAGATAGATAGCATTCATCAACGGAGAAAAAATAAGAAGCTTAGATGTTCAATCCACACATGCAGGAAGCAGGAACTCATACTGGTCCACCTTAGACTATGTTATCTTCTCTGAAGAATATTAACGCCGATGAACAGTGCTTTAAATGATTAATATGAAACAAAAAAGTTTTATCTCAACTGACAATGTTTGAAAATGTGCAATAAATAATCAACTCTAGATAATCATGGACTGTGTATATATTCAATGATTGTCATGAGATATATGTACAAGTATGATAGCCTTACTTTTGATAACTAAAAAGTAGTAAAAAGCTGTACAATACATAATTATATATTACTATCTTACTGTTACAATCTATATATGAGAAACATATTATGCTTGCGATCTGTAAGTAAATGATAGCTGACCCTATAGACAGCCAAGCGATCTCAATTGACTGATGTTTTGGTGTGAACACAAAGTCCCAGACTGATCTATCCGTCTTTTATTTTATATATTTATATGTTAAAACTGTCCGGACAGCAGTGTTTTCTCAGAGAATTAATTGTGACTTAGCTTGCAAAGTGATCTTATGGCATTTCTCGACACATCCAAAGTTACATAAATCTCCCACACCTGTATAGTTGTTGCCCTTTTTCTATATTCACTCTGTCGATTAGGCTTATATTTTCTCACATTGATTAATTGCCTATAATAAGCTTGCAAATAATTCTCAGGAACGCTTTTTCAGTGACCCTATATATCCCCACTACCTAGCAAAGTACTACATGTACCTGTCTAGAAAACCACAGGAAAGGGGTAAGGCGTGTATTATAGGTTGTTTTACACCGGGCACAAAAAGAACCAGTAAAAACTATTCGAAAAGAGCCCGGTTCCCCAGTATATTATATCTACCCTCTCACTTGTGCGGCTCTTATAGCTTTAATTATTTGACTTTCCGATTGGTCGATTTCGTGAATGAATTCGGATTGCCATCCACTGTGTAAGACGGTGTCAAATAAAAAAAAAGGTTATTGGTACTTAAAATCTGATCACTTAATTGATTTGTATTTTATCTTTATCCGAAATGCTTGTTAACTTTTGCATGCATACAGACTATTCTAATGTATGGGAAGAAATTTTGTTACCCTGGGATAGCCCCCCCCCCCCCCCCCCCTCCCCAATAATACACAGGTCCAAAGTCAAATAGAATATTATATAGCATTGGTTATTAAAATGCATTATTGAGGATGGAATAAAGGACCTGCTCAAATTATTACTATATGATCCCGACCATCTCCCCATGCAGGGTTATTAAAAGAGTTTCATTTATTGCCCCCGTCCTTTTATACCCACATTTTCCCATTTTAATAATTTCGCCCACAGTTAGCACGGTATCGATTCCCCTGTCTATAAAAAGGTCCTAATAGCAGACCCAGCAATTGCCTCTAAGTTATGATAATAAAAATGATATATCTCACGGTCCGGAAAACGACACTCATACGGCACTTAGTCACTTCCAATTTTAGGAGTGTGGTGCCTAAAATTTGTCAACAGGAAAATCGTGTTTTTATTGTGTTATGAAAGTATGCGGTACAAAAAATGGAAAATGAGGTCTGGCTGAGAACAAATAAAAGTGAATATTGTAGTGGAGAAGAAATTTTTGGGTTAGTTTTTTTTATGTGTGTTGAAAATGTAATTTGTCATTCAATTCCGCGATGTAAATAAACGTCCTCATTACTAGGTTAATAAACTGTATTTACTATTTGTCAGTGTTGTCAGACTCTTAACAGTCATTATAATTATTGTTGTATGTTAACAGGAGTAGTAAAACATGAGAGAAACGTATGCTATATAAAATACAGGCGATTAAGTCTCCGGATCACAAGAAAAGATATTAGTTATTTTTGTCATCTGAATGACTTCAGTAACTTGAGTAAGGGTTTCAATTAAAATTGGGTTGTATTTAAGGTCCAGACATAATGTCATATTTACTGATTTCATCTTCATCTAAAATACCAGGATTCCATTTTGAGTTAATTTCTTGCCAACACTACAACTGTAGTAGTCCATCTAATTAGACTGATTGTCACTTTGTGACAACAAGATACTTTTTTTACTTGGCCCCGTCCCGCACAGTCTAACAAAGATCTGCATATTTGTGTCACTAAATGTGTGCGGAAAATCCCCAATTTAAACCTGTTGGACACGGTTACTACATTATCTGTGACCAAAGAGAACCATTCGGTAGGTAGAAAACACGTTTCTATACTCATAGTCATATGATTATGAGTATAAATTATTCCAACATACCTTTTCTGAAAGATCCAATAAGGATTTGTTTCTCCCCACTATTTCCCAAATGAAAATGAAACCAGTGTTATGGCAGTTAAATGCCGGTGTCATGGTAAACATCTCCTATTCTCGAAAATTTGCTTAATTATTAAGTTAATAAGTTAATGCAAAATATTCAAGTACGAGTTTAAAATGTGCTAGCATGTCAACGAAATGTTGGCAAGTTAAACTTAAATCAACTTCGTTAATTTTAGGTACTCATTATAAAGATCGCTTAAGAATTAAACTGTTTGACGGAAGTTGTATGCGAAGTGGAACTGGATGTGGCTAGAGTCTGTTTGTACCTTTTTCACGCAATGTAAAATTTAAGTTTAATATTTCAAATTTGACATTTAACACAGATTTTTTAAAGCACATTCACGCAGATTATTGTTATATTTCTATTGAATTAGGTAAGTTATGCAAGTAATTGAAGAGTCTTGACATAATTTAATTTCTGCACATAAGCAGATTTTTGTAAGGCTGAGAGGATGGCCTTGTCGAATTCATTCACGAAAATTGGCCTACCGGAAAGCCGAATTAGTAGGACTACAACTGTAGATGATTGATATTGTAGATAAATATTGTTGCTTATGTAGAAAGCAGAAAATCCTAGATACGTCTGTTACTTTATCGTCAGGGGATTTGATGAGTTTAGGGTTCAATAGAGTTGCGCATGAGACAGCATTTGCGATAAATGAGGTGACAAAATCCCACATAAATGAACTTGCAGAATTGCATTTGAGTATAGACTGTCAGAGGAGACCCCAGACAATTACATCTCAAGGTCCCTTGAAAAGCTTGCATTTTGTATGAGTGATCGTGCAAGTAATGAATAAAGGCAAGCAAACTTCTTGACGAATGGCGTGACCAGATTTTACAACAATCCACTGAGAATCCAACTAAAGTTCACCAGTTTCACTGCATGGCGCACGTCCTTCTTGGATTCCACAATTACATTAGTACTGATTTAAAAACTCAGGAAAGCTTCCTGGTTGAAGAATATGGTCCACTTGGTCGCGACAGCATGGCTGTATTCAAATTTTTGGGGAAAAAAGGGACTGTTGTAGAACGATTATTGAGAACTACTTCGGATGTTTTTGGACCATCTGGCGACCATCATGGTGTTAGAGATTTATGGGAAGCGTATTGTGCAAAGAATGGACGTAAATCAGTGATCGGAAATTATAAAGATAATCGCTTTAATGCACTTTTTCAGGACGTCTGCAGAAATCTTTCATCACCGTGAAGACTTCATTTATGTGTTAGAAACAGTACATTCCCCAAACCTTAAACTACGATCAGTATTGGCGGACCTTAAGTCAGAACAGATCATGAATGTTGTGCAGTGCCTTGGTCTGTTTTATTTGAGACTGACTGGTCCATACTGGAACATCATTGTTGAAAATAAAGTGCCCTATTTGGAACTACATACGCTAGTGTTTGATATCCATGATTATCTACAGAAATGTGAATCAGATCCAGCCATGATAACCCAAGATGTACCCTTTAGTGAAATTGACACAATAAAAGTCCCCTACCAAAATTTGCTTGAACAAATATTTGCGTGTGACAACTTCAACCAGGAACATGTCTATTCTGCAGTGAAAGTTGTTTCAGGAGCCATGAAAAACAGTTGGTTGATTTTTTAGGTCAGGGTAAATATAGTGAAAAGGCATCAGAGAAAGAGTTAAAGAGAACAAATTTTGCTCCTGTAACTAATTTAGGATGCGAGCATCACTTCGGCGACCTTGACAGTAGTCAACGAAGAAGGCTGCATGCCTCTCTCCACCACCATTCCTCAGTTCAACTTTTGAAAAGGAACCGATCCCCAATGATGAGTTGGTTAATAGAAATGCCAGAATGTGACAGAGAGAAACTTCTTAAATCAGCCAGGAAAGGAGGGAAACTGCTTCGTGAAAAACATCTTGAGAATGATAAGAGTGTCAATAATGATATAAATAGTGAAATGGTGTCAACCAAAAAGAAAATAACAAACAAAAAAAGAAAGGCTGAACTGAATTTGAAAAATAGTGAGAAAAATGGTCGATATGATGATGATGATGACTTTAACTTTGATACAGAGGAAGCAAAGCTACTTGAACTTCTGCCATCTAGCACAAGTGTTGTTATGAATGATTATGTTGCCATTGCGTATCAGGATGCATGGTATCCTGGTATTGTTACTCATACAGATGATGACGACTCATATATTGTGAAATTCATGACACCAAGTAAAAAACCTGGTTATTTCTGCTGGCCCTCTCGGGAAGATGTTCAGAAAGTGAAGAAAACATTCATTACTTCACAAGGTTTTATCCCAGACTGCTTAAATTCTGGACGATTATGGCAAGTTAAAGAGGCAGACACTATTGAAAATATCTACAAGAAGTATTCTACTTTGTATTTTTAAACTGTGAACAAAATTCAAATGTACTTGTACTACTTGTCAACAAGTGATGTGAATGTGACATTGCAAATCAGATGAACTATACTATGTTTGTTGCTGATGATTGACATGTCAATCAGATTCTGTTATATTATTATTCTATGAAATATATATAATATATACATGTTTTAAAAAATCTGTCATACTTTAATAATAATATTGATATCATTTGATGTCAATATTATAATCTAAGTCCAGGCTCATTAAGTTCAGAAGAATGATCTTGTATCAGAAATTCAGTATTGTTGTTTTAATTAGATATATTATGTATATTGTTTGACAGTAAATGATAAGTGTTAAGCTTTGAAGTTACTTTCTATGTTGACAAATAATTAATTTGATGATTTCAAGTTGCGACATGAAAAAAATAAAATTTTGTGTACACTGTCTACTTTTGTTTTATGATAATATCAACAATCGAGTTAGTATAATTAAATAAAACACATCAGCATCATGTGCTACATAATTAAAGCTACAAATATTCCAAATTTCATGAAAATAGCTCTAAAAATGAAAAAGTTATGACATTTTAATTATTTCCAAACACGAATAGTTAACTTTTCGGTGCCGCGATCGCGCCACGTCCGACTTAAGTTTATATAGCGAAATATTTCCAGATTTGACCGCTTTTCTTCATATTTCTTTTCTTCATAACTTTTTCAATTTTTAAGATATTTTAAAAAGGAAAACACTTCTGAAAACCTCTTAAGAAGCACAACACAACTAATAGAGTTTTATTCAAATTTGAATATATCAAAAAATAAGCTGGGGTTGCTACTTAATTATGTATAACTGTAGTCTACAGCAGTATAAATAATTGATATCCTACTAAAGAGAGTCATTTGAATTGTCAAGATATAAAAACGGAAAACTTAAATGCATTTGGACATTAATTAATTACATTTAAATACAGTGAGACATGATGGAAATTACAAAAAGGGTAACCAGACTAGTAGGGCCAATTACTTGAAAAGTTATCAATAAAATTATTGATTATTTTTCATTTTCAAATCAATTAAAATTTAACTTTTAATGGTTATTAGAATTTAGATTAACAATTTATACTTAATAATCGATTAATAATTGGTAATCCCAACCAAAGAGGTTGATTAATAATCATTTTTTTATTAAGCAACAGTATTTTTCTTTTCTCTCATCAAACATGAACTTTCTTATTGTTTTGCTTCTTGATATTATATTTATTTATTCAAATTGTGACAAAACAGTCTTGCACTATCAAATCCATCTCTTGATTACTCCACAAATCTATCAAACACACTATTTCCAGCTTGTGCCATAAGCCAATTCTTTAGTTTAAGGCCATAACAAATTATATCAGTGGTACATCCCAAAATGAAAATCAAAAGTTAAACAGAACTGTACTCATTATCAGGGAAAAAGTAATATCTCCTAATGACTTTCTTACAGTTGCAAAACAAGATGTGAAATGACAATCTATACAAAAAGCATCATATCACCTCATAGAGAGCAACATCATTCTGGTGTGAATTATATTGATTGTATAACAAGCATCATTTTTGAGATTACACTTTAAAATTTGACAGGAGTATTGTAATCATGAACCAATTGAAAATAATCAAGATTATTGCCCATTTTTTAGGAAACACCGTTCTGCCTGCTGGTTAAATGCCAAGAAAGTAAACCTGCATAATGTACTGGATCAATATGATAAACCACTGACAAATACTGAAATAGCAGCATCATTGTCTGAATTTTTTAAGTGATTTTTTTTTACATTTTGCCTGTTCAAAAATGCCTCTCAGTCTAAAACAGCTTAGGCTTAAATTCAAATTAAGTTTGTTTGCCCTTTACCGACCAACCAAAAAAAATCATGCCAACTCAAAATTATTTTTTTTTACTTGAGAAAATATACATATGCTTTTGATAGACATTTAAAGTGGGTATCAATTTGAAAATTGAATTTATTAAGAGGAAAACAATAATGTGTGTTAAGATTAAAGCACACAATAAATGGTTGTATGGTAGCAGAATACATTAAATGAGTATAGAATGCATCAAGATAGAAGTGTAATTTCATTCTAGGTAAAGGTCAATTTCAGAAATAAAATAAAATATTTTTCCTACCTACCGACCCTCTTCTAAAATTCAGGGTCGGTAAATTGTAAACAAACATATTTTTAATTTAGGCCTTACATTTACTTTATGTAAGCAATATTTTGCTTTGTTTTACATTTCAGTGTTATTTACTTAAGAATCGTTACTCCTACTAAAGGTAGAGGCATTGAAGTCC
This sequence comes from Lutraria lutraria, assembly GCA_964023205.1. Taxonomy (NCBI): domain Eukaryota; kingdom Metazoa; phylum Mollusca; class Bivalvia; order Venerida; family Mactridae; genus Lutraria; species Lutraria lutraria. Next base: position 34,841,273 of record OZ026844.1, read on the forward strand.
GTTTCCGTGGATACGAAAAATGTAAGTATCATTCTTAACAATATTAAACTTTTCAGTTATATACCAATAGCGAAATATTTAGAAATTAAGACTTCTAATGCAAGTAGGTATTAAGGTAGTAAATAAAATGTAAAATAAAGGCTGTCTGTTTATAGAAGCTAATTTTTGTCATTCCCTCACTGACTGCCTTTATGAATTGATGGTTAGTTCATGCTTCGACATTGGTATACATTTGTATGTTGCTTGAAAATCTGGCAGGAAATGTTGCATAATTCTTCTTCTTACTCTAAAGAAAATGAAACAGTACCACTGGTCAACCAATCAATCAGTCCTGTAAAGTGTTTTGGTCAACAATCTACCAGTAACTCAACAGGGCTGAAATACTTGATATCAGGGCCTTTTAGCTCACATGTCACAAAGTGACAGGGTGAGCTTTTAGGATCAGCCTCTGTCCGGTGTCGTGCGTAGTCAAACTTTTATGTTGTGAACACACTAGGGGCCACATTTAACGTTAATATCGACAAAATCTCGGACAAGTTCGATATTGGGCCATTTGGGGTAAAAAATTAGGTCACCAGGGCCAAATAAGGGAAAACCTTGTGAACACATTAGAAATCACTGTTTGATTGGATCTTCATGAAACTTCGTCAGAATGTTTATTTCAATAATATGTAGGTCAAGTCTGATGGTGGGTCATTTCCGTAGTAAAACTAGGTCACTAGGGCAAATTGCTGGAAAACCTTGTGAACACTCTAAAAGTCACTGCTTCGATTGGATCATCATGAAACCAAGTCAGAATGTTTGTCTTCATAATATCTTGGACAAGTTTGAAAATGGGTCATATTTGGTCAAAAACTAGGTCGCTAGGTCAAATCTTATGAAAAACCATGTTAACACTATAGATTCACAGTTATAATTGGATCTTCACCAAACTTTGTCAAATTGTTTGTTTTAATAATATGACGGTCAAGTACAAATATGGGTCATCTGGGGTCAATAACTAGGTCACCAGGTCAAATCTTAGGAAAACTTTGTTAACACGGTAGATGTCACAGTTTTGGTTGGATCTTCACCAAACCTTGTCAAAATGTTTGCCTAAATGATATGTGGGTCAAGGTTGAATATGGGTCAGCCGGGGTCAAACACTGGGTCACCAGGTTTAATCTTAGTTCAACATCTTGTAAAAGCTCTAAATTGCATGGTTTTAATTGGATCTTGGCCAAGCCTTGTCAGATTGTTTGTCTTAATGATATTAAGGATAAGTTCAAATATGGGTCGTCTAGGGTCAAAAACTAGGTCTCGAAGTCAAAATTTAGGAAAATCTTATTAATACTGTAGTTGTCAAATTTTGATTGTATCTTTGCCCACACCTTTCTTAATGATATGTAAAACAAATTCGAACATAGGTCATCTGGGATCAAAAAGTAGGTCATAAGGTCAAATCTTAGGAAAACCTTGTCTATTCTGTAGTTTTCATAGCTTTTGATTGGATCTTCACCAAATTTTGTCAAAATGTTTGTCTTATTTATATGTAGGACTAGTTCTAACATGGGTCATCTGGGGTCAAAAACTAGGTCACAAAGTCAAGTGTTAGGAAAACCTTGTCTCCTGTAGTTTTCATACGACATAGGTTTTGATTGGATCTTCACCAAATTTTGTCAGAATGTTTGTCTTATTTATATGTAGGGCAAGTTCTAACATGGGTCATCTGGGGTAAAAACTATGTCACAAGATCAAATCTTTGGAAAACCTTGTCTCCTGTAGTTTTCATAGGTTTTGATTGGATCTTCACCAAATTTTGTCAGAATGTTTGTCTTATTTATATGTAGGGCAAGTTCTAACATGGGTCATCTGGGGTCAAAAACTAGGTCACCAGTTCAAACCAAAGTTTTGATGAGTGAACAGTGATTGTCATGTGAGCGATATAGGGCCATCTTAGCCCTCTTGTTACTAATTTTATGCTCAGTGCCATAGAATTGTAAGGACCTATAAGAAAAGAAAACAATATTTCCAGTACTTGCTGGAAAGTTTTCATCCATGTTGATATACCGGTACACAGAAATTGGTATTTAAGATATTTTTGTGATGTTGCTTTTCTTCTTCAGTCAAATATGAGCGTAAGGTAGATCCACTATTAGAAGAACCCCAGGTATATTCTGACCATCGCTATTATATCAATTGCAATGAAGTTCTTTACAGATCACAGGGTATGTAATAGTCATAGCTTTTTTTTAGCAATGATTTTCTAGGGAGAGAAAAATATACCTTGATATGCTGTTAGCCCTTCTTGAGAAGATTTTTGTGCTAAATCGTATGGCTTAGAGTAATAATATCTGGTGTATAGTGTGCATGCATGTTCTTGTGGTCTTCTATCGATATTGTTTAAATTATGCCCCTGCTTGTGTTATATGAATTATACTGGGAAAACCTTCAAAAAATCTTTTAGATTAAAATAGTACAGCTTAGTGCTTAGATATCTGTTGTGTAGCATTGTATTGTGTTCTTCAACTTCATATGTAATGTTGTATCAATGTAATTCAGTTTTAAAAGTCTTATGTCTACATTTTTCAGAACCACTATGTATGTGCAGCTCTTTATTCCCATTCAAGATACCATTACCTATTGAAATACCAGGTAAAAATCACCTTATGAATGAACAATGTACTTATCATTTCTGCTAAAAGTAACAAACTATTTATCACCTGTACATGAGAATACAGGAGGTAAGTCTTTCTTCTTGAGGGGCTGTACAGTTAATAAGTCCAAGGTGATAATGACTCCCAGTCTTATGTGACTGTAATTTTCTGACTGTAACATAACTTAAGTTTTACAAAACAAGACAGATATTGATATTAGGCTACTGATGGATGACAGATATTTCTCTGCTTACTGTAAAAGATGTGTGTTGCGTTTGTAACGTTGAAATACTGTCTGTTCCTCTACAAACATGCAGACGTCTTATTTAGACTACCGTGCTCGGTTTATGTGTATATAAATAAGCTCCATCAGAATCAACTGTTGAAATATTCACATGATTATTTTCACTTAAGCTTTACTTCTGAATAATAATTGTTGCGCTCACTCAATATCTTAAAAAGTGCCAAAAGAACATGTCCTTTATGGAGCTACTTGCTCAAATGAATAAAAGTATTTGTTTGTTTTCTTAAAAAAGTTCAATCATGTAAAACCTAGTCATGATTAACTCCCTTTATTTTGTGACCTTCAGAGTTCAGACTCTGAGACTGTACATGGAATAGTATTTCCAGTGAACTTCAAACTGCTTGTTTGCTATCAAACTTGTGCCGAACATTGAGGTATTTAGTCCATTTATTATTTGTAGTAACTTGTTACAATCTCACTTTATTGACAGGAACTTTCCAAATGTCCAAGCAGGATGATGCAGTTTCTTGGTTCTCCAAAGTTGAGTATTGTCTAGAAGTGAAAGTTTTGGAGGCCAATCAGTTAAAGGTATTCATTATTCTAATGCAGTTTGCAACATTGTCGATTATAAATAAATGCAGGAAATAATCCCATACAATATACATCAAAACAATATGGTAAGCTATTCAGTTTTACCCATAACTACTAGTAAAGTATTGGCTGAAAATGTAGTTATAATCTCTTTTTTGAAAAAAAATAAAAATGTGATAATATTTCTGCTAAATGTAAAACAGACATTTGTACAGATACAGATCATATAAAAATCTTTATTGAAAATCTAGCTCACTTAAAATATCAGTGTACTAAAATAAAGTCAGAACATTCAGACTTCTGTCTCTTGATTTATTAACAATGTGTCCCCTGGAGGGTGTACCCGTGAGAATAATTAGTACCATCTAATTGTTTGGACTCCTGCTAAGGACCAACTTTCTACTAAGAAATATTATATAATTTTCCACCTGTAAGAACAATTAGTACCATGTAATTGTTTGGACTCGTGCTAAATACTCACTCAGTGACACATACTAAAGAGACTACAAGGTCTGAAACGGAAAAATGTTAAAACATACACAATCTGTACACCAACCAACACAGCTGAAATCAATTTCACAAAACTTCTATAGCCACTAACCAATCAAATTTATGATATTTACAAATACTACATACACAAATTAAACATAAAACAAAACTTGGAGAAGAACCCAAAGAATTCCATGTAATCATATGCACAACAAATACCAATTTTAACTCTAAGGACATGGCTAATGAATGAGAGTTGAGAACTGTATAAATTGTAAAAATAATTGTTCATGTAGACATAGTGACAAGTCATTTGTTAGAACATTGTACAATAAATAATCAGATCCCTTCTGGACTGGGCCAAAAGTCCAGTTTTCTAAGAATTCCGGTTTTCAGAGAACTTTGATAAATTCCAAAAAAAGAATGGGACTTGTAATATCGTTTGATTTTCAGGAATTCCAGTTTTAAAGGAGTCTGGTTTTCGGGCATTTTACTGTAGATGATTTTTTGGCATTTACTTGTGTGTTATATTATTACAGAAATGTCAGGTTATACATATTCTTCAACCACTATCACCACATTCAACTTATCCGTCACCACCATCAGCTTACAGTATTACTTGCCCAACTAGTTACATGTTTTTCTTCAGAAGGAATATAAACATTACTGCTCGGTGAGTACTGGTATCTAATTGAATACTATGATAGGATTTATCATCATTTGAATCAACTGTACATCGAGGACTCAGCGCAAAACTGTCGTAAGTTGTTCTTATTTCAATATGAGTTACGACACTGTTGCGTTGAACCCTCGACATGTACTTACTCTTTGACTTAAAGACTTGTTCACTCTGACCTCAGGAAAAATTATACTGATTGAATGATGGCAATAATATGAATGGAAACAATCAAGTTAACTATACATATAAACATGCTATGTAAACTACTCAAAATTAGAATCTAATCACTTGCAATATTGCTGAGATTATTTTGAACATAATTTTAATCAAACTGTTGATAAGATTTGATTAAAATTTGGTCAAGATGGGATGTTTTTTGGAATCAGGCGGCTTCCGGAATGATTTTCACTCCCTAAGTCAAATGTTTTTTATCCAATCTTCATCACACTTGGTGGCAATATATTTTGGCATGATATCTCGGTTGAATTAAAAAAAAACAGCCAGATCTCTCCAGGTATTTCTTGATTATGACCCTTGATTTTTATCTGATCATCACCAAACTTGGTGACAATGTTTGTTCAATGTTGGTATAATATATTGGCCAAGTTTGATACATGTAACATATATATGGCAGCCAGTTCACTTAACCAGTTTTCCTGGGTTATAATTATTCTAACCAGTACTAAATAACCTTTCCACTAGAAACTGGCATTTTCTCCATATATGGAAGAAATCCACATTTTTGTCAAATTTTCATGGAAGGGTATGATCTGACATAATCGGGAATCAAACTCGAATCGCCGGGTTACAAATCAAGTACTAAGAACTTGACCATCATTGTAGACTGATGTCTTCATATGTCTTTTTCTGATACATCTATGGTTTCTAGACTACATGATCACATACATAGAAGTGGTGAGAATATTAAACTTCGAGTAATCATATCAAATAATGAAGATTCTCAAGTCCAAGCTTTGAAAATACAGGTAAGACATTCAATAGAACTTTAATAGCACAACCATCTCAATATCTTCTATGACGACCACTAGCTGGTTGGTTCACAACTTCACATTGAAAAAAAATTTCCCTACCTACTCAGAATTTAAAACTTTGCGTTAAAAGGTTGCATTATGGTTAGGGCAAACATACAATGGTAGAACTTTTTTATTTAGGCCCAATATACATATCATTACATTGATAGTAAAAAAAAAAAAAGTATTCAATTGTTTTATTGAATGTTTAGTTTGTAGATTTCACCCCTATTTCTTTATTATCATTATTTCAGCTTGAGCGTACCATAACATTTACACAGAGACCAAGAAATCTGGATTTAAATGAAGATAAAACAATTATTGAAGTAGAAAACAGAGAAAAGGTTGGAAGTGAACTTAGCATTGATATGATGCGTTTTCCCAGGTTAGTTCATCAATATGTTTCTAGAATTTATCCAACTTTTTAATCATTAAAGCCCCATTAGCTTTTTGGATGTTAAAATTAAAGTAGGTCTTATGTTACCTAAGAAGAAGTCTTATCGGTGAAAATGACTTTCATTTGCAATAAAAACATTCCAAAATTTTATTTTTTATCACCGAGTACTTATAGAAATATGCACAGTATTATTTTCAATGATATTGCAAAAAATAAGAAAAAGCATTTGACAACATTTTAAAGAGACACGGATAAAGAAAAGCATTATGTAAATATTGTTTTAGAGCAAATAATAAACATTTCTTATATTTTACTATCATTTTACCTATTGTTCAGTATTACTAAATTCAAAAAGCAAATGGGCCTTTAAGTTTAATGGCATCTGTTGATAAATTGACCCTTGTGTGGTCATTTCAGAGCAGCCCTGGAGGGAGGGGAGAGAAGATACAGGAGAATCGTGACATTTATATCCTACACTTGTAAACAAATCTTGTTTTGAACGGTTTTCCTGGTGCAAAAACTTGTACACACAGCCACACACATTGTCCTGTGATTTTCTATACACAGTATTGTTACATTTTTGTATCCGTATAATTCCTAGCACAACACACAACACAGTTTTAGAACATGGGATAAACTTCTATTGAATATTGTATTATAATCCCATGTTTTACAGATTACTTCCAGCTGAAATCAATTCTGCTATTCTGATTTGTGAGACTATTTTTATGGTAAAAAGCAAATAAAGAACAATAATTCTGTTTTGTTTTTTAGGGGCTTGGATAACATCCAGATACCATTGAAGGATTCAGACGACACTGTACTCTGTCCTAGTGTTCGGGGAGAATATGTTATAGTATGTTTATAATTATTTTTAAGCTGCTTTTCAATAAAACTGTTCAAACAAGACTATTGTATCTAGACTTATTCATACTTGAAAAATATCATACATTCAGATCTCATAAGTTTACAAAGAACATAGGAATGAATATGCCTGTTTACATATATACAGTACAACCTGTCCAGAGCAGCCCTCTTGAGTAACAACCTCACTTCAACAACAGCAATATTTTCCCACTGCATGATTAAACTATTAATTTAACCTCTTTAGAGCAACAACCTTTGAACAGCAGCATAATTTTGCTATTCCCAAAGAGAGGTGGCACTGTATTCAAAATATAATGGTAATATGAAGTTTTGAGATACTTCAAAAGCATATTGGAATGGAATACAAACTTGTTTTAAAAACTTTGTGCCTTTAGTTATACATTATTATGTACCGGTATTGCTTCATTCTTAAGTGAAAATGTTATTTTTGTTGGAATAATCACATTAACAAACCAGCACTTTGTTTTGTATTGAACATTGGCTGGTTGCAGTTTATATACAGGAGAAATGGATTGCAGCTATATGTGAGATGGCATATTGGACTGTAAACAAACACTGCTAATAGGAGAAAAAGTAACATAGAGTTAATGCACAGCTGGTGTCTATTTTGAAAATTTATTTTGTTGATAAAATCAATAACTTTAACCTTTGTTCATATTGGTATTGTTATTTGACCACTATCCTATATATATAGAGAAGAGAGGAGTGGAATATTGAAATGTAAACAAAGAGATCAAAGAATTGAAGTTACTGGTATGAAATATTCTGACACTTTTTGTATTTGCTTACAGTGTTGTTATGAAGTGTTGTTGACTGTATTGCTTGTAAATGGCTATTCTTATGATGTCAGGGTACCTGTTCCCGTGGTAATTGCTGAGAGAAATAAACAAGTAAGCTAAGTTTTTGACTAAAAAGATGAATTCTATATTTAAGATTATCATAGTCCTGTACCCCCCCATCTTAACTGGACTTGCTTAGTTCTTTTTTAGCGGGATAAACAGTTGGTCTACACTGGAACATACATGGCTGTATGGCTTTTCAGTTCTGTTAAGCTTCAAAAGGCTGCTTTGTGTAGTGAAACATGATTCTTTTAAATGTTTGTCCATGCCTTCCTCCTTTGTTAAGTTATTAAAGATAGTATTTTCGAAACCAGTGCATCTCATGATTTATTGACAATGTAAGTGGAGATATTACATCAAAGATTAATATTTACTACCTCTTACTCATCACGTTGTCAGGTTGTCATTAAGATAATGATCAGAATAAAGTTCAGTATTGTTAGCTGAATCAGCTGCTCTTCAAAGATCAGCTGGTTAATAAGTTAACATTTATCACAACGGCTATTAATGGAATTTTAAAAAATACAAACATTTTGGATTCATCCCTTACAGACACTTAAATTAAGCTCTTTATTTCTTACAGTGGCATAGCTGGACTGCACCAGAATGGTTAGAATACGACACTGTAGATATTCGACAGAATACTGACAGTATTCTTAGAGTCCCAGAAAACCTGTTATGTAAGTGATACGGTACTAAATCCATCCTTCAGAATGGATTCTTTTGTCTACCCTTCCTACCCTCTATTTGTCAGATACTTTATAAGAAATATTTTTTTGAGAACTAAGTAAAAAGAAAATTATTCATTGTGTAAGTACAGTTTATAGATAGATACCAGATTTATAAAGTGCCCTTTTCATTGCAACACATTCAAAGGTGCTTTACATACTGTATTTTCATTTATTTTCGTTGGGCTCAATTTTCGTGGTTTTTACTAAAATGGCTATTTCGTGGGGACATAAATTTGTGGATTTTGATTTTTGAAATGTAATGCCTTATTTCTGCAATTAAATTCATGGATTTGTTTTCATGGATGGGACGACCCACGAAATTAAATCCCAACGAAAATTAATGATTCCACAGTATTATATTCATTAAAACAAGATGTGTTTTTGAAACACAATGCCCCTCTGGGTGATTTTGACCCCAGTGAAGAGTTATTTACAGCTAACACTTAGTAAGTATAGTCTGTTAATTTTGAGGATGGATATATTACGAATGCGTCTCATTAACTTGTGAATTTAATTAGAGTCCATGGGTGTGCAGATTCCATTTTTAAGTCTATTTTATCAGCTTACCACCCACTGTGGAATCAGGGGATTGCTGGTCCATGAGTTACATGCCTTGCATTTTAAGTATTTTTGGCATTGGATGATTTGCTTACTTTAAGAATGCTAAAATTGTTACTCAGGTGAGCTTTTAGGATTGATGAATGTCCAGCATCCTGTCACAATTAGTTTGTTTATACTCTAGAATCCACAACCATTAACCAAATGTAATAATATCTCAGGCAAGTTCGAATATGGGCGAAATCAGACAAGGACTTCAAGAGTTATGGTCCCTTGACTTTGAAAATTTGCTACTGTAGCGCCTTCATTTCTTCACCAATCCTGATCATATTTACAGTGAATGTGTATGACCTTAAGGTCTTTGATGAGGTTGATTATGGGCAAAATTGAACTTATACTTGCATCTAGTTATGGGCCTAAAATGCTATATTTCAATTTGTTTACATCTTCGTTTCTTTACTTATCATAATCTTATTTACACAGAATGTACATTTACCTACATTCAATATTCATGAAAATTAAGAGTTTGTTTGATCAAAATCTATGTAGAAACGGGTCATACCAGATGAAGATTATATTACCTGTGTATTTTTTCAGGTGAGCAATATAGGGCCATCTTTGTCCTCTTGTTTTGTAAAATATGAATTGGAAAATGTCTTTAATGGTTTTATCCATTTGGTAACACAAATACAAATATTACAAAGTTTGGAAATAAAATAATTTCCTTCATATTTAAGTTTGAATTATTATGTTAAATTGTTATAACATTTTTCAGCAAGTGAAGCGTTTTCAAGTCTTCCAGGATTTCATCCATTATAATTTGGTGCTTCATATGTACTAGGTATGTTATATACGGTCCATGCTCCCACCTTATTATGTGTACTAGGTATGTTATATACAGTCCATGCTCCCGCCTTATTGTATGTACAAGGTATGTTATATACAGTCCATGCTCCCACCTTATTATGTGTACTAGGTATGTTATATACAGTCCATGCTCCCACCTTATTATATGTACTAGGTATGTTATATACAGTCCATGCTCCCACCTTATTATATGTACTAGGTATGTTATATACAGTCCATGCTCCCACCTTATTATGTGTACTAGGTATGTTATATACAGTCCATGCTCCCACCTTATTATATGTACTAGGTATGTTATATACAGTCCATGCTCCCACCTTATTATATGTACTAGGTATGTTATATACAGTACATGCTCCCACCTTATTATATGTCCTAGGTATGTTATATACAGTTCATGCTCCAAACTTATCATCTTCTCATATAGTAGATTTAAGTTGTTATAGTGCATTTATGTCTGTTAAGAGGTCGCATGTTTGAAACTTAGGCTCAGCAGAAAATGTAACTTATTGACAATTTCACTGTATTCATTGCTGTATTTTATCACATACCTGTGCCGTTTTAGCCGTGCCGTAAAAAAGATATGGCACGGTCGTGCATATAATATGTAAATGACGTCACAAAGTAACGTCATGAACTTGATAAAGCATAAACATTGATTGGTACATAATTTTCAAAATTATAAATTCACAGGAGTAATGTTGGAATTGATTTTTAACAATTTGAGTAAGCAAAGATACTGTTTACATCGTTAGTCTATATATATATTGATATGTTCACACATTTATTATTTCTGATGTTCCATAATGTAACTATTTTTTTGTGCTCCTAATTAAAAAGCCTTATTACGCATGTGTCACTCTTTTGTTATTAGTAGCAATGTCAAACAGGTGTGTTGGTTTTCACCGTATTTTCAGGGTATGTGATAAAAAGAATATTAAATTTGTGTAGATTCAGTCTTGAATTCATGGAACTCGTTCAATAAATTCAATACGGAATCCACACTCATTTAATATCCTCTATATATTCAACATCTTACTGTATCACACGAGCTTTATGGTCACATTAAGAATAAGAATTTAAACATCTTCACTCTTCAGTTTTTTGTCCAAACAGGTGCCATTATAAAGGTTTGATACAACTAAGGAAGAGTATGGATTTAAATGTTCATCTGACCCTTCTAATAATTCCTATCTATATGGTGTGTATTTTTATACAGAGAAATTTCAGAATTTGAATACTCTAGCTATATATTTTGTTCTGGCTTGGAATAAATTTGACACAATTTGATCTTATGAATCAACTTGGTTCATTGCTAATCTGAACATTTTGTATTCCAGTCAATGTAGTCTAACATGATATGGTTTGGTGGAAAGCTGATGAAACTAGAAATGGATCTACATGGATGCAACTCTCCCAATCACATGTACATAGTTTCTTGCTTGGCTACATATGATCAGGATTGGTGATATAAACATTTAAGTGACAAGTCTGGCATAGTTTGTGTTTATTACAAATCCACATTTTTTCTAATTCCATCAATATATGGTTAACAAATGCTTGGTTCTGTGGATGCAGCAACCATATACCTAATGGTTTTTAGCTCACCTGATTGATCAGGTGAGCTTTTATGATTGATGAATGTCCATCCACAATTAGTTTGTTTACACTCCAGCATCCACTTCTCTTAACCAATCTTAATCAAAATTGGTCACAATGTACATGGCCACAATTTCTCGGCTAAGTTCAATTATGGTCAGAATCGGACCAGAACTTCAAGAGTTATGTTCCCTTGACTTCATTTCTTCACCAATCCTAATGTATATTACCTGGTCTTTAATTATGGTGTCTTTGTTTGCAAACTAGGGCCATCTTGGCCCTCTTGTTTTATTTTGACTTGGCCCTCTTGTTTTATTTTGACTTGATGCTATTTTTTCATGCTAATTAAATTTAGCTGTAGTGTTAGTACAGCTGATTTTTTCACTGAAAGATAAATTATCTTGTATTAAAAATCAGAGGTTTGGGGTCCTAAAAATAGGCTGCAAGCCTTCTATCCTCATTATTTATAAAGAAATTATTCTGATTATGATATAGTTTATATATATATATATATCTATTATGCGTTGTATTTCAGTTTCCTGATACTTTATTTTTACATGTTTTAATTCCTATTATCTTAACTGTGATATGTAATAACTTACTGCACTTTGTGTTCGTTTGTTGGCAAGTATTTACTGTGCTGTATTTTTGCTATTAACAGCTTTTTTATGTACATTACATTTTGATGTCTAACTTTGTTTTGACATGATACTGTGTGGTGTAATATTAATATTCTTCTGTTTTGATACTATCTAATGTACAGCTGATTTGGTTGTTCATATTTTGTTTCCATTATTTTGTCCATCAGTTTTGACATCACTTGGGACGTATATTTACATTGTAGGAAACTTTTCATTGTTTGAAACTACCTTGAAATTAGGTAAATACAACCAGTTTAATCAAATATAATTTCTATACTGAGTTACCTAGTTAACTACCAGTATATATAGACACCGAATAAGTACTCTCATGGTATGACATAATTCCGTTTGAGTATGAGGTTATAAAACTTGAGATCTATCTTAAAGTTCAATTTCTTACATTTTCTTTGATTTTGCTAATTAAATTATTATGTAATGGTGATGTATTAAATCACACAGTGGAGCTGATTTTGTTGAAAACTCATGTGACTGATTTGATTAGAAAAACATGGAGAAAGAGGTGCAATTCTCTTGCTTTGGTTCATGGCAAAGTTGTAAAGTTCAATATAACCACAGGTGGCTGTATCAGTGTTTGGTTCACACACAAAAAAATCTCGTCACTGAGCTTATATTACTATTAATATAAGCTCATTGACGGCATTTTTGTGTGAACTAAACGCTGATACAGCCACCTGTGAATATAACCCTGTGCTATTTAGTGACCTGTTTTTAGCTACTTTACCAAATGTATATTTATCTGTAACATTGACTATCATACTTATATATTTTGTTTTTATTCAATATTGATTATATGCGCTTTAAATGCTAATAAATAATAAGAATTTTAAAAACTCGTGAAGCATTAGTGCTCTTATCCCTGAATACTGGAACATGTTATTGTATGATGACTACTTAATGATGAAATAATGTTTCTGATATATAGCCAAAAATCTACTTGTGAAAAAAAGTTATTTAAACAAAGATCACTTATACTTTTTTACAGTTTTTTTACACAGACTGATAATACTGGATTAATGACAGAACTAAGAACAGAAGTATCACAGAAATAGTATTTAAGTAGAAAAATGACAACAAAAGAGACGAATGTTCTCAAAACATGGGGTAGATTGGATGACTTCCACAAATGATTTCAGTGGAAAAAAAAATACACAGATAATTAACTGAATAGTCCAGCTTATAACCCAAGCTTCGTTTGTTGATATACTTAAGATTAATGGTTCATATCTCACAATGTGGCGAAGACTTCAGAAAAGTTCAATTTGTTGCTGACAAGAGGAACAATGATACAGAATCATCATGGCCAAATTGAAGGAGGATAGCGTATGAAAGCTAACAACAGTAAGCATCAAAATGGTCAAAGCCAACAACAGTAAGCATCAAAATGGTCAAAGCCAACAACAGTAAGTATCAAAATGGTCAATGCCAACAACAGTAAGCATCAAAATGGTCAAAGCCAACAACTGAGTAAGTATCAAAATGGTCAATGCCAACAACTGAGTAAGGATCAAAATGGTCGATGCCAACAACTGAATGAGTATCAAAATGGTCAATGCCAACAACTGAATGAGTATCAAAATGGTCAATGCCAACAACTGAATGAGTGTCAAAATGGTCAATGCCAACAACTGAGTAAGTATCAAAATGGTCAAAGCCAACAACTGAATGAGTGTCAAAATGGTCAATGCCAACAACTGAATGAGTGTCAAAATGGTCAAAGCCAACAACTGAGTAAGTATCAAAATGGTCAATGCCAACAACTGAGTAAGTATCAAAATGGTCAATGCCAACAACTGAGTAAGTATCAAAATGGTCAATGCCAACAACTGAATGAGTGTCAAAATGGTCAAAGCCAACAACTGAATGAGTATCAAAATGGTCAATGCCAACAACTGAATGAGTATCAAAATGGTCAAAGCCAACAACTGAGTAAGTATCAAAATGGTCAATGCCAACAACTGAATGAGTATCAAAATGGTCAAAGTCAACAACTGAATGAGTATCAAAATGGTCAATGCCAACAACTGAATGAGTATCAAAATGGTCAAAGCCAACAACTGAATGAGTATCAAAATGGTCAATGCCAACAACTGAGTAAGTATCAAAATGGTCAAAGCCAACAACTGAGTAAGTATCAAAATGGTCAAAGCCAACAACTGAATGAGTATCAAAATGGTCAATGCCAACAACTGAGTAAGGATCAAAATGGTCAATGCCAACAACTGAGTAAGTATCAAAATGGTCAAAGCCAACAACTGAGTAAGTATCAAAATGGTCAAAGCCAACAACTGAATGAGTGTCAAAATGGTCAAAGCCAACAACTTTGTAAGTATCAAAATGGTCAAAGCCAACAACTTTGTAAGTATCAAAATGGTCAAAGCCAACAACTTTGTAAGTATCAAAATGGTCAAAGCCAACAACTGAGTAAGTATCAAAATGGTCAAAGCCAACAACTGAGTAAGTATCAAAATGGTCAAAGCCAACAACTTTGTAAGTATCAAAATGGTCAAAGCCAACAACTTTGTAAGTATCAAAATGGTCAAAGCCAACAACTGAATAAGTATCAAAATGGTCAATGCCAACAACTGAATGAGTGTCAAAATGGTCAATGCCAACAACTGAATAGTATCAAAATGGTCAATGCCAACAACTGAGTAAGTATCAAAATGGTCAAAGTCAACAACTGAGTGAGTATCAAAATGGTCAATGCCAACAACTGAGTAAGGATCAAAATGGTCAATGCCAACAACTGAGTAAGTATCAAAATGGTCAAAGCCAACAACTGAGTAAGTATCAAAATGGTCAAAGCCAACAACTGAATGAGTGTCAAAATGGTCAAAGCCAACAACTTTGTAAGTATCAAAATGGTCAAAGCCAACAACTTTGTAAGTATCAAAATGGTCAAAGCCAACAACTTTGTAAGTATCAAAATGGTCAAAGCCAACAACTGAGTAAGTATCAAAATGGTCAAAGCCAACAACTGAGTAAGTATCAAAATGGTCAAAGCCAACAACTTTGTAAGTATCAAAATGGTCAAAGCCAACAACTTTGTAAGTATCAAAATGGTCAAAGCCAACAACTGAATAAGTATCAAAATGGTCAATGCCAACAACTGAATGAGTGTCAAAATGGTCAATGCCAACAACTGAATAGTATCAAAATGGTCAATGCCAACAACTGAGTAAGTATCAAAATGGTCAAAGTCAACAACTGAGTGAGTATCAAAATGGTCAATGCCAACAACTGAATGAGTATCAAAATGGTCAATGCCAACAACTGAATGAGTATCAAAATGGTCAAAGCCAACAACTGAGTAAGTATCAAAATGGTCAATGCCAACAACTGAGTAAGTATCAAAATGGTCAAAGCCAACAACTGAGTAAGTATCAAAATGGTCAATGCCAACAACTGAATGAGTATCAAAATGGTCAAAGTCAACAACTGAATGAGTATCAAAATGGTCAATGCCAACAACTGAATGAGTATCAAAATGGTCAATGCCAACAACTGAATGAGTATCAAAATGGTCAAAGTCAACAACTGAATGAGTATCAAAATGGTCAATGCCAACAACTGAATGAGTATCAAAATGGTCAAAGTCAACAACTGAATGAGTATCAAAATGGTCAATGCCAACAACTGAATGAGTATCAAAATGGTCAAAGTCAACAACTGAATGAGTGTCAAAATGGTCAATGCCAACAACTGAATGAGTATCAAAATGGTCAAAGTCAACAACTGAATGAGTATCAAAATGGTCAATGCCAACAACTGAATGAGTATCAAAATGGTCAATGCCAACAACTGAATGAGTATCAAAATGGTCAATGCCAACATCTGAGTAAGTATCAAAATGGTCGATGCGAACAACTGAATGAGTATCAAAATGGTCAATGCCAACAACTGAGTAAGTATCAAAATGGTCAATGCCAACAACTGAATGAGTATCAAAATGGTCAATGCCAACAACTGAGTAAGTATCAAAATGGTCGATGCGAACAATTGAGTAAGTATCAAAATGGTCAATGCCAACAACTGAATGAGTATCAAAATGGTCAAAGTCAACAACTGAATGAGTATCAAAATGGTCAATGCCAACAACTGAATGAGTATCAAAATGGTCAATGCCAACAACTGAATGAGTATCAAAATGGTCAATGCCAACAACTGAGTAAGTATCAAAATGGTCAAAGTCAACAACTGAGTAAGTATCAAAATGGTCGATGCGAACAATTGAGTAAGTATCAAAATGGTCAATGCCAACAACTGAATGAGTATCAAAATGGTCAAAGTCAACAACTGAATGAGTATCAAAATGGTCAATGCCAACAACTGAATGAGTATCAAAATGGTCAATGCCAACAACTGAATGAGTATCAAAATGGTCAATGCCAACAACTGAGTAAGTATCAAAATGGTCAAAGTCAACAACTGAGTAAGTATCAAAATGGTCAATGCCAACAACTGAATGAGTGTCAAAATGGTCAATGCCAACAACTGAGTAAGTATCAAAATGGTCAAAGTCAACAACTGAATGAGTATCAAAATGGTCAATGCCAACAACTGAATGAGTATCAAAATGGCCAATGCCAACAACTGAATGAGTATCAAAATGGTCAATGCCAACAACTGAATGAGTATCAAAATGGTCAATGCCAACAACTGAATGAGTATCAAAAAGGTCAAAGTCAACAACTGAATGAGTATCAAAATGGTCAATGCCATCAACTGAATGAGTATCAAAATGGTCAATGCCAACAACTGAGTAAGTATCAAAATGGTCAATGCCAACAACTGAATGAGTATCAAAATGGTCAATGCCAACAACTGAATGAGTGTCAAAATGGTCAATGCCAACAACTGAATAAGTATCAAAATGGTCAATGCCAACAACTGAGTAAGTATCAAAATGGTCAATGCCAACAACTGAATAAGTATCAAAATGGTCAATGCCAACAACTGAATAAGTATCAAAATGGTCAATGCCAACAACTGAATGAGTGTCAAAATGGTCAATGCCAACAACTGAATGAGTATCAAAATGGTCAAAGTCAACAACTGAATGAGTATCAAAATGGTCAAAATGGTCAATGCCAACAACTGAGTAAGTATCAAAATGGTCAATGCCAACAACTGAATGAGTATCAAAATGGTCAATGCCAACAACTGAATGAGTGTCAAAATGGTCAATGCCAACAACTGAATAAGTATCAAAATGGTCAATGCCAACAACTGAATGAGTGTCAAAATGGTCAATGCCAACAACTGAATGAGTATCAAAATGGTCAAAGTCAACAACTGAATGAGTATCAAAATGGTCAAAATGGTCAATGCCAACAACTGAATGAGTATCAAAATGGTCAATGCCAACAACTGAATGAGTATCAAAATGGTCAATGCCAACAACTGAATAAGTATCAAAATGGTCAATGCCAACAACTGAATGAGTATCAAAATGGTCAATGCCAACAACTGAATGAGTATCAAAATGGTCAATGCCAACAACTGAATGAGTATCAAAATGGTCAATGCCAACAACTGAATGAGTGTCAAAATGGTCAATGCCAACAACTGAATGAGTATCAAAATGGTCAATGCCAACAACTGAGTAAGTATCAAAATGGTCAATGCCAACAACTGAATGAGTGTCAAAATGGTCAATGCCAACAACTGAATGAGTGTCAAAATGGTCAATGCCAACAACTGAATAAGTATCAAAAGAGTTCAAGTAAACGGTGTTGCTGTTAGACAAACACGTTAGGAAGTAGCCTATTAAAAATAGAAGTCCAATAAATCCGACATACAGGACAAACGCGGTGGGGTAATAAGATTGGTTCGGAATTTGATAGTCCTGGCAACAACAGTATCTGTACATCAATGCGATAGATGAAAATAGCATACCTGAATAACCTCAGAATACAAATTACATTAAAGAACTGGCAAATAGCAACAAGTGAGCCAATAAATTCATTTTCTGTGTTTTTGCAATATCATCTAAACAATAAAACATACAAACAATGTACATCAACCTATTTCATAAATGTGCATATATCATAACATGGGGATACATATTTACAAGTGCAAGGGAACCTTGTAAATGGGAAAAAAGGACAACATGATCAAAATCCATACCCTACAAACATGTATATTTAGATATCTATACATCATCCAAAAAGGTCCATACATTTTATTCTAATGTTGATGACTTATGGTAAAGAATTGAAAAAAAAACAGTGAACATTAATAGCGCACTTACCATTACCATAAAAAGTCATCCATCTTCCTCAGGCTAAGTTGTACTCAAGTAATGATAATAAATAGCATCAAGCAAATACACGTATCTCTGTCCAACCTGTAATTTAAGTAAATAAATGAAGTGAATAGCTTACATTAATACTAAAAAACAAAGCAACAATAAATAGGAGTTCTATTTGGCATTAAATACATGTAGCAACAAGGAATGTCTGTGAAACAGATGATCTTTGACGTACAGACCTCAAAATCAATAAATGTCATCTTAAGACATGTGATGACCAAACACCAACCAAATTTAAAGAGTTTATAAATGCGAAATCGTACTCTCGTTATTGGTCGGACAAGGGTGCATAATAAATTATGAAAATATCATCACCCTAGTTTTAATGTACATGTATCCCTTTAGATTTTAGAACCATTCGCTCATCCAATTTTTAAGTAAAACTTGCCATAATTGAAATGCCGACACCATGTGCAAACAATTACCTCATGAATCTTATAAAAGACGGTCAATCTAAGATTAAGTTTCACCCAAAGCCGCACCGGTGAAGTAAAACGGTAGAAGTAGTTAAGAATAGTCATACAGTCGTAACACACCAATGTGGGGACTGATCCATTTATTGAATTTATCGATTCACTCATCTTCAAGTTGTTTCTTAATTGCAAAATTATCAATCCAAATTGGACTAAGTTTGTGGTGCAGGATGTGTGTAAACTGGTGAGTTCAGTATGTTTTAGGCTCTGCTGCACGAGTGGAAGCAATCTTAAAATAAAGAATAAAGTTTTCTAGTGGATTTCTAGTATACGTACAGTATTAGTCAAGGAGAACCTATATATATTGAATAACGACCAAACTTAACTGGCATAAACATATTAAAATTTCGATATTTTTTTTGTTTAATGATCTTTGATTAAGTTAAGTAGAATTCCATATCCACCATGAAATATCTCTGTACATTTCGTGTTTGCCGTCTTGCCATAACCATGGCAGCGCGTGACATGACATTATTGTCATAATGAGAAAAACATGCATTCAATCAGAATTTTTATTTTAAGATATTCGGTCATCACGATCCTGGGTGTTTTTTGCAACTCTACAATAATTCGTGTGTGGTATAAATTATGTAAAAAAAAAATACTGTGTAAATTACTGTTTTTTTTATATAACTGAGATGCTGCTAATGAATGTTGTGTAACTCACTCAAAAGGACTTAATGTATGAATGATAAATGTCTGGCGATATCGGTTAAGAAAACAACACAGGATGACTTTGTTTACGGAGAATTAGTTTTGGTTTCTTTCTAAACATTAAGGTTTTACTATTTAATTAAGTACTGGATAAAAATAATCAAATCAGATGAGACTAAATACGTTAAAATGTATACAAACTATTAATAAATAACTTGTCTCTACTATGTTCACTAGTGTTTGGAGAGGTTTAGCTGTTCCAAAAAGTCGGAGATGATAAATTATAACACTTTAACATAAAACAAAAACTCCGGGACAATTTTGTACAGAGGGATATCCATTGTATATTAATCATTACGTTTGAGTGATGGTTAGGTATTGGCTTAGTATTGTTAAAACAGACTATGTAATTTTAATAACTGTGTATAATGAAACTTTGAAGGATTGTATCAATGGTAAATCTTGATCTAAAATCAACTAGACAGAGGCACTGTAAAGCAGAGCAATATATATACGCCCGAAGGTATAATTGATACTGTAAAGATATCATTTTGGGGTACTTTTCGAGCATGAATATGCGTTTTTTTTTATTATACCACGGAGTTTTATTAGCACAAATACAGCCTTAAAAGGTTACAGAGCGGACACGAAATCACCTAAGTGTGATATTCATTAACATGAATAATATCCAAATAAGTTTGAAAACGAAATTCACTAAATAATAATACTACAAATGTAGTGACGTAATCGGGACTGTAGATTTTATTCGGATAATACCGGGTATTCGGATAATCGGTGTTCGGATAATCGAGGTTTTACTGTAATATAAGCATTATCTTATGTGATTGTTATTTAACCAGAAATATTGTTGATATATTCTAATCATCGATATATATTATTTTCATTTATTCATTTTATTTCTTTCATTGTTGTCTTTTGTCACGTTCTGTCGTTCGCTCGTTAGTAAAAGGGCATTTCAATGTCCTTATAACATTTTTATAACTACATGTAATGTAATTGGCACCGAATAGCACGTAAAACACCGCGGAAGGGCTTACTTTATTAATGCTTTTTTAAATCATGATATTTTTATAGTCGGTACTTCTATACTACGTAATTCTTTAATTACTAATTCTTTACTTATTTATTCTTAATTATCCGTGAAAATTGACTAAATGGAATTTTTAGCGATATCAATGTGGCGGGTGGTACAAGTATTCAAGTATGGATCGAAGCGATTTGTAGCAAACAAGGAAAATAAAGGTGCATATCACAATTAACTTATGTGATTGGCTATAAAATTAGCACACAAAGTCAATTGATCTGTCAGCTACGTCATAGCATTATTGGTTTACCCGACATGCTTGATACAAACCTTGGAAACGTCTCATAGAAGCTAATACTTGGCACATTGCCGACCTGTACCAAGCGTATAAGCTAGATTTCCATTATCGGAATATTTCCAATTTTATGAATTCATAATGCTCCGATGAAACAGGTAAATTATTGATCTGATCGCTTTATTTAAGTCCATTGATTTTACCCGTTAAACCGTTATATCCATGAAACTTACATTCACGCCGACAGAAATACTGAATTAAAATGGCGGTTTATTATGCGTCTCTTGTTTTGTGATTTCTTATGTTGTTAAAAAATGAAACCCGAAGTGTTTGGATTTGCTGGAGTTTTGATCGTTAACGTATTTGACGGTAATTTTATTTGTAATCTAGTAAAAAACTACTGGTCACTCTCCTTGTGATAGAAACATTGCTATAACAAAAATAGTGCAATAGGAATTGATCAGCTTTGGCAGAATGATTCCGTGTAGGAAATCAAAACATGAAAATTAAGTAGTTCTAAGTATAAAAAAAAAAAATTTATTTCATAATTTGATTGACAATAATTAAAATCAGATTCAAATATTGTTCCAATATTGTATAGGCACATTAGCAATGTAGCATTACTAAAAGCCAACCGGTGTCTTCTTTAAAAAAAGCAGCACAGTCCCAAAAACATACACTTTTTATCACTAAAGTAAGATTAAAATAATCCTTCAGAGACAAAGAACGAAACGATCAGACATTTAAAATTCCAAAGGTCAAAATAAGTATATCAGAAAAGTAATTGAAAATAAGTCTTGACAAATTCTGTCGCAATTGTACTCGCAGAATAAAGATGCCGCCTGTTTTTCTTAAGATTCGTATGATACAACAAAGTCTGTGCAGATTTGTTATGGAAAATATTTAACTTTAAGATGTTTAAACATTTTTTTCTTGGCACTTTTTTATGTCCTTTGCATTATAATGCACCGGTAGAAAGCATTGTTTATCTACTTAAAATTACGTAACACGAGGGAAGACGTATTATCTTATTTGTAGTTGATTATTTCCTTTGACAATCTCACATTAAAGAGTACCGAAAAACCGGGACATTCCTACTTCTGGTACATGTGTGTCATTATTGTCATGGATAAATGTGAAACAACGAAATGATCAATCTGACAATGCTACATAGCTTTGGTTTTGATAAAACCTGATGGATCACCAAACATGTTTTATGGTAGCGAATGCTACACTTGGGAGTATTCATTAAGAAAATGACATGTTAAAAGAACCCCTCGTTGACCAATGAACACCATAGCCACAAATCAACTGACGCGACTAAACAAGCAGCACCATGTATCAAACAGAAAGTAACAAAAACAATCTTAAAATCATCATCTAACATGTGCTCACACAAACACAGCAGCACCGTATCAATAAAACTATGTCAATGCATTTGTGATGTGATATTGTACTTCTTTTCCAGCGGCATATGGAGCGAATTGTTACAATTCCGAGGAGTATCCACAGACATTCCGATGTGAACATGGTTGCTGTGGTAACAAGTATAAGGAATATTGTTGTCAAATCACGACGCAGATAATTGGTTCCGTAATAGGTATATTATAAGAAAGAAAAAAACATCATAGTTAAGATCATCTTTTTAGTTCGGTCTACATTGGCGCGAGCTACATTTGGAGACCCTTTCCTCTGCTTAACTATTCTTTGCAATTAGCTGCTATAATTGTTATCAGGTATGTGCACGTTAATAATCCAGGAACGCCGGTTACGCAAATCGACCGCCGCACATAACTGAAATTCAGTTGATATGAATTAAATACATGAACCTGTATCTGTAAAAAATAACCAGTACGTATGACATGAAAGGCATTGGGGAATACTTATAACACAAATTCATGTATGCGTGAGACTCACTTGCCATAATGATTGACCCAATCCGTTTCATTGCTTACAAATTTATAAATTACGATGTCTAAAAACAGTAAAAAGAAAACAAGGTACATGTATCGTCCATAAAACTGCTTGTAAATCTTAATAAATTCTTCAATTTTACGCCTTTTGAGCGTTATGAACTAATAAGTTATCAACCTTGAATGTACCTTATTCCTGTGAATTTTACTGAGGTTCGATCCACACCAGCTGGCAATGTGGTAACAGATGACCTTCATTTTATTTCTAATACTTATGTATGTGAAATAATCCATTCCAAAATTAATGTTTTTTATGTATATCATGCTCAGATAGAAGAGTCGAATATATCGACTTTAACAATGAGTGATGTCGTTCAGATAACGTACAAAGCCTGCTTGCCGTTGTATTTAAAAGATTGTTCCATTACAAACAAACGCATTAACTTCTATATGTCCTTATTACCTCGAAAGCCGACCAAAATATTAATATAATGTATACTCTTTCGTACTTGAAAATTTGATAAAAGCAAAACATAAAACGCGTGTGCAAGTGCCTGACGATATGGCATCTTATGATACTGCCATAGTTTGAAAACTATACTACATTAAAATACTTAGAAATGCAATTACAACAACCAACGCTTACAGTTTAAGTTTTTAAAAAGGGAACATCGTGAATAAATATGTTACTTCTTTTGCGAAGTATTTATATAATCTGATACAATCTTTAATAGAACTTCACGACATTTGGGTGATTTACTTAACATAAATATAAGGTACTCGAGTATG
Organism: Lutraria lutraria; assembly: GCA_964023205.1. Taxonomy (NCBI): domain Eukaryota; kingdom Metazoa; phylum Mollusca; class Bivalvia; order Venerida; family Mactridae; genus Lutraria; species Lutraria lutraria. Next base: position 34,864,966 of record OZ026844.1, read on the forward strand.
CAATCAAGTTGTAGAATTTAATGAACATAATTTAGTTCTTGCTAAAACACACAGGCAAGATTACAGATGCAAAACAATAACGTAAATCATTCTTTAATTCTATTTCCGCGCAATTCAACTTGTAAGTATAAACAACTGCCGTCTGAAATATTTTTTTAATCAAAGAATTTCTAGAATCCGACGGAAACGTTGTTTAAACTTAAATCCAATTATTATTTTAAAATGCATTTAATAAAACTTATTGTAGAATATATATTCAGATGAGACGAGAGAGCGATTTTGCAGCGTACTACTTGTCTAGTGTTTGATCTAGATTCGGTTAATATTTTTACAACCTTTGCATAGATGTCAATGACTGTTTAGAGTTTATGACTAATCATTAATCAAGTCCTTATGGGACTGGGTGCGCTGGATTGTTTCAGTTTTGTCTTTTGTCGTGAGAGTCCTGGTTCTCTCTTATACCGTCAAAATTAATTGTCTTCAACTTTCTCAAATATATAATACAATCTATACAATGGCCTCGTTTCATCAATATATTCTTATCTTTCGTAAGATTCTTTCCTACGAAGACACTTACGACAAAAGTTACGAAATTCTTAAACCGTTTACCAACTGTTCTTATCTAAATGTGTAAAGACCGCGACACAGTCTGCACGGGTAAAGTTTATTCACCGGCCCTAGCTATGTTAATAAGAAAAATACACTTGATTCTATACATATGTTATATAGAGAATTTTATTTTATTTCTCAACAGATTTTGGTAAATTATATACCAAATTAAAGATGAAGCTCTAATCTTTCAGAAAATGTTAACTATTTGATATATATTAACTGAAAATATGTTTTTAAACAATGTGAACATTGACTCATGATAAATGTGTTTTTAGTCGTTCAAACTTGCACATAAAATTACTGTATTTGCACGCCTATATATGTTGGACAACCCAACTGTATTGTTTATGATTAATGCTGGTCAGATCAAATTATTACCGTTTGAGCAATTTCACAGTAAGATTCGGAGAAAAACAGTTAATAAATATGAAAACTCCAAATGCATTTTAATATCTCTTAGCTTTATTTTTCAATTTTTATCATATCCAGTATGTTTTATGGCTATTAAACGCACATACGATCGGTGAAAGGGAAATGCCAAAAATGTTTCTTTTGAAGATAAAAATGTGTTCACGGTCTTAAAATAAGTTTTAGAAATATCAGATTGTCAACAAGTTATAACATTGATCAGCGATACCCACATACGCACGGGCGTAACGTTAATTTAAAAAGTGAACAATATAAAAATGCCATCTAAGTCAAAAGCAAATATTATGTCTAATAATTGTTAATCACCGTGTTTAAAATATAATTATGCATGATTCAAATAAATAATATTTGACAGTGCTTCTAATCCCTGAGAATACAACTGAAAGTTCACCATTTGAGTATAAATGTGCCCGACTGTCTGACACGAATGCCTTTCGAGAGCTACGTCAAAAAGGGACCATAACTCTAGTGAAAATGTTTGGAGTTTATGTCACATCGAACTTGACCTGTATTTGATATTACATTCCTTCATGTAAAATATGAAACCATCCTTGAAATATTTCTTGAGTTGTTGCTCGGAAACCAAAATTTGACCAGACATACATTCTCATGAGAGGTATGTTATGGGGTGCACCCTTTTCGGTGTTTTAAATCCTCACAAGTTGCACCCAACAAGTCGAAACTATCCCCACAATTCCAGTTTGTACCTCACAATGCCAAAATGTACCAACCCTTACCCAAACCCTAACCCCACAACCACCCTCTGGTGAGTACGGACGGACAGAGGAAACACGATACGCTCCTCCGCCATTTCGAATAGCGGGGCATAAAAAATCCAAAACCAAGCAACAGCGGGGGTTACATTCTTCCTTGTGTGCATAAAATTCATTTATAATTGGCTACGCCCCTGAACATAAAACTGAATTTCTTTTCCATTATTTACGAATATCTAGTACATCGCACTCAACAGTCTTAAAATAAAAGGCTATCTCGTAATGATAAAGGCAGAAGCCGCGTTTTCTTATCTTTAAGAAAGCCCATGAGCTATCGTAAAGTTAAGAAAAAATCGTTCCCAAACTTAAGAATTTGTAGCTAAGACAAAATTGATGAAAGGTATTTTAACGCTAAGAAGGGAGATAAGACACTTTTTACTGAAACGGGGCCTTGGTATACACAAATAAGAGCATACTAATGTTACACCTGTATGTACAGATGCTTCCATAGTTCAGTATTTGGAACAAATATTATGACCTTATGTTAACGGAAAAAATTTAGGAATTTAAATCAAGTGAGGTAGCTAGAGGTAAAAAAAATCACACCATATATCGTAGAATTCGTGACTATAGTGCATAGCTGGTGCATTGAATTGTTTACAGTGTCGCTTTCTGCCTGTAGAATGTTGTTCAATTCTCGGATTAGTACTTGGCGGAATTCACGGTTAAGTCAAGACGACACCGTACACGTTTGTCTAGATTATCACAGACGTGCTTGATTTGGTTCAGACAATCTGGACTTTTAGCGGACCTGTCATCAATGAAATCAATATTATTTTGACTATGTCCCTAGCAGTATGACTTGTGGCAATGTCAGGTTAAGCACTGTTATGAAAAAAAACGGAATGACGTAAGAATTCATCACGATAAAGCTCATTCAATGACTCAACAGTGGGCAAAACATTCAAATCTTCTACGGTAGACTGGTACCTTAACACCATAACAATTGTAAAAACAGATTACGAACAGTCTTTCCACAGACTCAGCTATTATGAAGCCAGTGTTCGCTGTCAGCAGTGGCAGTTTGAGTGGCAGTTTGGAATCGATTGTGCAAGTGTTTGTAGATGTGCCCGTGTAACGCCCCCCCCCCCCCCCCCCCCCGTTTCAAGTTACTACGTTTTCAGATTGCCCCCGGGAATTTCAGTACGTCCTGACGTTCTAAATTGTGTTCAATGACTGCGTATAGCTCGTTTAAAACTCACAAGAACTCTTGCAATTTCTTCTAGGGACAGTTAATTTCCTGTAATTATTGGCATCTAAAATACAACATTTGCTGTATGTTCCTTTATATTTTCAAATGAAGTTACTTTGGACAAGGTGTTTTAACAATTAATGAATTTGCCATATGTATTAAGAAATGCGCTTCGCGAAATTTACTTGTGATAAAGAGAATGTTACTATTGGTGACAGACCAGAACGATGCGTAAATAGTCACTGAGCCAAACTGTAGTTAAATGTAATTCTAACAATGTGCGACCTATTGAGCAGTTCCCTTAACCATTTAGTTCAACAAATTAAATATACAAAAACATTTCCCGTTCCCTATTATAAGAAACGACTGGAAGATAATTCTAGAACTGTATTTGGAAGTTGTTATGGTTTTAGAAAATAAGCTTACGTATATGTACTGTATACACATGTGTTGATATAAGAAATGATACTGTTATTAACTTAAGTCATCGCATAAGGTTCTACAATCGTGTTTGCAAGCGCCGGTTCTTTATACAATTAACAAACATATATTGCATGCTCAACGAAAATTTGTTTTTAACTTTAAACCGTGAATAATATGATCTATGAAAATTAAGACGTCAATGGCTTTACATTTATACGTTTTGAATTTGAATTATTTATGTGGCATACATCACTGATTTTCTATTAGAGAAAATACATATCGATTGTCCTGGAGTGATATGATGTATTACAAATTACATAATATGTTCAACTCAAAACTTCAGTTAGCGTTAAAATGGGTGTAATATCTCGAATATTCATTATTCGTCAAACGAACCATTTGGGCGTTCGCTTGTTTTGGCTCAGTTTGTCTTCTGTATCAATAATGCCATTGAAGCAACTTAAATAAATTATATAATAAGTAACATTTATATGGTATTGTTTATCAAAGAAATATTACCTATTATAATGTGTATATACTAGTATCATAATGAATGCCGAACTAACAAGCTTATTTAATTTGAAACGAAACTCCAATCCGAATAATACACACCAGTTGTTATTATAAAGAAAGATATTCATATTGGCGGGGTTTTGAGCCAAGATAAAATTACCAGCTAAGCGTAAAAATATTGCACAGTGCGTGATAGGTATCACAAATAATGGACAGTATAATGCAATGTATTAGCGCCGCAAAGTATTTGTTCAGTTTTAAACAAGAAATATCTTTAAAAAGACACTTTATTAACACTGTTGAAACCAAAATTATGATTTTTATTAAATTCCTGAATTGCCGTTATAGTACCGTGTGAACACCACTTATAAACTAGCAGTCCAATTAGGTATCGCATTAAAATGTTAATATAAGGTCAGCTAAATAAATTACGCATTTAGTCATGTCTACTACGCATTAAACAATTCCAGACTCGCTATAAATTGGCGTGGTCTTAATTTTTCTACTCTTGTAGATTTCACACAATGGTAGGGAGAGTTTCAATAGAATGAGGAATTTCCTCTGAATAATTAATACGTCATGCCAAGTAATATAGGCCAAAGTGAGCTCAGACACCTTCGAGAAAAAAATGAAAAGAAATGAATCACCTGTCGTTAAAGTATGAATTTTACTAAAATGTTTGATGGTTCAAACATTGGTGCACATTAAGTCATTCGTTACCTGACAGCGTGTAGGTGGCGGCACGTAAATTACTCACAAACTGGTAAGACTAGTATGCACTAAAAGTTTTCTTTTTTTGCGTTCTTAACTAAATCGTTGTTTATTGATGACCGTACAACAAGAGCAAACAAAGTAAAGGAATTTCACAATTTTTTCCGGATGTGAAACCATGTAGGGCGACAATGATCTGTACTTTATCTCTTGAATGTTGATAAAATGTTGGTGTGACAGAGCAGGATACGAACGTCATATACAAGTATAAGATTAGTTGTAACATTGTAACTTTTATGATAAAAATCAATTCGCAATATTAGAAACTCGATGAACAAGGCAAAGTTTCCGGTCAATGCACGTACGTCAACCGTATTTGTCCCTACCAAACAAAAATATATTAAACGACTTGTAGCTGTATCAATATCTGATTTACCACATGTCGGAGTAATGATCGAACGTATCAAATCCAGACAAACAAAACCCAAGGGAAACAAATTAACTTCTAACAAATTTACTTCAAACACGTATTATTGCGAACTTGACCAACGTTATTCTTTATGGTTTCCCTTCGATACGGGGACATTTTGTTTTTGGTCGGTCGGTTTGTTTGTCGGTCTGTCTGTTTTTACCAAACTTTAACCTTGTCTATACAATCAAAACGCTTCCACCTACATTCATCAATCTTCATATGTTGGATCCTCATGACCACCTCTACATGACTTGTGCTTTTTAAAGTCGTAGGTCAAAGATCAAGGTCACCGGAAGGGGGCATTGTGTTCTAAAACACATCTTATTATTTCAGTTATTGGAAGTACATTATATTGTGCACTTGCTTTAATTAAAGTTGCCCATTTTCTTCATTCTCTTTCTTCATTTTGATGAGATCATTATTAATGCCCTGATGAGTCAGTGACGGTATAATAATACCTATGGAATGTTAGTTATTTTTCATTATTAATTTGCTTGACTCGGATATACTTTTTGATATTTTATTTATAACCTATATATATATATTATAACCCATCCGAGACCAGACGATTTAATATATATGTGGAAGCTACCCAACAAGCTTACAGAAAGTCAGTGATTCTACCCAGGTGAACACCAGTGGCCTTCATCCACAGTAAATCTGCAAAACTCCAAATGACCCAAGCTGTTGAGGCGACAATGAACCCCAGTGAAATAATTATAATACATGTAGATACAAGCAACAGTTATATAGTTTAACACTTTACATTCACACGTTCACGTGACCGAAGACTAACTACAAATATCATTTCAAATAAGTACCAAAATAGTCTTTGATATGAATCATTTATCTTAATAAAAAAATGTTTTGTGTTGTAAAATCTTAATTTTTGACAGGTGGTTTGATTGTTATTGGAGTCATTATTGGTGTTGCGATATTCTGTTGTAAGAAAAAACAGAAGCGCCAGCTTGGTACTGGAACAGGGATTTTAGGGAGATTAGGGATGCGTTCCAACAACACAAACACAACAGCGACAGCTACAGCTCCTCCATTAACGAGGGATCCGGTAACGGGTATGTAATGTAACATGGTGTTGTGACAAATACGTATTTCTGCCAAATCCACAATGTTTGAACTAATTCACTTATAATTTTCTATCTATTGATTGTAATCATAGTAATGTTACACTGGCCGTCTTTTGTCTTATTGACAGTAAATAAAGGTAATGATAGAAGTATGCGCCAAATTTAAGATTAACATAGCAAAAATACAAAAACAGCCGAATACGCCTTCGCAACGACACCAAATGTTTCTTCTATGTACATCTAAGATAACATGAACTGTGTAGGTTAAATCAATAATTCAAATATCCCCCAACCCATTGTTACATGTATTCATATTTCATCCTGATTTTTCTAAAACCAAAAAGGTACTCTCAAGGAAAAGCAGCCAAACCTGGGCTTAGAGCCAAGTCCCCATTTGGTGGCATTTATTTAAATTTTAGATCATGCACACTCCATTCCATTCAATTAAAAGTTTCTGACTTTTTAACAACGGCTGAGAATCCTAATTATTACCAATAATTTATGAGAAACATTGGACTTGAGTGTTATTTAAATGAGAGTACTATTTAAATGTTTGTTTAAATTGATACATAAGTGATGACACTATCACTATATGATTTTCAGATTGTTTTCATTGTTTGGAGGTAAAATATTCCTGTAATAAATAATTGATTCTTCAATTACTTCCTATGTTTAACATTGTTTATTTGTTTATCGCAAATACAATCAATGATTTGGAACAATTGTATCAAGAAGTATAATTCCAGTCGTAGATAAACAAAGTATAATTCCAGTCGTAGATAAACACAGAGAGCCTATTGAAAGCTCTAACATCACGAGTGAACAATCGATTTTTGCTTTTAAGTTAAATATACTGTCTGGTATACAAATGTCACGCTTTCTCGATTGCAGAATATGTATTTAACAATAAAAATGACATATTCTGTAATCAATTGTGTTTCTAATGATCAATAATTGATGTTCTAAGCCAATGACTATTTCTAGATAAGTATCATTCATTAGATATCAATGTACCTTGAAGTAACTCTAATATTTCTTCAGTACATTGAGGTTAAATCTATTTTTTCCAGGTCGGCCAATTCCAGTACCCGTTCCACACCGGCGACACGGTCGCGCACCACAACCCAGATCACGACAGCAACCGAATGCTCACTACAATCCAGCCTATGTCAGTAACATGCAGATCCAGGACTTACAACCGCCTATATATTACCCGCCACTAACGGGGCCAATGAACGCCTTTCCGGTTTCTCCTACCGCTCCCATGCCTCCGCCTTACGAAATGACCACAGCACCTCCTCCATACGCTTTTGACAAATCAGTGCCACCACCTCCAGCCTATAATTCTGTGATATCATCAGGATATAAACCTGTGGATTACAATGGTGGTATGCCACCACCATCTGATTAACAGTGTGCAAGCCAATTTGCTGTTTTGACATTATTTTTACATGTTACGGCTCAATCATTGTTCGCTTTCTCGTATTGAGTTGTTTCTTGTAACACTCCTGATAAACTGCTGTGGAGTGGAATGTTGAAAGAATCTAGAAAACCCCTTTATTATTTAATTTAGGAGACGTTCATTCGTGTGTGTATCTCGTATGTAACGTATCATAATTAATACTTCCTATTACCAATATTTCCCCCGCAATCTATAAGTTCTCTGATACTAAATAACTGCGAAGTGTGTGTGTGTGTTAGAGTATACTGTTACTTAACTAACTACGTTTATATACAGGTGTTTTGAATCCCAAGTTGTCGCTATTTGGTAACAATAATCCATGACATATTAACCGAGTCTCTATCCGGAGTTGTGGTTCGTTTTCGCTCGCAAACATCTCTGTCCACGTCTCAGACTTCACAAGACAAAAAAAAGGCAAAAAATGATACAAATTTTATAACTTCGTGAACCAATTTCGTTAGAACAATATTTATGTGATAAAATATATCATAACTTATAGGAAAATCACAAATATTTTATTTATTAAGCCCGATGGGAAGTGTTTATTTTGGTAACTAGATTACAAATTCCAATCCCTTAAATGGCTAAACAAAACGCAGAAGTTAATCGTAGACGTGAAAGATTATGTCAAAAAAAAGTACATTATGAAAAAAATGAAAACACACATTTGAGTATCAAATGGAAAGTAAAGGAGCATCAGTCACATGTTTTCATGTACTTTTCAGAAATTGATAAAGTTGTATATAAGGAATTAACCACAACCATGGTTAGAGACTGATCTCAGCCAAGTTTGAAAACTAACCCCAGGTTCTCCGAGTCTGAAGTACAACACATAAGGAATGACACTTTGATCATAAAAATGGTTCTAGAATCAAGATGATCGCAATATCAAGTTGTAAAAATATGCAGAAAAAAATTACAAACTAAAATTCCAGAGTTTAAAATCCGACTACTAGTTTGTTGTTTTGTGATTTTTGTTAATGTTATGTTGATAATGTTGAATCATACACAAAGTAACCATGTAAGTAAATGAATTAAACTAAAATATGTTTTCTGACTTGCGTTTTATTTTATTTACTTAGGTAACATGTTATTGCCCTTATGACAGAGAAAGTATTGGTATTTTATATCTAATTCTTTCAAAGGAACGGGTTTCACTTAGTTATCGAATGGAACCTCAGTAGTTCGAAAATCCGTACGTCTAGGAAGGCCTCTTTTTCAGCACACCGTTACAACATTCAAAGATATCGGCATCAAACATTTTGGTTCCACAGCAGGAGGGAATAACTCCCTTCTTTGCTTTCACAACACCGCTGCAACACATCGCTTTGTCGGTATTGAAAGATTTGCAGCCGCAACATTCGGAATTTGTGCCAATCATTGGCTGTATATCCCCAGAACAGCACAAATGTGTATCGCCATTGTATGGATACGGACCACAGCACCTTGTATCTGTCCCAAGCTTTTTCTCCACCATTCCATTACAACATATGTGGGTTGATTCATCGTATATCTCCTCGTCACAACATGCATTATTCATGCCAGTTCTTTTGTGTAGAAATCCAGAGCAGCACAAAGACAGCGCATTGTCATAAGCCAAATCTGCGCAACATTTTGGGTCATTTCCTTTACGATCGAATATTTCTCCACGACAGCATATTGACGATGTGAGGTCATATATTTCTCTGCGACAACACGACGGATTCATGAGTCCTGCTTTTTCAACAATAGCACCAGCACAACAGCAATGTGTGGCTGCATCGTAGCTTTTAAAATTACAACACATCGGTTCTAAACCAAATCTCGGCTGTACGGTACCATCACAACATAAACTCTGAACTGCGTCATAGGACTGAGTGCCACAACACTGGGGACTTTTACCAAAACGCCTCTGTACTTTTCCCATACAACATAGTTCTACAACGGCATCGTAAGATTCTGTCCCGCAACAAAGCGGTTTTGAACCTTGTAGATCGTTAATAACGCCATCACAACATAGCTGTGTAATGGTGTTGAACTGTTCAGCCGCACAGCATGCCGACATGTTTGTTTTCTTACTTACTGTTATGTTTTCACAGCAAAGTGACTTAGTCTCGTCAATCAGAACACTGCCACAACACATTGGAACTAGAACATCTTTTATACTTCTTACTTTGTTTACGCAACACATGGACTTCGATTTATCGTATGCTTTCCTGCCACAGCAAGTTGGTTTTGTTCCTTGTATTTTTTCTATTCTGCCATCACAACATTGGAAACGAGCTAAGTCAAAGGCGTCTTTTCCGCAGCATTTTGACATCGAGCCAATCTTGTTTCTTACTTTCCCATCACAACACAATTGATAAGTTTTATCGTAAGCTTTGGTGCCACAGCATTTAGGTCTCGATCCTTTCGACATTACAAGCTTGCCATCGCAGCATGAATGAGTTGTTGCATCATACATTTTCTGTCCACAGCACTTTGGGTCTTCTCCCTTCTTATTCCTAATAGTTCCATTACAACACAACTGTATAAGTGTATCAACTCTTTTGCTTCCACAACATCGACTATTTGTTCCCTCTTTCGCGCGAACTTTTCCTTCGCAACAGAGTTGCTTGGTCGCGTCAAATATAGTGTCATTACAACATTTTGACTGCGTTTTAGTTTTCCTGAACGCGTTCCCTTTGCAGCATATCTTTATAGTAGCATCGTAGGAGGTATCACCGCAACATTTCGGAAGCAGACCTACTTTCTTCTTAACGATTCCATCGCAGCACATGAATTTTGTTTGCTGGTAGGATACGTTGACGCAACATTTGGTTTCGCCGTCAATACGATCAAACAAGAAGCCATTGCAACAGATCTCTTTTACGGCATCATAGGACTCATTTTTACAACACTTTGGATTGTCACCCTTCTTGCGAGATACAACGCCTTTACAGCACATTTCTTTTGCTGGGTTAAAGATGTCGTTTTTGCAGCATTTCGATTTTCCATTGATACGTCCAATGAGCATCTGTCCGCAGCACATCTCCTTGGCAGCGTCAAAAGCATCCGGTCCACAACATCGAGGAAGCTTCCCTTGTTTTTCTTGTACAATACCTTTGCAGCACATTTGTTTTGAGGCATCTATGGCAGACATCCCACAGCACTGTGGCAACTCCCCAGACTTTTTCATTACATTTCCCTTGCAACACATAGCGTATGCCGCATCAAATCCTTCACTACCGCAGCATTTGGGTAATGTTCCATTTCTAGGGCTTAGTGTTTTCTTGCAGCACATAAATTGTGTAGCGTCGTAGCTCTGTGAACCACAGCATCGGGTCATTATACCCTCTTTAGGCCGAATTGTTTTTCCACAACACAACTGAGTTGTTGGGTTATAATATTGTTTGCCACATTTAACTGATGGAAAAAGATAGAACATGTAATTTAGTAGACTATAATGCAGAATAATTAATTTGTAGTTTCAGAGAGTTATTGACATACGACAAGTTTAGGTATGATCAAAATGAATATAAATTTATCAAATATGAATTAAATGGATGTCAAATCTTACGGCGAAAGTAAATAAATCTGCATCTAGCTCACGAAAATTTTAACTAAATCAATTTTCTGACGTAATGACTGATATGATTGTGGTTTATCTCTACAAAAATAGTGACTACAAAAAGTGTAAAACAGCTAAATTCTAAATTATTTACATAAATTTTGTCACAAAATCATACAGTTCTACACTTTAGATATAAAAGAACCCACAATCAACCGCTGATTATCATACATAATATGATTATCCTGACTAATTACTAGTAATTATATGATTTCATTGTTTCATTGGTTTGTATCGTTAGAAAGTGCTCTGTATCTATTTTGTATAAAGTAAGAAATCATATAGTGCACTGGTGTCTTTGAACTAATGGCCAATGTTAAAGATTTGCGTTACATCATGTGGAAGTATATACGCAATGATAGGAAATTAATGACATTACATTAATCCTAATCTTGTCTTTTGGCTGATTATGCTTTCATTCCAGGGCATTGCATGCGCTCAGCCGTATGACACGTTAATGTACTCCTTGCAAACGTAGCAATATATTATATTGGATGATTTCATTCCAAATGGATAATCCTGCTTGCAATGATTGCATGTTTGTCGCTGATGCTTTTCATGATGATGTGCTGTTTTTGTGCTCTGATTATTTGCTATGTTTTATGAACTCCGTTTAAGTGCTTTTTGTGAGCTCTATTACACGAGCTGTATTTATTAGATCTGTTATATGATATGTGTTTATTAGCTCCGTTATATGAGCTGTGTTTATTAGCTCTGTAATATGAGCTGTGTTTTCATTAGCTCTGTTATATGAGAGCTGTGTTTATTAGCTCTGTTATATGAGCTGTGTTTATAAGCTTTGTTGTATGTGATGTGTTTGTAAGCTGTGTTATATTAGTTCTGTCTTATGAGCTCTGTTAAATGAGCTGTGTTTATAAGCTCTGTTACACGAGCTGTGTTTATTAGCTCTGTCATATGAGCTATGCTTATAAGCTCTGCTGTATGAACTGTGTTTATAAGCTATGTTACATGAGCTGTGTTTAGTTGCTCTGTCATATGATTTCTTCTGTCTTATGAGCTCTATTATATGAATTGTGTTTATAAGCTATGTTACATGAGCTGTGTTTATTAGCTCATTCATATGACTTCTTCTGTCTAATGAGTTTTGTTATATGGCACACAATCTGCCCATGATTTTTACAATCCATCGATGTATCAGAGATGTTTACAGATTATTCAGGTTCGGAATACAAAGGTCACAGCGCACTAAAATAGATCCCCAAATGTACAAAGCGATATTTACACAAGACAATGACTTATCATATTATACTGTTCACGCATCATGTGCTTCTTAATATCAGAACTGGTTTACCATTTTTCAATTCGAGTTGTAATTATATCAGTTAGAAGCTAGGTCTTCAAAAATACATATTCAAAGAACATGTCGAATCTATAAAGCTTATTAGCCTTTTATTGCTATTACTCAACACAAACTGTTCACACTTTGTATTTCCCAAATAATTTCAAAACTACCGAATATTCCATAAACGATTTATTTTCAATTTCTATAATTAATGGATGATTTCTGATACACAGGAATTTAATCTGAATTTAGGAATATAATTTAATTATTTACAGTACTTTACATTTCGCCTTCTAAATACGATTTTGTGTGTTCATTAGAGGAGAGACAATTATGAAGTAACGTTCGGTAGTTTTGTGATAATTTTTTGTGGTTATTTTTTAATTGGGTTATAATTTGTTCAAGGAGTATGAAACTCAATAACGGATTAACTTTTGAAAATAAATATCACAAGCAGCAATGTAAAATGGCGTACATCGTAATATAAGTAAATAAAGCTGAAAGTGAATGACTACATTGGATACAAAGATAAGCAATATAATTATCTACACAGAGATGATATAATTAGACATGTTCAGATATGTTCATGAACTATGGTCGATATAAACAGTTCTATATATTTGTTCATGAATAACATCTGTACTATGAAAAGATGAAATCAATCAAGCATGGCAATCACTACTGGAGCTGACAGAAAAGAAACACTAGACACCTTATCAATGTAAGGGCGAGTATGAGTCACATTGGGTTCTTCTAGCAAGTCACAGATTAGTTATTATATCAATTCAAACCGAAAATCAATCAACAATCTGTTCGACTAACAATTTGTTCAGGCGACCAACCAACTGCCCAGCAAACCAACCGCCAAACAACAAATCGTCCAGCCAAACGACCAACCAAGCAAGCATTCTGCCCACCAACCAATCACCTGTTCAACTGATCAATAAACCAAGAAATAAAGCGTTCAACCATTCAACCAACAAACAAACAAATATAACCAAAAATAAAATAGAAAAAAATAAACAACTTGATAATCGAAATCAGAAAATGGAAATCGGTTCGTTTAGGACATTTCGCATCCAAGATATCCGTAGATATCAATCACTGCTTAAGTCAAAACAATCTAGTCACAAAATACGGTGTAAGCTCCGGGTGCAAAATATACTATTTATGGAAGTATGCAATGGGGAGAGTGTCCAGAAAGGGGAATAAGAAATTACTTACTTGTCATAACATCATCTGAGGAAAGATAATATAATTTATTGACATACACATGTACGTGACTGGTTAATACAGCGGAACCTTTCAGGATCTGACTTGTCTAAAGTATGAAGATCGGACTAAAAGGGTTTCTTGGATGAAACAAAATCGGTTCTGACAGATTCGTCAGACATGGGGCAGCTCTACTGTATACGTTTAAATGATAAATATACAAATTATGAAATCATAAATGTCAATAATCTATTATACATTCAGGCATCTAATTTGCACGTATTACGCAGGTAATGTGTTGAAATAATACTTTCTATCGTAACTGGCCCCTAATACATAATTATAGTTTCTTTCTACAACATTCCAATATATATCGAACAACAAATTTGTTCAACTTTTTGTCGTCCTAAACCACTAAATGACAATTTCTTCAATATTATATCTATCAAGAGAAATAATAATGTGTGTTCCTGATCATTCATGTTCATTTTTACATGTCAAAGATGTGTGTACATGAAATTGAAAGCGACTCTTTTACATGAATGTGACTGTTTTACACGAAAGTTATTAAAACGCATGTAAAATATGTATGTAAATGAAAGTGATTATTTTACATAAAAGTGCTAGAAATACATAAAGATTTAAGTAAATGAAGAGAAAAATGTGCAGTATACAGTCAACATGTGACTTGTTCGTGCAAATTAATGTACATACTTTACACGTGCCTAGTTCAATAACATCTCTCATTTGTTTAAATGACTTCTTCAAACGTATATAGTATCATGTTAAATTTAGCATCAAACGACAATGTAATGTTACTAGATACGGCAAGGTGATTATCTATTAATCCTGGCGACATTACATAGAAATAAATACGCCGTAAATGCTTACACTATTATCTAGCAGCTGTTGATCTTTCCGGAATTAAAAAAAACAAAGTTACGCAACTTAAACCTTACAGTTTGTGGTCTTCTTTACGTAAGTTCTATAACGACTTAATTATTCATTGAGCTGCACTGATGAAACATAGTTGATCTTCACAGATCTTAAGGAATGGTGCAGTTATTTTTCTTATAGATGTTTCTTATGTTGAAATCAATTAATTAACTGAAATGTTGGCTACATCTCGCCCTGTAAAACGAAGTTAAACAATGTTGTACTTTAAATACCTAAGCTCTTGAAGGCATGCAGTACGTAATGGCCAATTAAACGTTATAATATTTCCCCGGTAGTAGTAAATCTATGTTCCTGGGGCGGGACCATTTCGACAACATAGGGCATAATTAGAACAAACCTTATCTAAGACCACACAAAATGTTATACATTAAATGTATAAACTAGGCCCAGTTTAAAGCCAGAAACAATTGTTGACGGTACACAACACACTATGACTTGCCTGATCACGAACTCAGGAGTTGATTATCTTGCGTCATACATTAATTATTCAAGTTTTCTTTTTTTTCCTGACCACAGACAAACATTCGCTCAACATTAAGAATTCAAATTTGTCTTCAATTTAATAGCTTTATTTATTTATTTATTTATTTATACTAAATCATATGCGATACATGCATGTATCATTTAGTTGGTTTTCAATTGGAAAAAAAGAATCTCCATTTTAGGAAAACGACAGGTAGTCGAAGTTCGCAGTAAAATATTCAACTTAAATTCCGAATTACTTAAAAATACACGAATGTCGAACTTTGCATAATAAAAATGGTTCCGTCAGTTGCGATGGTTATTTGGACAAATTAAATACATCATATACTTTACGTGTCATGATAAATTTCATAATGTTAGCAGTATACTGATTTGAAACACGATCGACTCAATAAATTCAGAGGCCCTGAATATGGACATTTCTATGTATTTAGCAAAGACTTGTCATTGGCAGACATTTCAGACATATACTATTAGCAGTAGACAATAACACTCTCAATATCGATACTAATATTTTCTATACCAAGAAGGAGATTTTTATTCTTATCTAAATGATGTTACTAAGGAAGCTATGGACTCATGTTCGGAACACTTCGGTAAAATACGTTCACTTACCGGGTGGACAGACAGGACAGCATTCTCCATCTTGTGTATAGTAATTGGTACAGTTCGGGGCTGCACATCGTACTACAGCGCATTTGTCTAAAATGAAATGTTAAAATATTAACATACGGTAGAACATTTCTTATCCGGATATGTCCGAACACAGGGAAAGTCGGGATGAGCTGGATTTTAGACAGGAATTTTTTTTTTAAAAAAGGTACTAAAAAATCGATACCATCTCATTCGTCCTGATAAGATGATATCCGGTTTTGAAGGGTCCAATGTAGGCAAGAGGGGTCAGATTATAGAAATTCTAATATAGATTTGTATATAACAAATGTAGTCTACATTTATGAGACGTACGAGCAATCCGTTCATGATTTTGCTATTTCATCTTTTGCCTTAGGAATCCGTCAAATAAGAGTTTTAAGTAGGCCCTATCCATGTATATTTACAACTTTACAAATAACAATAAATTTTGTGGGGCAACGGACAACATTCGACATGGCACTAACAGGATTCCGTAAGTAACAATCAATTATGAACTGAACAACACAGGTAAAAAGTCAGCACATGATTGTACAGACCTGGTACCGAGATTAGAAAACTTACCATCGGTATCCGAGCTCAAATCTTCTATTTTTTCTCACGATGAAATTTTATAACTACGAGTATTCAAACAGATTTCTGTATACAAATCATTTGATGAAATATTTACTATTACATAACGGAAAGACATAAACTTTATAAGGAAAAATACATCTGAGCTTAGAGACAGATCTCAATTTTTATAAACATATTTTTTCTTAAGTACATACCTTCATATTTACTATCCACAAGGTGTTCATTATCAGTAGGTTTGACCGTCAGATCTCATTAATTAACATATAATTAACTACCTGTATCATAACAGTGTCTGTGTCAGAAAGAATAACAATTTCGTACTTGTTCGAAACAGCCATATTCCATAGTAATAAAAAAATTTGAAAACATACTCGGAGTCTAAATTCCAAACTTACACTAAACGAAACTTCTAATTATAGGTTCATTGTAAGAAAAATTCAATCAGAAATGATGGATTATTAAATTCTACACACGAACAATCATGTTTGTGTAATGATATTGCGTACATCATTTCATGGTTCGCTGATTTTTTTTTGAAGGCGGGATTAAGTTAGGCAATTTGCACGTGCAAATTATGTTGTCAACGCTTGACTTTGTTTATTTGTGTTTTACGCCCCTTTTCAACAGTCAGAGTCGCATGGTATAAGGCGGATAGTTCACAGAACCATCGTATGTAATAAGTGACTTATTTTCTCCATACCAGATTCACGGCACAATGTATGCGATATAAGTTTCAAATTTCAAATGAAATGCGGACATTACATCGTTCAAGAATGTATTTTTTTTTCATCGATTTCTATTAAGTTGATGAACGATACAGTAACATTGTGCGCGTAGACACCTAGATAACTGTTGCCCGGTAGCACAGATACAATGTGTAAGCAATGTGTAAAAATATAACACATGAAAAATGCTCAAATGCTCAGCCGATAGGCCTCTGTTGAGTTAAAAGCTATGATTTCAACATTTTTTTGCGTAACATTAGTTTGAAGTTTGATTCTAAACTTATTTTCTAAAGAACATGTTTGATAAAAGTTCAATCGTGGTGTCACTACCATTTATATATTATGGATATTTTGGTCACCTCTCAGAGTGATTATCTTATGAACGGATAATTGAAACATTTGTAAATAACATATTACGATTATTAAGGAAGATAATAGTAGAAACTAAATAAAGGACTGACCGATCACAATCTGCTCTAAAGCGTAACGTAAAACATTATGGTATAATATTTGTTTATTATGAATTATATAATACCATTTACTGGCATCTGGCATGTCTTTCCACAACCATTAGAGCAACATTTCATCGTTCCCGCACAGCTTCCATCATTTACGCACATATTAACACAAATCCCAAAACCTTCAGGCTCTGGACAGCTACCAAACTTTTCTGTCAATATAATAGAGAACGTTTTGTCATCGCTATACTGGTGTTACTTTTCGTCATGCGTAAGCCCTACCGCTAAGCTCAAGTAGAGCGTCAGTACCCTTGTTTGTGAGTTATCTAACCCTTGTTTGTGAGTTATCTGAACCCTGGTTTGTGTGGCATTCGTTCTCTAGGACGATTTGGTTGAAGAATTCGGGAAAACTGGTACAAATAATTTTTAAATCATGTGAAAGGAATCAGAACATTTAATACAAATTTAACAAACTCGTGCAGAAGCAGAGGTACTTGTATAATTATCTTATCACATGCATTTTTCTGTTGTCGTCGTTTTTATTTATTTGATTTATTTCATTGGATTTAAAGCACAATTGACAAAAAAATGAGTCAGAACCTCGTGAGAGTTGTCTAGGATAACCCATTAAATGAGCTCCACGTTATTTTTATTTCCAAAGAGGGAAATTGTTTGCATTTTTTATGAAATAAAACTTCAATTTATGAAAACCGAAAAAACAAAGAAAAAAAGATACCTTGACTGTGGCAGCCTGGAAAAAATAAACTCAAGACAACACCGAAAATTATAATTCTCTCCATTTTCAGCAGCTGAAATCATGGACACCTCCGACAGCAACAAGAAACGGGAGCTAATGACAACGGTATGTAGACTGATGGGACACATTTCGTATTTGCCTTTTTAATCAGGCTATTGATTAGAAGACGAGAAAACAACAGTCGAAAAAAAGAAGCTTAATCTTAGATAAGTAGAGATAATATTCTGGCGACATATGGTCAGATTAATCCTTTGTAGTTTTAAACTCCCGATTCACACATAATGCACAATTTCGATGGCTTGTTGCGAACTGCCTGAGTTCGATACAACGTTAAATAGAAGTACAATAAAACCTGGCTTGGATACCGTTTTAATATAAAAATATCTTCCCTAAATTACCGAAGATAAGATTTTTAACACTCTTCACTTAAACTCTGACTGGTTTTCAACAATATACATATATTATAAAACAACTTCAATACAGTAAAACCTCGATTATCCGAACTCGGATTATCCGAAACCTGGTGTTATCCGAAATAAATTTTCGGTCCCGATTATTCCCCCTGTATATTTCAATGTAAAATAACCTTATAATTTTGGTCCCAAACATGGTCTTAGTTTAAAGTTACACTGTCTTTAGCTGCTGTGGCTAGTACATTGAACATATAGTTTGACAGAACACAAGAGCTCCTACTAGCTCTATCCGAACAATTGACTGCGTCTCAACCTGTCATTTTAATACCGAGGTTTCATTGTACTTGCTGATGTCAGCATAAAGTTAACACGTGACTTACAATTGATGAATCATATCATGGTTTATGCTCTTTACACGATGTATTATGCTTATTTACATGCACAATATTCAAAGTTGTGTGAAGGTGATTGTATGATTATACGTAGTGCTCAAAGGTTTTCTTAAAGTCAAACATTCTCGATCAAAGATTGTTCATCTATTTACGGATCACTTGTCTTCATTGAAAATATAAGCGACGGCTGGCAAACCAGCTACAAGTGAAAAGTTTACAAACGGCCAGGGAAACAATGCAAGCAAGCATGTACACAAAAAATTTGAAGCAGAATATGTATTCCCTAATGCAACTCACTGTGTCCATCGATATTTGATTTTTTTTTAACCCGATTATCTTATGAACATCGCTATTATGAATATATGCCTTTGAAAAGGTTTTTGTTCTACCACTCACTCTTATTTTCTAGTTTTTAATACTTCCAGTGCTCTGATTACTCTTTATTATCGTGATTCGGCAAGATCTTTTTTTAATTCAAAGGAGAAAAACAACAGATTAGATTGACATTGTGAACTTCATGTCTCTTTAATAAAACAATTACATCAATGCAATACGGATCTAGCTGACCCACTAGCTAGAAGACAAGAGAACATATAACTCAGTTGGGGCGTTATTTATTTATCTGTTGTTTAACGGCAAATTCATCAACTACGGTCATTTTGTTTTTTGTTTCTTTCATCGGGTTGTACGCTTCCTTTCAACAGTAATATATGAGGCAGACAGTCCACCTAACCATCGTTCCGGTGTAGTACAAGTACTAGACTCCCATCCTCCGTAAGTGACTACCTGCTTTCTCACGTGAAGAGACATGGTCGGTAGCTGGGCTCGAACCCACGAACCTGTATCAGCGAGAGACTATGTACAGTGATTTGAAGTCAGTACCCTTAACCACTCGATCACGGCGGCGGGTCATAAACTATCAGAAGACATATTCGCGCCTAAAGGCTTAAATTTGCCCTTTTCTTATAATTTCAAACCGGAAGTTGTGTTGGCAGAAGTACTCTCCACAAATATTCAATAATTTTACCTGTTTATCATGTCGGGTGTTGCCATGTTGCCCTTGTACATGTCTAGAGCCAGTGTCAATGTATCGTCTAATTTGCAATCGAGCATCTTGTTAGGTGAAATGTCATCTAACCACTGTCGAACGGATCAACCTCGTACATCGGTCTATCTGTGTAGAAAAGACTTGATCACGAGATTCTCGAAACACATCGAATGCTGTAAACACACGAATCCAATGACCAGTTTTTTTTCTTACGCAGTTAGAAATCGTACTCGGTCAATTTCCTAAACATCTCGGCGACAAGAATTAAAGGGAATGAACTCTCCAAGCCTTACCTATAATTATTATAAACCCCGTTTAAAGACAGGGTTGGTCACTGTTTTCGCACTGACAAAAAATAACGTGTCAGTAGTACCCCATAAAATAGGTCGATACAGCTTTTGTAAAACGGTTAAGAACGTTCATGGGTTGGTGCACAAATGTTTGGCTATTGAAATATGATTTAGGGCATAAAAAAATATTGATTATTTAGCACTGAATGTAAACCAATACTTTAATTTTATCAAATTATAGTTAATTCAATACTGTAGAAAATCGTATTTCTTCTAATTGATTTAATTGTTGTTGAAAGGAGACTACTGACAACAGCTGCTCTTAACTTTATTATCATTATTCTCTGTATCAATGTACTGTACAACTAGTTAGTTATATATACTAATCTGTAACCTTAGTAACAGTACGGTTTTATATTTAGTCTACCACTCTTGTTTTATAAGTTGACGTTTGTTGTTTAGCTCTGTCATTTTTTAGGTTTGAGGGGAATGTGTCGATCCGAGTGAGGCTCTAACGAATCACCACCACTCAATGATGTTATAGGATGTATATCTTTTTTTCAAAATATTTCAATATTAAATTATCACAATATCCGACAAGTTGTTGTAGAATGTACAAAACAAACTAAAACTGAATAAACCAAGCATAGAAATCACTGTTCGTTAGTCAGAGGTGAGAACATTAATGACATTGATAAATACAGCTAAACCTTCCCAGATAGATTACGCATGAAGACATATTCGGCCGCGCCCGGTTACTTTAGATTTATTATTGGCATTGTACACCCCTAGGCACCTGTACCTGTCTATGTAATTATTTAGAATGGTTATAAATCGTTCTACGACTTGTAAAAATATCATCTTTTATGAAATAGTAAAGAAAATAAACAACATTTCAAAAACACCAATGCCAAAAATACCACCAGGGAATATGTGTGAAATGACAAGCTATTTTCTGAATTCCTAATTGTATAAATATATATAAACATTCGGAAATATAGGTAAAAATATGAAATAATATATGTTGACTGAGTGGGCAAATAACATCTAGCATAGCAACAATGAACAAAGTTTACAAAATAAGGTTATGAGCGTAGTCGTGTATATTTAAAGATCTTAGGTATATATAGTGTACGTATAACGGTTTGAAAGCCAGCAAAACAAACATACAAACGAAAAAACAATAATTGGTAAGGTTATGTGTAAGGTCGGTGTGTAGAGGACAGAAAAGGAGTGCCAGATTTTAAGGAAAATATCAGGTCTACTAGCATTATGAAAGGCATAATATTTTTTCACTTAAGATGTGTGATTTTACATGAATTTTAAACATCTCTAGATTTGGTAAAGACGTTTTTGTTTGTTTTTACATTTGAACAAATACTGCTTAGCTAATAGATCAATAACGTTTAAAGGAATACACTTATTTATACTATCAAACAAAATATTGCATTTTGACCAAAATATATGAATATCAGAAATAATTTGAGAGAGCTAAGTTTTAAGTTGATTCCAAAATTGATTAACAACTCTACAGTCGTAAAGTAGATATGAAATTGTCTCTGAACTTTGTTGACAAAAAGCACAGTTTCTGTTATCTGTTGTACCCATTTTGAATAAGAGCTGGTTTGTGCCTAATATTCTATGATTAATCCTATGCTGTAGCCAACGAAATTTGGAGACTTGAATTTAAACGAATTTTTATAAACGACATTCCAATTGAAGTTTTGGTGTAAATTTAGTTCCTCCATCCATTTGCTTTGCGCTTTAAGTGGGAAGAGTGGCTTTTGAAGAACATAATCATAAGTGATTCTACAGCCTTTATTTGATTCATTAATTATTTGAACAATATGAGGTTGCATAGGTTGAGGAGCTGTATATAAAGGAAATGCGATACTGTTTTTATTTAACATATTTTTTACACATTTCAAAATGACGTTATATTGTAAAAAGTTAGTTTTTAATTTCCACTTGTTCTTGAACATCTCAAATGACAGAAATTGACTATTCTCATCCAGTAAGTCATTTATATGCACAACACCTATATAATAAACACTGTCACCTCCAATTTTGAATATTTTATTGTGCCAAATAGGTAAAGAATAACACATTCTAGCTGTTACTGATACAATTTCACCAACAGAAAATAGACTTTGAAGAAAATCTTGCCAAAAATACTAGAAACTTGGTTTAAGTTATTCTTAATAAATCCATTACCAAATGATGTTATCTTAAATATAAATGGATATGTGCTTAAGATAAATACTAAGTAGTTAATATTCTTCTCATCCATGTACATTTAAAGGAGGTTATTAACTTTCTTATATCAATCATCCTTAAACCTCCATTTTCATAATTTTGTGTTATGTAACTTCTTTTTACTTCGTCTGGACCATTATTCCACAAACAATTATAACATGTAAAATTCAACAAAGGGCAATAACTCCTTTAAAACTAATTCAATCGTGAAACCCTGACGATATGCGCTGCAGCACTTGACGATAAACAATCTGTGAAAATTTGGTGAAAATTGCATGGGAAATGTAGGAGGAGTTGTGCACAGAAGCATTAGAATGTAAAATTCAACAAGGGGCAATAACCCCCTAAAACATAATTCAATCGCAAAACCCGGAAGACATGCGACGTAGTACTGTATGATAAACATTATGTGAAAGTTTGGTGAAAATTGCATGGGAAATGTAAGAGTAGTTGCGCACAGAAGCACTGAAATGTAAAATTCAACAAAGGGCAGTAACTCACTCAACAATGATTCAATCGCAAAACCCTGACGATGTGCGCTGCAGCACTTGATGATAAACATTCTGTGAAAGTTTGGTGAAAATTGCATGGGAAATGTAGGAGGAGTTGCGCACAGAAGAAAGTATGACGGACCGTTCTTTATGGGTTTCTTTTCCTTTTATATTCCTTTACTATTTTTCAACCCCACAAGAGTATTTTATTAACCCCACAAGAGAATATTATGTTATGGAACAATGCTTAGCTTATTTAAATTAACGTCTGAACCGTTATAGTACATAAACAAATAATAAATTATTATTGCCTTACATATCTTATATTCATCAAGTGTGAGTTAATATTACCCTATTGATAACAAAAGTGAAAGTCAACAGTTGAATATGCACGAAAAAATTTACATTTAAGAAATAAAATACCTTTTATACATAGATCATGGATTTGAGTGCATCAAAGATACATAATAATAAAATTATCCACCAATTCAAAAGATTCAAAATTATGAAAAGAACTGAGTAAGTATATTTGACACATACGGAGCTATCTTTTTGCAATTTCAGACAACTTAGATGAAGGTGCAGCAGATAAATCTTAAAATTAAGTACTGATTATCAATAATACATTGAAGTACCTTTTATTGATTATATAGATATAATCTACTGTGCTGTGAAAAGAAAAAAATGAAAACAATAGTGAATTCAACATCTAAATGAAAATAAGATAGCAAACATTTACAAAATAAAGTACTATTTGGAAATAAACTTCATGGATTTGAGCACACAACAATCTATCTACATGAATGAAATACAATGTTTGTTCCCAACCTAGCTGCTAGTCAAAAGATACAAAATAAACAAATTACCCATCAAATAAAGAGATTCAAAACTATGAAAAAAACTGAGGAAATATATGACACATACATAAATATAATGGCAAGCGTGATATGGTGGTCTTAAAACTAGAATAAAAAATCTGTCAAGTAATAAGGTGAACAATATAACTTTTCAATGTTACCAATGGAGCTATTTTAAATCACAGTTAACAAATCTAATTTAGGAACTAAAATGAAATTACAACATATACATATCCATACATATATATATAAGTCCTTGACAAATCTTACAAATCCATGAGTTCCAATAATACCTTGAAGTATATATGAATATATCAACTGTAATGATTTAAAAACAACACTTAAGCTCCAACAGATGTCCAGCACTAATGAAGAAAAATCACATTAAAAAATGTGAAACAATGGATAAACAAGAAAAATCTGTGTGTCAAACATGCTTCAAATCCCATGTGATAAATGGGGTGTGAAATTAAATATACGATATATACAATGTATGTATTGTTCAAGATGTGAATATGCAGTCCCAAGCTGGGTCGAACTCGTATTGAATGAGGAACAACAGAACACAAGGTGTTCAATTGAAAATGGACATTTATTTGTAAAATGACATAAATTAAAGCTAATACAAATGTATATGTTATGTTGTAACATGACATAACTGGACGGACTTAAATATACAATATATTTCAGTCATACTATACCTAGTTTAAACATTGACACTTGAGTTCCTTGTAGAACGATACTGTATTAAATTTACGTTAGAACTATTATAGAAGTAAACAATTAATAAATTATTACTGCCTTACAAGTTACATACCTTCGTTTTACAAAATGAGTGCTAACTACTATTATTACTGTAAGATACCGCTACAATTACTAATGATAACAAAAGTGAATCCAACAGTTGAATATTCACAAAAGAGCTATAGTCCGACAACGACCTGTGAATGATCAAAGATCAGCTAAGTCCATTTTGTAGGGTGAGTGGCTTTTCGGAACGTTTCTTAGGTTTCCGTAATATATAAATATCAGTTATTTGACCGTCAATGCTGAGACTAAGTGCGTAGCGCGATCGGTAAAGGCGCCAACCAGTTTACTTTTGAAGCCTGGTAGTCAAGATGCTATGGGTTCGAAACACATGTGAACGTTTTTCCTTTCCATTTTTATTTGATATTTGGCATTTTATTATTGCAAAATTTTATTTCAATATTTGGAATGAATTTCAAATGTATTTCATTTAATTTCATTTCAGGTAATTTCATGAAATTTCAATTACTGCGTTCATTAGCAGTATCTGTACTTGAGCCACTGTCAGAATCTAATAATTGGCTTCATTATATTAAGTTATATAACATGACATTCTCTACATACTTAGGAACATTATTTGAACAGAATTTGAGTTTGATTGCATATGATATAATTTATATACCTTTTAAAACATAAATGCACCGAAATCACGAGCAATGCATTATTTGAAAAAAATAGTGGCAAGATTAAGGACACGAAAAGCACAATTCAGTTTAATAATGTTACTAGTGCGGCGCACTGATTTCAGGACCACGTAGCTAGGCCTTTTACAGTGGTCTACAAATGTAAGAGGCCAAGAGTGGCCTACAAATGTAAGGTCGTGTTTAGTAATGTACTTGGTCATTGTATTACTTATCCCTATTTTAAAGAATGGAACAGTCCATGACCTTCCGTCACGACTCACTGCTCGATTTCTATCTATACATGTAATTAAAATACCTTTCAGACATACTTCATGGATTTGAGTAAGTTATAATAGTTTACCAGTCCATGTCGACATAACTAAAACGAAAGTTGAGCCCATCGTATACGAGTTACATGGAATTTTTTTTTAAATCACGTGACAGTTCATCCTATAGAAATCTCCTTATATCGATGACGTATTAGTGTTTATAAACATAAACACCTGGTTTACTCTAAATGTCAGTTATTCACATTTCCAACTGATCCAGGTTTGATTGAAGATTAATTATAACGTTATGTCCATTTTGTAACTGCGCGATTATTTTTCCTTTGTCAGACCATGCGTTTTTACATTTGTTTTTCGCGAGACATCTTCCAATAGTTTAACGTTCTTTGTTGTCAGGTCCTCCCGTATTACGATAAGTGTACCTTTCAACTTCTTTCTGTTCTTCAGAATCCCTTTTTTCATCTCTCTTGATACAAATTTACTGATGATTTGCCTGTTTCCGTCGTCTCTAAAGGAGCCAAGACTGTGTGAAACTTCTATGTCCGTTTTTCTCACCGGTATGTTTAACTTGTTATTCATCATTGTTATCACTTTCTCGGTAGTTTTTTCTGAACTTTCTCTCTTATCTGAATCATGGATTCCATATATTCGGACACTATTTCTACATGTGTATTGTTCAGGCTCGTTAATATCTGTTTCATGAATTCGAAGCTTTGATTCCTTTTGTCTATAACTGTTTCTTTCAGATCAATATTTGATTTGCGTAGCTTCTCGTTTTCTCCCAATACTTTGTCAATCTTGATATATAGCGAGATTGCTGTTTTCTGATTTCAGGTTTTCTATTTCAACAGATTGGTCATTTATTTCATATTCGAGAATTGATCACCCTCTCGTAAATATTTTCATTTTCAGATTTATTTTTATTCTATATTCCCTCTTTATGTTCATCTAGCATGTTTACGAATGATTCTATTACGAGCTTTTGTATACTTTTATCTGTAGATTCTTTTTAGGCTAACTGATTCAGCTTATCGTTCATGACGTTGATATTATATTGGTGTTGAGGAGTCTTTGTTAATTCGAGCAAATGCATCATCTAATTTGGTTTTGTTTCTCACCCTTATCTTCGGTGTCCAATCTTTCCGCTTTATCATTTTTATGTCTTGACCTCTCTTTTCTAGAAGACATTGTGTAAAGCTGGCACTTAAATGGTTGTGTTATAGATGTGACACACTAACTAACAGTCACAACTAACACAACACCGCTTAACGTTCCAGTGTGTAAAACTAACTCTAATAACCGTCACGGTATAAAACACTTGTGTAGTCCACGTATACAATAAATTATCGTATAAATTCCTCCAAAAATAAAAGTTTAGAGTTTTCATGTTCTGATACCATAATACATGCATATAAAAAGATTATTTCAAAGTTTCCTTTAAATCCAATAAAATTGAAGTTTTTGTTTAACAGAAAAAAACACGTCTATCTATATTGACCAACGACCTTGACTTCGAGCTAAAGTAATTTTGCTTTCAATATTTTTTATTCAAGGATATTTCATTGCAAAAAGACATTTTGTAATAGAAAAATGTGGTTCATCATAATATATTAGACAACAAGTATTACACACACACCTTACAAACATACTCTCCTAGCTATTCCAGTTGCTGTTTGCAGTAACAAAATGGATGTAACACATGATCGTCAATACAATGGGACTGAGTTCCATATTTATTTATTCTGTCTATTTCTTTA
The DNA here is from genome assembly GCA_964023205.1 of Lutraria lutraria. Classification (NCBI taxonomy): domain Eukaryota; kingdom Metazoa; phylum Mollusca; class Bivalvia; order Venerida; family Mactridae; genus Lutraria; species Lutraria lutraria. Next base: position 34,892,570 of record OZ026844.1, read on the forward strand.
ACTATTTGTATGGCATCTTCGCTATCAATATGCGCCGTCCCATGAAATTGCGCATGTCCCGGTACTGTTTCTATGACAACACTATATCGCCTAGATGTATCAGGTTTCTGTGGAACCACAATCTCCTTTGACCAGAAGTTTTTTCTTATAACATGATCTAGCTGCAAAGCCTCTGACATAGTTCTTGCTTCTATTATTTTATCTACACTTAGCACAGAACAACCAGACTCATCTTTAAGAAATTCGTTTATCTGCGCTACAAGGGCTGCAGCAATTTTAGGTATAAGAACATCGCTGGTGATGTTTACTGGAGTTGTCTTGTAACATACACAGTAATGGTCTGGAATATTTGCATCTGTGAAAAAAGAACAAACCACGAGTTATATAACATATACATGTAATATAAATGACTTTATGACTGGGACACCCCTCACTAATCTCAAAATGTTATTTTGTATTTACGTTTTTATATGTAACAGATTTTCTGTCGCTTATGAGCTCGAACTTATATTCCGCTGTATCAAAAGTCCGATGTGAAGTATCCGATACTTTATTATAGTACTGTTCTATATGTTCACATGGAGTCTTTAAAAAACTAGAAATGTGTCCGGAGGACACGAATGCCCCCGCTGATAGCTTAGTCAAAAAGGGGACATAACTCCTGTGAAATGTTTAAATTCTAACGGAAATCAATCACAATTACACACCTCCATGTAAAATATGTAAAGTATGAAACCAATCCATGAACTATTTCTTGAGTTATTAATCGGAAATCCTATTAATTAAAGTAAAGTAAGATTGAAGTCAAACAGTGGTCTAAACACCCGTGAAAATGTTTTGATGTTGCCGGATATCGAACTTGACCTTTTTTATTTTATTATTACACACCTAGCTATGTAAAATATGAAACCAATCCATGAAATATTTGAGGTTTTGATAGGAAACTAAAATGTGTGGACGGACGGACAGACATGGGTAACACCTAATGCCCATCGTATGGCGGGGGCATAAAAATCATACATTTTTGGTGTTGAATTATGAAAATATGATCAGACCAAATCATGTGTTTACTACGCATTTAGACACATTCCAATCATGACATTCTCTCACACAGGGAGTAAACTACATTTGTTCTTGTAGTTAAGGATAAATATATTTAACTGTGCTGTTGATTTCTCCTAAATAGATAGGAAAATATTATACACATTTCCTGTCCGTATCGATCTTATAGATTGTTATCAACACAAACACGAAAGAAACGTTCGTTTAACGGCACCTGAGACTATACGTATACATGTAGGTCTTTTAATATGTCATATTTCATATATGTTTAGTGTCATTATAGGATTAAGCTTTCATTTCTGGTCGTATACCGATGTGTAAAATCCCTAAAACCTCATAACACATTGAATAAAGCCCAAAGGGCTTTATGTGAAATGTGTGTTATGAGGTCTGAGGGAGTTTACACTTCGATAAACGACAGGCATGAAAGTTTAATGCTTTTACTTCCAATTAAATTGAATTGTTTTATTTAAAAGTGTACAAAGTGGTCAACTCTAGGTTTTTTATTTAGATACTTTGTTTTCATTTATTTACCACTGTGTATTATGACTTGAATTAATATTTTGGTATAATAAAATAAATATCACATTTCAGAGAGAGCATTATTAAAAACCACTCGTCCTCTAACTGTCTAGGGTTGAAAAAAAATTATGCCCACTCGGAAATGTGATATTTATATATTTCAATCACAAAAGAGAAGATTTCGTCGGTATTTTATCCAGATTTAATACCAAAACGACAATTGATTTAGGAAAACCCTGTGTTGTGAATGTTTGGAGATATTCTAGAGTAAGTTATTTTCGTACCTGATGCTCCCCACCCACTACGAAGTCAAACAAACATGACCAGGGAATGTCTATAGGGTTCAATGCGGTCATAACAGTAATGCATCAGAGATTCACCCAAGGTGAAAGCGTCAGATTGGACAGTATCCCGACAGAATGACCTCTAAGCTTAAATTATCTTTAGAAGCACAAAGATCCAACATTTTACCCGATTAGCCCATGAGCCATCGTCTTCTGGGTCACTTTTAAAATTAGAAGTATACACGATAAAGACAAGATATATTGCATTCCAACGATATACGTTGCTGTACATTGTATTTATGAAAAGACGAGGGCAGAATGAATAATGCTGTAGGACACGACATGCATGACCAGCCGATAGATTAGGACTACCAAGATTGCAGTCAATGGTTTAGAGACAGACGCATTGTGGGGGTTTTACCCCTCTGTAGTGCGACAGCTTGGGTACTCGTGAATTTTAAATGTACGCAAAATGATTATTCGGTTGTTGTCCCACAATCTATTAAGCAACTTAACATGGTTTTAGTTCAACTTAAACTATATAATATTGCATAATAAATTGTGGAATAGCAACCGAATAAATGTGTTTTTTACATTTATACTGAAATACTTTAGCTGTGCAGTAAAAAACATAGAAGCGAGCAAAAACGAACATATACAATGAACAAAGCAATACCTGCACAAGATCGTTGTTGTGGAATTTCACCAAACATACTTCTACCTCTAATTTTGTTTCCAACTTTATAATGTGAGGGATTCGCATAGCTGGCTTCCAATATCGTCAGCAACGTGGCGTGGAGGTCAAATGTGCTGGTTAATCGATTTCTGTTAGTTTCCAAGTTTTCAGCAATGTTAGGAAATTTAGCTTTTAATCTGTCTGGAATAACAATATTTAAAAGCGGAAGACTGTTTTCCATACGTAACGTATGCTTAACCTGAGTTGATCGTGATCCATGGTCAGAAAACATTACAACAACGGTATTACTAAGATGGTCGTTGTCCTTTAACCATTTCAAAAAGCTCAAAATGTCATCATCTGTCGCGCTCAAAGCATTCTGATTTGAATGAGCGATGTCTGTCATAAAAGAAAATGCAAATGTTTTTGTGTACCTATAGGTGTACAGGGTTTGTTTTAAATAATTCACTTGATGCATGAATTTAGGAATACTACCAAGGCATTGTAATTGTTCCGGCTCATCATGTGACACGACTTTTTTTAGAATCGACGATTTAATTTTTTCAAAAGATGAGACATAAAGTTTCTTTACGGCAAGCCAAAATGGTCGCATATAATGGTCGGTTGGCTGGTTGCGGAAGCCTGCTTTATAATGGTTGAATGTATTTAAATCGGGTTCATCCTCGGCATAGACGGTCGTGTACCCTTTCTTGGAGAAATCCTGCCAAATCAATGGTAGCGCGTCGCAGTATTTTGTATTGCAGTCTTTTTCTGGCAATTCTGATCCATATGCAAACTTCCCAGTTAGTAGTGCAACCAAGTTCGGGTATGTATTTTCCCCTACTTTCATGTAGCTTTTCATGTCAAATCCCCCTAAAGTATCGGTTAGATATTTTAATGATTTCGGAATCATTCTCATTGCCAACGACCTAGACACACTATCAAGACCGAACATTAAGACACTAAATTCATTTTTACCGGCGTTTCTTAACCTTTGATCTTTCACTTGTATCCGTGTCAATAGATCATCTGAAATTTGAATTCCCTTGCTCATACACTGAATTCGGAAAAAGTCTGAGTTAAGTCCATAAGTCGGACCACATGGTTCAAAACTTCCGAAACTTACACTTGTATCATACCACCTACTAACACTTGAACACTTGCATTCCACTGTGGACGCCTCGGTATTTAACATTCTTAAAGCTGTGGTGTTGAATTGAAGCTCGTTATTTGAATCAATATATACAGGTCTAGGCTTACTTTCACATTTTATTGGTGGCATCTTTTCGAAGTCTTCCATCACTTCCGGGTGAAATGGATCTAACTCTGGTAGTTGACATGGTCGATGATAGAAAGACATGTCAAATCTTCTCCTCACGTTGGTATATCCACCAAGAAATGGCAATATATACATGGCTACGTAAACACAGAGGCAGATTAAACACAAGTACATTTTTTTTCTTTCTAAGAAAAATGAAATGATTGATTGTACGTAATGCATATTGATCTTCTTTCCTTTTCGAGTCGTCCCCTAGAAGAAATAAAGAAAGGAGAGGGTCAAAATAGTTGGTGGAGATTTATCTGGTCAAAGAGATGAGTCTAATGACGAAACCGGTCGGCTATTAAATAATACCTAATATAGTCAATTAATTAATAATGAAATAAGGTATTACATATTAGTTAATAGCCGACCGGTTTCGTCATTTGACTTATCAGGACAATGATACTAAAAACATACATCGAGGGTTCAGCGCAACAGTGTTGTAACTCATATTGAAATAAGAACAAGTTACGACAGTGTTGCGCTGAGCCCTCGATATATACAGGGTGATCAAAAAAAACATGTCACACAAACAATGCTTAATAACTCTATGAATATATTTATGTAGCATATTTATAGTTTTGGTATCAACAGACAGTGTACAGAAGAAAGTTTTATTGTATACATGTATATACAGAAGAACATCGTACAATGTCATGGTGACGTCAATGACGTCATCTATGATATCATCAAATTTTCAGTGTTCCAAATGGTTGAAAATGCAAATTTTTTTATTGTACAACGAATAGGGTAAAAAGCAGGCATTTATTGAAGAAAATCTTTAAAATGAACATCCAAAGTCATCAGTTCCGTGCTGTAGGCGTTCAAACTTAATACTTTGAGTGTTTTCATCAAGTCATAAATGAAACCCCCGTGTAACTTAATTCTGAACACAAAATGATTCGTTTAACCCTGAACTTAGAAACAGACTGTTGAAACAAAAATGATAGTGCCAACAATACTGTACTGCTCTTCACTCTTCATACGTGTCGGGCAATTTCAGAAGGAAATTCGGTGATGGGTTGACTTCCCTATTAAAGACAACAAAATGAAAGGCCAACACATTCGCCTGATCCAAGTCCCTTGGGCTTTTACATATGTTGTAGCTTAAAAGAGAAAGTTCATTATCCCACACCAACCAGTATACGTGATTTGTAACAATCAATTTGCAGATAAATGGATTTGACCAATCAACAAACATGTAAAGACGTCATTTTACCTTAGTTGCAGAAAAACGTAGTGTCCATTTTGTGCATCTCTTATAAACATCGTGAAAAAATTGTTAAATTGTTTGATAAGATAAAATCTTACATGTATTTGCTTTAATTGTGTAAAGTTTAAAATCACATATTATAAACACTAAAATATTTATTAAGTTTTGTTTGTGTGACATGTTTTTTGGATCACCCAGTATATATTTTTATTTTGTTGATATCTTTCTTCAATGAAAGTACAATATGTAGGCCTACATTGTATATTTGTATACACTTTAAATATTCTTTCTCCTATTTGATTTTGCATGAACATACACACAACCAATTTTCTGACATAATTATAATAATTCGTATTGCGTTTCAATTTATGTGCATATATAAGTATGTTTTAATCAAACACTCGAATACTTACTTACAAAATCTAATTTCATATGCACCACCAGTTAGGTACTTGCATGTTTCCTTGAGAGAAAAGAGAACACTCTATCATAATTACGTAGGGCCTACATTTCAAAGTCCTTGGTCTTATTTCTTAAGCACGTTTGAAAACGAAAACTACTAACAGAATGCACCCACGACTGTACGACCGTCGTACAAAAGGAATATTATTATGTGGTACCCATACTCAATGGAGTACCAATTCATTAAATCAATATATATCATTCATACATAATATTGAACAAAGTTCAATTTTTAGGTCAGCAATTTTTATTGTATACATGGAAGATCATTTGTAAATGTTAAGGTAACACAAATACTATTGTAATATGCTATAGAGTAATCTATGAAACATTATATATCACCGCCTCTGTGGCGCAATTGGTAAAGCATAAGGTTATTGAATCTTGAGGACTGTACGTGTCTGATGTTGGACATCATTTTTTATTCTTGACTTTTTTTATTTTTGATAAAAGTTAACTTCATAACGTTATACATGTATATCGACAAAAAAATAATGTTTAAATCTTTTTTATCTAAATTGTTCCGTGAAATGGACAAAATATATAATAACCTCACGTGGGTAATTAGCATATATACATTATTTGATTGTTCAATAAATTTTGATTCGTTCAATAAAATGTATAAAAGAAAAAAGAGAAATACGTCAGAGAACAAATATTTTTCTTCTTTCCTTTTTTCTTTTGAAATACAAAAAAAAACGACTTCTATTCAGCGTGTATACATACATGTAACAAGAACAAACATAATTATTTGAATTAAAAAAATATGATAAATAATTGTGTATAATAATTTAAAAAGAAAGTGCCATTGACTGAGTTCGAACCACTGACATCTGCTTCATTTTGTAAAGATAGCATGTATGTACATGCCATCTTATCCAATACACTACAGATTTAAAATGATTTTGGCAGTCAATTAACAGTGATTACTTTTACAATGGTATCGTCCAATATTCGACTTTGACTATAAGAAAATTGAACTATATAGTGTGAATTAATCTATCGTTTTTCTCTTAGCATTAATCCGTAATTATTCAGATTGGAATGGCTGTAATTCTATGAACATGAACTATATATAGATATATATAATTCATAAGCATGTTCTCCAAAAGACTGAGCTCGTTGTATTTGGAAGTTAATTTTCAGAACTACTGTCACAAAGCATATAGCTTCCCTTACAGAATTTGAATAATACATCGATTTATTTACATTCGATTACAATTTAATACATAAAGTGTATTAGTAAATGTATGTATATGTATACATCAGGCAAATATGGCACTGATTTGAATTTTGTATAAAAAATACATATAGGGATATACACTGAATTATCTGATTATTAATAGTAGCATAATATAAATTTACGGCAGGTGATCAGCTGTGTGCCAGATACACAAAATTACATTAATTAACATTTATTAATTACAAGCTAGGTAAGCAACAGCGACACCAATTGAATTTGCGATCTGTTTAAAGTACAGTACATTCCTAATTTCAAAACAATATGGATACATACCTACAGATTTCTTAATTCATTCAGCTAAATTATTTTGAAGTCATTAGTTAGACTATGAAATTAGGTATACTAGATCTTCTCAAATAGAAACGTTTTATATAGTTTACTCAGTACATAATTATACAATGGACATTCTAACAAGAAACAATTTAAACAAGATCTATATTTTCTTTCATCAATATAGGTTTGTCATCTTCCAGCTTCGATTTTACAATGAAACACGAATTAATTCCCTATTAATAATCATGAAATATGATAGAGGCCCAAAATTACCAAACAACATATAACATTTTATCATTTACCCCAGCATTCTGATTCTGAATAAAAATGTATTAAAACTAAATTTTAAAAAATAAGTTATTCAAACAAGTCTAGTTTATGTCCATAAGTTTATAATTTGCTTCCTAAAGTTTCAAAATTTGTATTAAAACATTACTAACTAAAGCAACAGCAGAAGACCTAAAAGCGTTCTCCATTGTTACATGCAAATTAGTTAAGTTTAGTTTAGTTTATTTCACTCAGCATATGTTACATGTAATATGAGGATAATATGGATGTAAATATAAAAATGTTAGGTGTGACTGTACAAGTGCATAAGTCTCAGAAAAAATAACAAAAAGAAAATGATACATATGTAAGGGTTACATGAAATTAGGAGGTTACACATTTTGCCAGATGGTTTTACAATGGATAAGCACGTGGTTAAGGAAAATGGATAATTTGATTAATTTACTACTCTCTCGTTGATTCATTAATTCATAAAATGTATGTATATTCTTATTTTTTCTATTTATAATCGGCAAAAATCGAGAACGGAGATCAGAAAAATAAGGACAGTTGAAAACATAGTGAAATTCATCTCCGATTTCATTCATACTGCAAATCAAACATTTTCTAGAATTTCTTTCAATATTTCGCCAACAACCAGTTTCTCTAGGCAAGTAGTGATTTGAAGCTCTAAACTTAAAAATTGTTCCAGCGTTTTTCTCAGGTAGAATATTTAGATAGTCTTCAAAGCCATGGTTCACTTTGAATAGTCTGTAATTAGTACATTTTGTTTTTGAGCCGACAGCCTCGTTCCATGACTGTAAGAACTGGTCTTTCAAAGTATGTTGGACCTGGGACAATAAATGTGCTTTAGATCCATTATAAAATTGATTTGTCCACACAAAGCTAAGACCACATTCATCAAAAATTTTCTTTATACTAACAAGCCAAGGATTTTCAACATTTCTATGACAAAATTGTTCGTAACAGAATTTATACATTAGAGAAGACAGCTTATTTTCCTTCATTATAAGATTATACCAAAATCTATCATTCTCTTTTTGATACAAATAGATAATAGAAACCTCCCAAGGTCTCCATACAACATAATTTAGAAATATGATAGGTAGATCTGGCGGTTTTAACGCCTACAGAGGAGTGTAGTCTTGTATAATTATTTCATGGTTTGCTGAACTAATTATTGCTACTTAAAGTATTCATATAGAAATCATTTGAAACAATAACAAAATTTAAAAATACAAACAAAAAAATGTACTGTTAAAATGAATTTGAAATTGTACAAAATGAACACGTTAATGTATAACATAATAATTATTATTATAATGTGATCAACATATCTGCGTATTTTGTAGCGTGCAAATGAATATAATCGTGAAATAGTGTATCTTTGTGGTTTTTTATACATGCTTTTTTGTTTGTTTGTTTGTTTGTTTGTTTTAAGATTTTTTATTAATTTGTAATTTACAAGAAATATTTCAACGGTCGCAAACACTGCTAACGGGTATGAATTGTAGTAAGTTTGCTTATTGGTGGTTATAACTCTAAGCGAGTCAGATTACAAAGATGTCACTTTTAACAATTGCATTTAGAACTGTTTAAATACAATTTGATTTAAGATTCCCTTTAATATTTACTGTTGGATTGTTTCCTATAGTCAAATAAACTATATTAAAGGCCCATCTCAAAGTAACCATATTTGTATTTTTAAAATCATGCATACCCTTTACTTACCCTTTATGTTATGTTATGTTATGTTATGTTACTAACCATCGATTACATAAGTGCAACCGGATGCAGTGTCATTGATTACCTCATTGTTACTGATAGTATTTGGAACCGTCTTTGCCACTTTAAAGTTGAAGATAGATCGGAATCTTCACACATGCCTATTACATGCAAACTAATATGCAATCGTGCCTTAAACAGGAATATTAACAGAGAACCAGTAAGACGAATGCGTTATGTATTTGACGACACAAACTTAGATAGTTATAGAAGAAACTTGCTGAATATACTTTCCCAAGAGTGTGTAAATGATATGACAAATATGATTTTAGATTCAAGTTGTAACATAGATAAATTCGTTGACAAGTTTAACGATGTCCTTTATCAAAGTGCCGAATGTTGCAAAAGACAAAGCCGTATCTCCACGAATATTCAGTCTAAATGGTTTGACGTTGAATGTCCGTCGTCCAAATATAATAAAAACGTACTATTAAGAAATTTCCGTAGAAATAGATCTGAAGAAAATTTGAACAGATACGTAAATGCCAAACATGAGTTCAAAGAATTGTGTGACTCTAAACGAAATGCATACAATAGTGAAAAGCTACAGGATTTAATTAGTAAGTCGACAAATCCCAGGTCATTCTGGAAAACTTTAAATACGATGTGTGGTTCAAGGCGAACGGTGAACAATACAATAACTCCCGATCAATGGCAAGCCCACTTTGAGCAGCTGTTTTGCTCTGACATAGACAATAGTGATGCATACGATATTTTAGATAATGTACAAGAAACAGAACTTGATGAGCTTGAAGACAGTATATTCAACTCAGAGATAACTGATGAAGAAATATTGAAATCTGTCAAGTCTTTGAAACGCGGTAAAGCAGGAGGAGAAGATAACATCATTCCTGAATTCTTTATACATGGTATTGATATATTCATTCATATCATAAACAAAATGTTCAATCGACTATACAAATCAGGAGAATTCCCAAAATCATGGTGCAAGGCAGTAATAATAACTCTTCACAAAAAGGGTGATATCAATGTACCTGGAAATTATCGCGGTATTTCATTGCTGGATATTTGCGGTAAATTGTACACTAGTATTTTGACCAGACGTATTACTTTCTACGTAAACGTTTACAATAAAATTCGTGAGAAACAGTCAGGTTTTAGACAGGGTTATTCCACTACTGACAATGTCTTTATACTTCAGTCCATTATTAATAAGCAATTGTCTAGACCGCGTGGTAAACTCTATGTTGCATATATAGACTTTATGAAATGCTTTGATATGATACATAGAGATAAATTATGGATGATTTGCATAGAAAATGGTTTCAGAGGTAATTTACTTAAATCTATGACTGCAATATATAAATCAGTTCAAGCATGTGTAAGAACTTCCGGTGGTTTAACAGACTCGTTCAATTGTCCGATTGGTCTTAAACAAGGATGCGTGGCGTCACCTATACTATTTGTAATTTTCATAAATGAACTCGTAAAAATGTATGAACAGTCAGGCTCTCGTGGGATACAGCTGTTTCCGGATATTACGGAAGTATTGTGTCTTCTGTTTGCGGATGACTTAGCGTTGGCTGCTGATACGATAATCGGTCTCCAACGACACCTTAATCTTTTACAAACTTTCTGTGACAATATGCTAGTCAAGGTCAACATTGACAAAACCAAAGTGATGGTTTTTAAATCAGGTGGATGCTTATCAAGGCATGAAAGGTGGACATACAATGGACATGTGCTAGAGATAGTAAATAATTTTTCATACGTTGTGACAACTTTTACAAACCATTTATCTTTCTTCAGAATGGCGAGTGATCAAGCTTGTAAGGCTAAACGTGTTCTTGTATCCATTTTATCAAAAATGTATAGATATGGCCAATTATCACGTAGTACCTTTTTTAACATCTTTGACACAAAAATAGTGCCTGTTCTATTATATTGTGCTGAAATATGGGGTGTTCAACGACATACTTCTATTGAAATAATCCATAACTATGCCTGTAAACGTTACATGTGTGTAAATAAGCGTACCACAAATGCTGCTGTTTTAGGAGACTGTGGTCGACACCCCATGTACATTTTGTCTGCAAAACGTGTTATCAAATACTGGTGCAGAATAATCAAATTATCTGATGATAGACTAGTAAAGAAATGTTACAATATGTTATATTATCTGTCAGAACATGGTAAAAGACATTGGGTCGCGAGCGTAAAATACTTGTTGTTATCAAATGGTATGGGCTATGTGTGGGAAAACCAGTATGTGCTAAATGAAAATGTATTTGTCAAACAGTTTGTTATTAGACTGACTGACCAGTATTTACAAGAATGGACCACAAATATTCATGATTGTGCTAAACTGTATTTATACCAAATGTACAAAAGTTCTATTGTTCATGAAACATACTTAGATGTTTTAAATGTGCGTAAATTTCGAAGTGCTTTAGCTCGTTTACGTACCTCATCGCATGATCTTGAAATTGAAAGAGGGCGTTACGAAAATATTCCAAGACATGAACGTATATGTAAGCTATGTGGTTCCGGGGTGGAAAATGAAATACATTTCGTATTAGTGTGTCCAAGTTTGTCACAATTAAGATCTAAATATATTGCACCAAAATATTACAACAGAGTGTGTATGCAATCATTCAATATATTAATGAGCAACAGAAATGAAAATATTATAAAAAACCTTGCTATGTATGTTTACTACGGGTTTATTGAAAGGAAACGCATATTATCATCTACAAATTGACATTGAACATTTAGGTAATACTTGTATAACTGAAGTTTTGTATCACATTGATGTAAATTAATATATATAAATGTAAGTGTGTGTATTTGTGTTCCAAATATGTAAAATTCATCTCTTGTTTTTCCCTTTGATATTATATATATGCGTGTATGCATGTAAATTATGTTGCATTTATATTTGTATCTTATACATGTAATGTATTCATGTACATATGTGTCAAAAAATTTATGTTGATTTTGGGCCGGTGGCAACTATGTCAAATAAATATGGTCATTGTCATTGTGACATGTGAGCTAAAAGATTAAGCTGGGGACAAAACATTCAATGATGCATACAGTCTTCATATATAGTCCAGTCATCATAAATTTTTTGGGGAATTAATTAGTACATAAGCCATTTTTGGTATGTTGGTTCTGTTTGTGGTGAATAACACCCAGAAAAAAGTCCCCAAGAATCCCATGGTGCAAAAGCGATATTTTGGGGTTAAAAGTTGAAAAAAATAAATCAAACTGGGAATTTCAGGAATCGATGTATAACTCAAAAACTATTTGGCCAAATGAGTCTTAATTTTCCAAGATGATGTGTATTGATAAAAGACATCATTTTGATTTAGTTTTACTCTCGAGTCGCATCCAAAATGGCCGCCATAATCCAAAATGGCCGCCAAAATGTTGTTTTTACTGTTTAAATCAAAATTTGACTGATTGTCTCTTATATCAGTCATTCTAATTTCAAATGTAAAAAGAATAAAGATTACTTTTATCTTATTTATGATGAAGTTGTTAAAAAAACAAATAGCGAAACTTATAAAAGCACACAATGTAATTTTGGGCATGAACTGTATAAAAACTCGAATATGACATTCTAGAGCACTATATTTGTTCAAGTTCAGAATTATGCCCAAGACACTTTTAACTTTTGATATTGATGAATATTAACAACTTTTGTATTTTAATGAACTTGATTATTCATTGCATAAATCCAATAAGGCCGCTCCAATCCAAAATGGCCGCCAAATTGTTTTACTGTTTAATTCCAAATTTGACTATTTTGTCATATTCTAATTACAAATTTCTTTTCAAAGTCAATATTGAATTTATAAAGCTCACAATGTAATTTTGGGCATAAACTGTGTAAAACACAAAAATGACATTCTAGAACCACTATAATTATTCAACTTTAGAATTATGCCTAAGACATTTTTAACATTTGATATTGATAAATACTGAGAACTTTTGTACTTTAATGTTGATTATGCATGATATAAATCCAATATGACTGCTAAACTTATAGAGTCGATAGGTCATACAACAAAAATGCACAATTAATCAGACAATAATGAAAGATGCCAATGCAAAGACCAATCTACATCCTGCAATAGGTTCCTAAGTCTCTTCACTTTAATCTTTTCTGAATAGTTCTCAGATGAAGACATTTTTTCGAATGCAGTAGCTAGTGCCTCTTCCTGAGGGTAGGTAGTCTGTATCATTGTTGTCAACAGACAAATGCTTAATTGGAGATAAGCCTTCTCCATTGACTTTGTGGACCATACCTACGTTTTTCTAATCGAGGTTATATTATTCAGTTTTGAGACAGTCTCCCAATTATTTTAGTGATTTTCGAGCTTTTGATCTTGATGTACAAAAGGAGTTAATTAAGATTTTCATCAGTTAGTCTCAGATTGAATTTCCTTAGGGCTTCCTTGAGGGTTTAGGTAGCCCATATACAGTCATCATTATACCATACATTTGTAGTTTGTCATGGCTTCTAGAGTTTGTGGAGGTCAGAGGGATTGAGCCTTCAGCTGTCTCCATGGGCAGTGAAGTAACAATGTTAGACACATCCTAACTATTGTCTAACTTTTCACGAGTAATTCTCAAAGAAGTTTTTTTCAAATTCGCTATTGCTAGCTTCCGCAGTTTGGATTGGTCTTAGACAGACGGACATGCTGATGAAATAAGCTGGGAAAGTGGTCACTTCCACAAGTGTCATCGTAAAAGTATCTTAGCAACGTTAATTTAGGCTACACAGAGATAGATTTGTTCAGGCACACAAGACCTGGGATGAGAGAAACAACTTAATATCTCTTCCAAAACCAAGAGAAGTACAGTCCAGACAAAGTTCATTATCATTTAATTTCTTAAACGCCCATTCATACTCTTTCTCTTTTACTTAATACGTTTAATAATGTATGGAAATCAGATGAACTCCCTTCTTCTTAGCATTGCTAATTCCTATTCCTAGGCTGGGCTTTCTAATGATCATCACGCAATACTCAAGATGCCACCTTCCACTTTTTTATTGTGGCTTTCTTCCGTGTCCAAGTGGGAAACTCTCTTTCAGATCCACACAAACAATAAATGGGTGTGCCATAGGGCTGTATCCTGTGGGTCACACCATTTAGTATCAAAATTAATAGTGAAGTTGAAGTATTAAATCCAGGAGTAGACTGTTCCCTTTATGTAGATGTTTTTACTTGAATCATTTGATGTTTTGAGTCCAAAAACAAAAACCTCGTTAAAAGACGGCTCCATCAATGATATACTTGATATGAAACTATGTCGGATCAAAATGGCTTCACAGTTTCAATACATTTGTAAATGCATCCGGAACTATGTCTTATTATATGGGCAACACACAAATTCAGGTTGTACCAGACTTTAATTATCTATAGGGGTTATATTTGACTCCAGGCTTACATTTATATTAGTCATATTAAATCTCAATACCTCCTGAAAGTTGTCACTGACTGAGGATCTAACAGAAACGTACTAATATATCTCTTATCCATTCAGACCTGGACTACGGATCCATTGTATATGAATCAGCCTGGAAATCATATCTAATAGCCCTTGAATCACTACATATTCATGGTCAAAGACCTGTCCCAGGAGCCTCTATGTTGAGGCTAATGAAATACTAGTAATAAGTATCCCCTTTTTAACAACAAACTTGCCGCTCATTATACATTTGTATTTTAAAACTAAAATTATATTTCTTTAACAATACATACCAAGTTGTTAATTACACTTTATCAAAATATATCTTTGAACGTAATTCCACCACTTGACACTTTCCAAACCAAATACCAAGAACGAAAAAAACGTATACCACACACATCAACCCATTTAATCTGATGTTATATAATCTGATTCACTATAATATAATACAATGTAAATGAGATTAGTCTCACACACTCATATTTTTTTGTCACTACATATCAATTGCAACTATTTCATTTTACATTTTTAGTTGCGCTTCAGTTCTTATTAACATGACTATATATCCTTTTACCAATCTGATAACATACTTCTTCACGTCCTCTTATTTAATTTCGCTTTACATTACTTATGTTGTCGATGCGCCGTAAAACAACATTAAACATTGCATTTCCAACAGTGAAAATTAATATAAGGATTCATTGTAATAAAAAGTAATCACATACAAATCACCGCCACTAACATATTCATTGTACATTATAACTACTAACCTCCACAAAAAATGCGTCTGAAACAAAAGAAGTCCATTACATTCTTGCTATCTAGAACTACTTCTTGATTACTAAAGTACCAAATCTATGTTTTTGGAAGGTGATACTTTCCTACATCATCATATTCAAAATAGTTACCCTCGGCCCAATAACAGGACAGAAAATAGTACCACTTGTTGTATACATTGCAGAGTGAGACTTTTGATATAAGTTGAAGTTATTACTGCAGAAATATTATGTTATGGCAACTTAAACTGTAAAACTTATAAGTACAATGTATAATAATTAAGTATTCAAACGCACAAAAGTTTCATTTATAAACTGTTGAGGTAACAAGATTTACTAATATTGAAAATAGTTTCATTCACTATTTAAAGTAGTGGTCGAACATATGGTGGTGGTTTACGCCACGTCGTACGAGTTTCCGCGTTTTCGCCACGAAAATGCTAAAATACGACAAAGTTGACTTTCCGTCAGTACTTCCAGTACTTTGATTAATCTTTATAATGTAAATTACTAAAATATATTGATTAAATACCTTTCAATGCTAAAATACTGGAAAAAGCAACTAACTTGACAGTTTTTTATTGCAGAAAATGTTCAAACATAGTATACGACCATTCAAAGATTAATGTTAAACCGAATGAAGTTTGGGCGGCCATATTGGATTATGGCGGCCATCTTGGATTCTAAGCCGATATAAAAAACATTCAAAAAGATGCTGTTGATAAATTTTTACCAGTGTAGAAAATTTAAAATGTCAGGAATGAACTGTTTTTGAGTTACACAGGGATTCCAGAAATTCGCAGTTTTATTCATTTTTTCCATCTTTTAGCCCAAAAATCTCGCTTTTGCACCATAGGATTCTTGGGGACTTTTTTCTGGTCATTCTCTATCACATAAAGAACCAATATACCAAAAATGGCTTATGTACTAATTTATTCCCCAAAAGGCCAATTTTGAACTTTAGATGACTGGTCTAATAAACTGTGTATGGGTTTTCCATTGTCCATTTGTTGTCTATAAAAAGCAAATATGGAATAGTTTAGGTGTTAACCCTTTCAACACGTTCATCTATCTTTATTTTAATGGTGCACTATTATCGTAGATTTTTCTTGTGTACTTACAATATGGGTGAAGTTAATACAGATAAAGCAATACAAATGCAAGATGTTCACCTGAACATTTTTAGAAACATAATGAAAAGAATGAGGATAGCTATACAATACCAGTACATAAATCAAACCGATCTCAGTATGAATCTCAATCCATACAAGATAAAGGACATCATAGAACTAGTTGTAAACCAATACAATAGATGAAAAAAACAGAACCCAATCAGATAAAGCGACAGTCGAAGCATTTGATCAGTTTATCATTTATTCTTAGCTAGTCGGCATATATAGTATACCTTTGGCCATTTACAAATCAAAAAAGAAATATGGCCTAGGTAAACACAGAACATGTCATTATATGATAAATAATATAAACTGGACTAAACACCATTTCGTCACCTTAGCATTACAAAGGCCCACCTGGCAAGTATGAAAGAGCTAGACAGGTCCTCTCAATACCAAGGTGACGATCTGACAAAACGCAAAAATAACAGTATAACAGTATTAGTAACGAAGCAGCAATCAAGATAGTTTTTCATGTCTTAATTTCATAGCATAGTATGTGAAGTTTGCTGTATTAATAATGGTTTTAGTGTTATTTGAAGAAAGAATGAGTGAAAATGTGTTTAAGTTGACGATAATCTGAATACAATGGCCGTCAACGAACCTAAATATGAAACCAAAATACATCACCATCTGGTAATGCAACAATACCTCCTTGTTCACATGATAACCAAACTGAAGAACTACAATCGGCAGTGGAGACAGCAAATGTAATTACCAAAGAAGACCCAGTAATTAAGCAAGAAACTGAAGCTAAAGTTGAAACAGAACATAAGAAAACATCAGTAAATCAACTCTAGCCAAACAGACCCTTATGACAGAAAAATCAAAACCAAAGACGACAAAGGAAAATACTTATGGAAAAATGGCATCTGAAATTAAAATGGACAATATTCTCGTCCATTTACGACAATATATATCGAGACTGTGACCTAAGTAACAACAAAGATACTGTCAGGGATTTTTTGGGGCGATTCTATAGCCGAAATTCGGTCATATTCCCAAAGGATAATAGTATCCTTTTCCCAATTCACAGACAAAAATCCCCCCCCCCCCCCCCCCCAAAGAATGACAGTGACATTCGCGAAGATGCATATAACAATCATACACATGTTTAGTGTCCAGAATCACATTAATTTTGCCTTAATATTTCATTTTTCAAGTAGATCTATTGCATTTTTTTATTTCTTAATTAACAGTTAAGTTAAAAGTTACCATACCGTGCTATTTCAATGTCTAGTGTTAAGATTTTAATACAATTCTGCATCATTTGTTTTTGCAATGTTAGTGATTTTTGTGTTATTGCACATTAGCATTATTGTTTGGGTTTTTTTTTTTTTTTTTTTTTTTTTTTCTTTGTTTTTTTTTTTTAGGCTTCCTCGTAAAAGTGATTTTAGTAGATGTAGAGTCTATTCTTTGTGGTTTTGATGTTGTATATTATTACCCCTCACCTTTTTCGCAATGTTATTTTCCTATAGGCAAACAGGGAAACGTTTTACACTTACATTCATGGTACCACGTGACTGAACACTTTTTACTGTCACAGGGTTATAGTAAACTTTTAACAATATTTGTTTTACTATCACAGGGTAATAGTAACTTTTTAACAGTATTTTTTTTTACTGTCACAGGTTGATAGTAAATTTTTAAAGGTAATTTCTTGAAAAAAGTTTGGGGTAATAAAATAAATAACACATAGCTTTGTGGATAACTGTGGGTAAATGTCAGCATGAGAAAAGTACTGTTACCCAAGGCCGAAGGTTATGATCACATGAATTAGGAAGATATCCTCTTTATGTAAATAGATTTATTCTGATTATAAAATACTGGTTCAAAGTCATTAATACAGACAATATTATATTGAACCATATTTATCAAAACTCCTTAAGTTTATGTTTAAATGGTAACAAAAACTGGACCTCTAACGTAAAAAGTCTTTTAGAGGAACATGGGTTTTATGATGTATTTTTGTTTCCCCATAGATATGATGTTAAGTCGTTTATATTTTTACTTAGACAAAGACTTGTCGATTGTTTCAGACAGAAATTTTTCACAGATCTTTCTTCCAGTAGTGTTCTTAACCACTTATATATACATATTAAAATATCCTTCTCATTAGAAAAATACCTTAATGTGATAAAATGTAAAAAACTTCGACGTCAAATGACTAGACTTAGAACATCTTCGCATAACCTACGAATTGAAACTGGTAGATATGGAAGAAATAGGATAGATAAACATTTAAGATTATGCCAACTTTGTAATACACATGATGTTGAAGATGAGTTTCACTTTATTCTTATTTGCAGTACTTATAGTGACTTGCGTAATAAATACATTAAACGTCATTATTATGTTAGACCAAATATGATGAAATTTATTGAACTGTTACAGTCTGAAAATATAAACATTATTAGGAATCTAAGTAGATATATTTTTCAGGCAAATCAAAAGAGAAATACTTTATTATATTAAACGTGAACACTCTATAAATTGTTTTAACAGTTTTGATAATTCCAACTGAAAGATTATCATTGTTAATTCAAATATTGTCAATTTATATTTTTCAGTGTCGTAGTAATATTTTATAGATGTCATGATTAATGTTCATTCTCCGTATAATTTAAATGCTTTACTACATGTCATACCATTACTACTATACCATGTGTTATTATGTTGTTTTATACGTACAGTCGAAACTCATTATATCGAAATCGCTTATATCGAAATCCCGCTTATATCGAAGTAAAAATAAAGTCCCGATTTTTTCCCTTCTTATTACATATTAAAAAAACGCACGTATATCGAATTCGCGGTTCTCGATATTTTTATATATCGAAGTAGATTTTCGGTCCGAACCAAATATTTTCAACTATTAAGTGACCATCTATGTCGAACCAATTATGTCGCCAACTTACAAAAGAAATTTTCGCACCTTTTCCGCTAACAAAGTCTTAGAATTTAAAATCGATATTTAATTATTGACAGCTGTATAAACATGTTAGTGTCCATTCTCACGATTATAAAACTGATACAAACTTTTCGTTGATGAAACAAATTATTATTAATGCTGCTATACGCTCATTTAAAACTATCTATGCATATTTGAGATGTGTATTATAGCAAAATAAATATATCGAAAGTACCCGTATAAGTACCGGTATAAATGCCGTATTCTTATAACCCGTTACAATCCCGTACACTAAATAACACGATTACGTTATAATTACGACACACTGACTTTAGCTCTAAAATGTAAACACGGGTATCGAAATTCCTATATCGAAGTTCGTTTATATCGAAGTATTTTGGCAAGTCCCACGAACTTCGATATAACGAGTTTTGACTGTATTTGTAATTTACACTTGATGAGATACATGTATATATGTATAAGTCAATAATAAACTTACTTACTTACATGTTTATTTGGCATTTAAAAGGTTAATCTTTTAATCTTTCTTCAATCTTGGACAAAGAAAGAGGTTTATACATGCTTAAAATCTGGTCATTATTGTATGAAATATTTGGAATACAAGATAAAGTTTATAGGACATGTCGAGCTTTGCAGCTCTTAAACGGGGGCATAAAAATATAATACAAACAACTTACTTGTCTTTAATTGATTATCCCCGGCTTCATGTGAATCTACTAATTTATAGTATTATATACTAAATCCATAGAAACGAAGACACGTTTTGACGAGCATATACACTAGAGCTATTCTCGACTTTCCAGTAGCCCATAATCCTTTGCGACATGGTGACTTCCGGTTTACTTCCGTGTTTCACAACATTGGCTTTACAAGTTTACAAAACGATCACTGATAACGATAATTCTTAATGACATAACGAACCAACTACATCGTAGGTAAGTAGTGGCTTGAAGGTATTAATTACAGTTCAAATATTTCGCTGTCATTTGTTTTAACAATATATTACGGTCTCCAAATTCTACATTCAAGTGGGTGGGGTAAATCAACGGTATTTAATTTTTCCCTATTATTAATTTTACTGACTAAAAATGAGAGGCTGTGCCTTCTAACAATGTTAAATGATGTAAAACTACATAGCTGGATGATTTATTTTTAAAAAATGATAACAGCAGGCACAATTTTATATAGAAGTTGGCATTAAATGTAAAGGTATGTACTATAATTAAAGTCCCACCTGAATTTTGTGGGTTTTGACTTCTGGTTTGTGCTCATTCCACAAACTGTTATTTTTTTGTCTCTTTGACAATAGTGTTAATTTTTGTAAAAAATAAGTGAAATGTTAAATATTAAAACTATATTATTTTCAGAGGATGGACATTCCGGTTCCTTCTACTACCTGTTCACCAATAATTGTTGGTGGATCAGTCGGGGCTCATTGCTAGGCGATACAATGCACAAGGGCTCTGCACCGAGATGTGTGGAAGTTGTCATGTTATTGTTTTACCGAAGGATGAGAAGCAGAATAAAAGCTGGCTGGGCCAAATAAGACGGGACGTCATCTATACAGATATATGCTAATGGGAAAACCATTCCTTTTGAGCCAGAAATTCCTTCCCGGGTTAGCTCAGCACATTTGTTGAAGGTATAAATTTGCATAGCACTCTGATAAAATCATCAAAGAACATCAGTACAAAACAGCTTGAAATTGTTTCAGTTTAATTTTTAAATGTTAACTAGTAAAAAATGTTCCAAATGAATGATACAACATATTTTATTCATCAGTTTGTCTGACTTTCTTGCTTCTATTTTAATTATATGTGCAAGGTACGAAATTGTGCCTCTAAAAGTGAAATAGTGATTGAAGTTACAGTGTCAACTTTAAATTTGTGTTTTGCCAATGACTATACTTGCTTTCCAATAAACATAGTGTAAATTATCATTTTGACTGTGAATTTTACTCTATTGTATCTAGCATTGATCAAAGAAATGATTTTGTGATAGTGTTGTTTGATGGTTGCTGATATGCTATCATTATTTGACGTTTCATGAAATCAAAATATAGTACTATATCTATTACAGGGTATTTTTCAAAGTAATTTAGTAAATAATATTTTAATTCTACAACCAGTATTAGGTCAAATAAGTGCGAAAAGAAAACAGTTAATTTGGCCTTCAAAATATTGTGTTTGGTAATTCATATTATTTGTAAAGCTTCTTTCTGTTTATTTTTTTCCAGGTGTACAGACTTCACCACAGTCCAATAGGACTCATCTGAGTGACCAGTTCAAATAGAAAGAACAGCGATCACTACATTTCCCAAAATCATGGTTGAAGATTATGTTAAACTAGACACTTTCAATCCAGATTATAACTGCAGATGATTCTAGGTTGAGTGACTTGGAGAGGCTATTAAGGTCAAAGCATTGGAGACTGGAAAAACATGAAGGATAGTTTGTGTTTTAGTTTTAAGGCAACCTACCAAATTGTGCTGTTTTGGCACTATGTGCAATCATGAAATCGAGAACAAAACCAACAGGTGTGAATTACTGGAGAGGAAAAGCAACCAGCACTTTAAATTAATCACCAACAATGTATTCCAGGCAATTTCATTGTAGACGTAGTACAAACTTTTGATTCAAGTGTTGTTTTTTCAGTACTTGGATAAACATTCGGTGCTCAGAGTCAATTACTTGTGTGTAAGGTTGCATCGTAAATTTGTATTGATTTATATGTGTTTGTTAAATATTGTTCCGAGTCAAGTGAATTGATATTAGAAATAATTAACATCACATAGTTATTATATATGGCCTGGTGCGCAAATTATGGTGCATTTCCTTAAATTTGACTGTAATGGCTCAGTTTTATATAAGTTGTGTAATATTAGCTTTTAAAGGTTGACGTTTTCTTTCAGTATGTATACCTGTTATATGTTTGCCTGTAATGAATTAGCATCTAGTTTTTTCACTTTTTTAAAATCAATGCAGTTGTTGGAGTTGGAAAGTAAAGTATTATGAGACTTCTAATTCAATAAGAAAAATTAAAGCGGATTGATCTGATACCCCATATATTTAACAGGGATTTATTGGAGCGATTTTATAGCCGAAATTTGGTCATATTCCCATTGGAAAATAGTATCTTTTTTTCCCAATTCACAGACAAAAATTTCCCAATCCCCCCCTCAGAATTTTTTTTTATCAATTTTATAAGTTCACTAACATAACTATTGGTATTAAATAAGTTAAAATTGTTGCTATACATTCTTCCCCAATTTTGATTAAACACTGCAAAAACTACCAATCCCAAGGGTATGGGTCAAATTCCCAAAATACTGAAAAAAACTGTATTAAGATACACCCACAAATAGTGGAGATATTTTGAAAATCTGAAATGTGGGTAGCTGTTATGGTCTTAAAATTACAACAACCCATATTCCCTATAGTAAGGATTTTTTTAAGCGTCGATAGAGGTATAACTCACTTCTGTGACAAAGTTCAAGTTTGTTACTTCAATATTCCATAAAATCTAATGTTTAAAAAATGTGGTTTATACTTAAAAAATGCCTAAATTTAAAATACTGTGAAAAAATAACACCATCATATTTTCTGGGTAACTTACTGAAGATCTAGTCAAATCTATATTATAAATTTTTGATAAAAAATACAACAAAATTTCATCCCAGAGTTTGGCAGGCCTTTGAAGTTAAATCCAGTGGCCACATTAGATGTTAATCAGTGCAATTATCAAAGGTCTTAGGGAGTAAGTCCCAGAACAGTATGGGGTCCTTAGATATCATCAAAAACATGTGTCACCAAAAGTTTTATGGTCATACATTGTTTATTGCAGCTGACAAGTATGACACTTTTCAAGACTAATATATACCATCAGATAAGATCAAATAATGATAAATCAATTGTTCATTAATTATGATAAAACAATGTGTTTGTAAAAATGAATTGCCAAATGCAACATGAAATTTACATGAAAGACAAAATAAAACAAGAAATTATTAATTTGTGTCCTCAATTATAAGCTTAATAGCAAAAGAATGATAATCTAAACTGCAAAATATCTTACTTAGAACATTTTTTTAGGTTAATTAATTAATGCTATAATTAAGTGATGAGTGAAAAGAAAGATAATTTAAACAGCAAAATAAATTAATAAGTTCATTAATTAGTGCTATAATTAAGTGATGAGTCGAACAGGTGTCAAATCAGTGTAATAAAAATAACAAAAAATAGTTTATTATAACTTTATTCTTCTAAATGTTAATAAAGATGAAGATGTGTTCTTGTTAGCTACTGAAATAATGTAAGAACTGTAAACTAAGCATGATATAAGTATAAAAAGGGGCAGTCAATGACTTAAACTCAATACAGGACCTGCCTATCAACTGTGTAATGTCCATCCCCTTAATGTAATATCTGTCCCCTTTCATTAAAATAAAAAAAAATGCTTTGAATATAAATTAAGAATGAAAAGAACTGTTTTTGTAAGTTTTATGTCTGCATATCTGTTACGTCAGTGAATTACAGCTTTTTAATGCTAATATGGCAATAATTATATCTTTAGATTTAACACAGGAACGAATGCTAGTTTTTTCCTATTTATGTGTTATTTTCACCTGCTTCATATTTCTGAATAAATGATTTTCCTCATGGAAAAGACAATGTATATTGAACTAGTATGTACTGAAATAGCAAATGGTATGAACTAAGGACAGTTGAAACTTTCTTTGTTTTCTGGTTACACATTTAAAAAGGTGTAATGCTCCTGTCAGTAATGTCTGTCCCGCAATCTGTGTCTATGAACATCCAAGAAATAATAAAAACCAGAGTGAAAGTTATCTTTTCATTACTGGGTTGTGTTTCTAGATGGTCTAGATTTACTTAAAAAGTGGAAAAATACAGAAAATTCAGTACTTTATTTTTTGGTCCTAATGCTAACTCAAATGAACCATAATTTGTGCACCAGGCCATATATACGAGTTGATATATAATTATAATTAAATATATAATTTTTTATACCTATGTAATGTTATTATTTTAATATATATATATATGTATATCAATATGACTGCAGTTGAAATGACAAGAAAATAAAGTGTATATTTATTGATTTAACTCTATTTAATAATCTTACTATTGAATTCTAATTTCATCCCCTATTTATGCGAGAGACATTCCGTAATGTGCAATCTGCCACACTATGTTTTCTACCAATTTATTGTGTTCTTTATGACCCTGGGTCTTCAAATTTCACTGGTTGTCTGGTGTTATGTAAATGATCACTATTGTTTTAAGGGTCATAGGTCACAGTGACTTGAAGAGCAGAAACTGGTTCCTTATTCAGTCTGTGAAATTAAGGTTTGAAATGAGGTTGTCTGAAACAGAACTTTTAGCTGCTTTTGCTATGATTTATTAATGAAAAGTTGGTTGTCCAAACCAAAATTTTGGTTCTCCAAATGTAAAATTGGTTGTCTCGGACAACTGCTAATTTTGCAGACTGCTTATTACTAACAGTCTAACATGTATGTCGAGCAATACCATTTAGTTTCATAGGGCGATCAGAAAAACACACTGCCATAATAAGGAACAGGGGAAATTATGATCTGCACGGGTTGCAAAGACATCAGTATTTGCCACCGAAAGGTGAAGAGTTAAATGAGGAACATTCAGTAACAAACTTGAAGTAAAAGTAACATATTTATTAAATATAAATTCAACCTACAAGTTAATTGAGACATTGTTCCGAATCTACAGTATAAACATGAAGGAATCTTCTTGTGTACAATGATAGTATGTACAAACAGATTTACGAACTCAGTTCAGACAGAAATATCTGTCACTGAGGGTTAATGTTCTGATAACAACACTTCATTGGCAGTTTAATGTCTGCATCATTGTCTCTACATGCTTTCTTCAGTTGGTCTGCTTTAAGGCAAGCAACGCTGTTATAATCTTTCAAAACGAGTAGATGTTCTCTTTCTGAAAGAAAATAAGCATACATTATAAAATGGAAGTAACAACAATGACTACAAAGTAACTAACTTGCTTTCTACCAAAAGCACTCTGTTTAAAATATACAATGTGAGAAGCTCTGCCTGTTTAATTATATAATAGCTTCTTTTGATTTATGAAAATTCAATATGTGTGGCATGGGCTTGATCCCAAGTATAGACCTAAAAATATTGAAAATTTAAATCCTCAAATTGACAGTCCTTTTATTGTTATATAAATGTCAATTACATAAATACTTTTAATACTTACAAAGTTTAATGTAAACTTTCCAATACTGAACGCTATATGAATGCGACATGCTTCGATTGCTGTTCACCAAACTACCAATAAATACACACTTCAAAGACTCTGAAATAGGAATATCAATCATACAGCAAGCTTATTTTTCAATATAAATTTCAGTTCTCAGTTCACTGATCTCAGTTCAGTCAGTTGATCTAATGTCAAATAGATTTACTTGCTATATCTGAGCCCATTATCTTGCGAACTAGTTTAAGTACCGAGAGATAACATACATTGTATGTTTTGTTTGCATTTAGTAATCAGGTATATATGCACAAAAAACATGGATAACAACAGACAGCGAGCAGCGGTTCATACCAGAAGCACCTGTACATCAAACACTACCTGAACTATCATGTATCTGGAATAGTTTTCAAAAGGCAAAAAATCTGCCAGACATTCAGACTGATAAATAAGCTTGAAAATTCTGTCGGGACGAAAGGAACTCTGTCATGTGGTTAACAAGTATAAATGCATATACATCAGATAAATAAGAAGCCGGACAACTGATTTGGTGAGAGAAGATTCTTTAACCGGCTAACACACAATCTAGCGGACAAGTCCTTCGGTATGGCGCCTTTCGCGAAGTTTGGTCACATGTCTATATTTCAAATGGATCTGTATTTGTTTGATACATGTAACATACTGTGATACAATGATTATTTATAATAGTCTATGACTGTAACAGTTACGATGTGGTGTGTGAAAGTAAATTAAAAAAGAACAAGATTCTGATTCCTTCAATCTAAGTCAGTTGGCATAACCAGAGACAAATCTGGCAAAATGACGTATTTTTTAATGTCACTACATGTATGTTATATGCATATTATGATTATGCCACTCGATTTTATGACTGAATATAATGAAAGCATGCAATCAGACATCAAAATACATAAAAATACAGTAAAAATAACAGTTTTTTAAGGATAAACAAACATTTACAAACATTTGTTTACATTACCCCACCCACCGTTAACGCTTGACATCAAATTTGTTAAACGAGGTTTTGACGTTTGTAACTCTTTTTAAATTGTAAATTGTGTGTTAACTTAACGAAATTGATAGGTATTATTAAATACTTACATTCATTACTTGTCTAATGTTCCAATCAATTAGTGTTTTAGGCTCAAATTGTAAATAACCGTTCTCTTGTTTTTCTACATGGAAACGAAACCGGAAGTCACCATGTCGCAAAGGATTATGGGATTCTGGAATAAGGCGAATGGCAATTGTCTGATAAATCAATCTGATTTAAATCATATCCCCAAACCCGCTACGCTATGAGGATCTCAGGTGACCTTTTCCACTAGCCAATCAGCGCCTTAATTTCATAATTCTGAAAATGATCTGATTCTATTTCTAACCGCAGTAAAAAACAATGTTTACTTGTAGTTTCGAATACGGTAGGGCTAGACCAACGTAGTGACGTCACGCTATGTATAGAACGATCGTCAGGTAGAAAGTTAATTCATTCGGCCAAACGAGTTATACGATTGGCTGAATTATAAATAGATATAAATAGTGATAATGGACATTCCGACTTTTGAAAATAGAAACTGGTATAGGCCGTCATCAGATCTTGCCGTAAGGGAGATCGAATACTTTAGTCAGATTGTCTGATAAATCAATATAGAACGAAGTTGGGATAGTCGCGCACCGGTGATTCCATCTTCGCAAACGTGTTCAATGTTCATGGGTAAGTTGTATATGTCTTGTCACTCACCACGTTCAACGTTTTTTTTATTAAGAAGCACACTTGTAATTTGATATGCTCATTTATTCTCCAGTTCGTTGATTTCAATGAATAAATGTATTTAGATGGATCATTCTCTCAGCTTTACAACAATGAACTTTATATTTATATAAATACAATGTTTATGTTTAGTCCGTTTACACAGGGTCACTCAAATAGAAGACCATTCAATTGAAAGAGCCTGGTTTACACAATGAAGAAATAAAACGTTATGTCAAGTCAACAATATATTTGTACGTATACATATATTAAATGGACAGTTAAAACTACTAGTATAGATATAAGTGATATATTTACAAATGTATTGAGCATTTAATAATGGCAAATACGTATCAATCATAGAGTAATCATATAATGCATTAAAGGGATTTATTTCTGTACATAGATATAGCAGTAATATTATATATATATATATATATATGATCTCATCAAATTTAAAACAAACTCATACAAAACTGAACATAGAACTGAAATGAATTGTTTACGGAATACATGCATTTCTTCTTTTTTCGCTTCTGAACTACCGGTACCGATTTTTAAAGTACTATTCAACATATATGCATGTACATGTACATACATGTAACAAAAAACAAGAATATTATACAGTTATTGACTAGAGAGTCATTAAATATGGTGTTATATTCACCAGTAGAATGTCAATATGGTATTACTAGTTCAAATTTAATTGTTACAGTGTTATTGCTTCTTTTTACGATAAGTTTGTATTGCAATACTTTTTTCATCAATGTTTGGAAAATGTGTTACTCCCGCAGACTTCTGAAAGTGGAAATTCCAAAAAGAATGTCATTGCTTTTTAAAAATCTCATTTTCTATCATGAAAACCCACTGGTGGAAGTAACGGACCTGTGATAGTAAAACTGTAATAAATTCTACATAAAACCCAATAATTTAACCCATATATAATTATCTTAATGAAATAAAAATTGTCACAAACCTAAAAACCTAAAATCCGTCCTCTTTATCATCAAATAATAGTTTTGGGAGTCAGGAATTTAATATCTTGAGTCAACAGATTCGCATTATCGGGTGTAGATCAAGGTCATGATGGCTAAAGGTGTTTTAATCAGCTTGGATATCGGTCATTTCAGCTTACAACACAAACAAACACAGTATAATCGTTTACCTAATCATCCATTGTCCACGCAACATATTAAGTGCTTTTGTTAACTGTGGTATTTAGATGACGAATTGGTCAACATTTTTATCCTACTCGCAAATCTAAAAGGTTGTTGCAGGAAATGATTATTCACAGTCAACCGGTGCAGACCTCAAAGCTTTAACTTGTTCTCAATTTTGAATTGTTTCGCGCCATCAAAAGAACCGTTACTATACGTATTAGTTATCGTTCATATTTTGAATTTTATGGGATATATCACAAGCGACGCGAAGCGGACCGCAGTGATATGTCGCATAAAATTCATAATATGAACGATAACTGATTTACAGTTTGTCCTAATTTCTGTCACGTACGCATTTTTACTCTCGACAAAAACTGTCAATCATCACTATAGATGTAATTTGACACCGCCCACAAAGTACATTGTACCTCAATTCAGAGGGAAATTAAATGGAAAGCATTCAGTGTGCTTTGTATGCGTTAATGAGAGCCAACATTTTACTGTAACAATGGATTTTCACATAGCTTTCGACGAATTCTAGATCTATGATTGTTTTATTCTTGAGGAACTGGTATTGTCTTATGTAGTTATTATATAAACAATCAATACCCAGAAATGCATGATTTCAAAGTTTTTTACTGTTTGACCATTCTTTCAATTTGGACCATTAGGCCTGTGCACCGTTATTTACTGTTTTCGACCGTTTTGTTTCTTGCCAAACTTCTTGGATTCTTGCACATGTTTAAATTCGAGTCCGGCTTAGAGCTGAAAACCTTGCAAATGTGGTATCTTGTACCGGCTCAGATATTATACACCTTACAATTGATCTCTGAGCTCAAACCCATTCCATTCTCAACGTATTACTGTTGAATATAAGGTGCTGGTTGATTTATAAAATGCATATTCAGGTTGATTATGATGATATAGGATTCATGTATCTACATGTATTTATGAGTAATTGTCTGATTTTAATTAATTTAGAAATATAAAAAGACAAGCTTTGCAATTTGATGGAAACAATTTTATAATCATGAAACCTTGTACTATACGTACCAAGGAACGATGGTAACTGAAATTCTGTTGTGCATTAAATCCAACAAAAATAACGAAAACCATGGTTCAACAAACGCTATCGAATCTCCTACGAAGTCTATGAGCAGTTTAAACTCCGCCTACTTTATTGCACGGTTAAGGATGACGTAATAAAACTGATGCAATCTGCACCGCCCTATTCAGCGTTTGGTCACGTAGCGCACAAACTCGACTTATTTTCTCCATATCAGGGTTTCGGCAAATTTTATGCGATATATTTTTCAAATTTCAAATGAAATGCGGACATTTCATTGGACGAGAAATAAGGACAAACTGTAACATTCTATAGATAGCGACTGCGTCATCAAGCTAACACTAGCTAGTCTCTATCATAGGACGCATCACTATCAAAATTTTGATTTTTCTACATACGCGCGGCGGTAAAAAGTCGGGAAATAGTAGGCCTACCGTTTGGTTTCCTTTAATAATGAGATCAAACAAATATCAACTGATCAAAAAAGATTGCTAAGTTTATATATTGGATGTTATATTTGTCGTTGCATGCGGTTATTTCGACATTTCAGTGTACATGTTTTTATCTATGTCAAAGTTTATAATGGATAATGAGTTGCATGACATCATCGTACAAATACATTTGCGCAATACAAAATTGTGTTGTATTAATAAAGTTGTCATAACGAATATCAAATAATAATCTGAAATTTGATTTGTTTGTTGTTGGTTTTTTTTTTCAAGTAAAGTTAATACATTACGTGGCGTAATGTACGCGTAAGGGAAGTACCGAATACGTTAAGAATTTTGATAATTTTTCAGTTATGTACGGCGGCCGATTCAGCTAACCAGTTTTCCTGGACTGTATTCTAATCAATACTTACTACATTACAAGGAACTGACAACTTCTCCACATCCGGAGGAAATTTCTCGAAGTGTTCGGGAAGTGTCGCGACCGGGAGTCGAACCTGGATTGCCGCGTTACAAATCCAGCGCACTCACGTCTGCTGGACATGAGGTGAAAACATGGCATGTTTTTTACCTAAAATATGTCATTCAATATGTATTGTAATACACATGTGATCAGTCCTTGTGGATCGACCTTTTTACCACCCTGTAAGTTCCAGCCTTTATCATGCTCGTATTAAGTCATGATACTACAGTTCATAACCTGTGGTGTACACTGTTGTTTCCATGTTTTGAAAGGCATTACAGAGACTGAAACGGCCATATGTTTTCTGGTCTAAGTGTAATGGATAAATCTATTATTGATACACGCCTAGCTACTTCTCTGTTTTGAGGGGTCCATTTCATTTGGAAAGACCTGTACTTTTATAACTTATATCGTGCTTAAATTGCGTTATGTATATAATTATGAAACTACGTTTGTTAGACCCAATAATCAAACTGTAATGTATATTTATCATTCGTTCAGTGCAAAATGTATTTCGTCGTGTGATTCAAATTATCAGTTCGTTATGTGGTTATAACAATTTGTTTAGTTTATTAGTCACGTGTCATGCACAAAAATCAATTTATAATGTACAAACTACTTCGTTCTATTGTAAATCCAATTATTTGTCTGCAAAGATCAGTTAGTCGTGTTTGGTTTTCAATTTGTTATGTACATACAACGTTCGTTGAACAGCAAATATTTATTTTATTATACAAGTGCAACGATATGTCGTTATGCAGTTCAAATATAACGTTATACATGTACATAGAATTTAAATCGTTATGCAAAAAATAAACAGTTTCTTTATAACAACAGCGTTAAACCCATCTGAATAAATGAACACATTTCCAAACGTTTTTGTTTTTATATGGCACTAAAACAGTGTACACATTTATAAAAACTGGCTGAAACAATCTTATATGTAGTTCAGTTTGCATCATTGAATGGATCATTTTCTTCGGCAAGTTTTAATGTCCATAGATCCGTTTTCATTGTGTCTAACCAATCATTATATTGCTTTTTAATTTCTGTAATGCCAACAACCCAAAACAGATGTTAAGACTATCTACAATCTCACTCCAAGACATAATATTATCCCAACTGACTGTGGATAACAATTGATCAAAGTACATGTCAATATATGTTCTTGGTCGTCAAACATTAATGTGAGGAATGATCAACCTCGCATCTGTAACATTACTGACCAACAACATTACCAAGACACTCGTACAATGTCTTTTTACATGCAAAATAAATGTCCATAATCACACCTGGTTTGTTTTCTCATTCTTTTTTTAAAAAGTGTTGGGACAGTAGATTTGTCGACGGATTTTACCAACAGTATTTGCATAACTTTGAGATTCTATTGAATTTGATTTATCAACAACGTCTTAAGGAACTCGCAAGACGATGAATGCTTAAAATGTTCCACCCTACGACTGTGAGTTTCCTACCACTACTGGTGAAAAAAATGTTTCAAGAAAAAAACGTTGTCACTGAAAACCCGTATAATAAACTCCGTCTTTGAATAACTGAACCTCATTTGGAGTCATATTAGTGTAGACCAAGTCTCAAACGATAAGAGAAGGTCTTCGAAGAACTTGTAAACTGTATACAGTCAAATCAGTGCACTAAGGCCATTCCTTAAAGGACGAAGACGTATGGTCCCCTCAATCCGTTCCCGAAGTGACTTACATGTATATAGGTCATAGTCCCGCACAACAGAAACTTAAACTGGGTAACCTTGGACGATACGATATTTGGTAATGACCATGACCCGGATCTAGGTCTTAATCCATCTACACCTCCAGTAATAAGCTTTATTTGCTACTCCTCCGCATCCTCTTAAATTGTGTCCATAGTATGGATTCCAA
Organism: Lutraria lutraria; assembly: GCA_964023205.1. NCBI lineage: Eukaryota > Metazoa > Mollusca > Bivalvia > Venerida > Mactridae > Lutraria > Lutraria lutraria. The sequence goes on from OZ026844.1 coordinate 34,925,088, forward strand.
ACTGGCTACGTACCTGCTTGTTATTTTTACGGAGTATTTAGTATATTTGTAGTATATGTATATTTGCGCTTTAACTAAAAAATCAAGTGAAATCAGTCTGTACGTGGTGTAGAATCGCTACGAGAAGCTGAAATGCCTGACGCAAGATGACCGAATCCCGTGGGAATAATTTTTTGATCATTTTAATTTTCCAATATAAGCCTATACATCTATATGAAATAGAGAAAATCCCAGGGCAGGGCCAATTTCGACACAGGATAATAATTTGAACAAACTTGGTAGAGGTCCACTAGACGATGCTATACACACCAAATATCTGAGCTCTATGCATTTTATAATATAGTTTCTGACAAGATTCTTTTTAATTTTCCTATATAAGTCTATGTAAAATCAAGTTACACCTGGGGCGGAGCCAATTTTGACCCCAGGGGCATACTTTGACAAACTTAGTAGAGGTCCACTAGACAATGCTACACACTAAATATCCAAGCTCCATGCTCTTTGATCTAAATTTTTCTGTGGATACTAAACAGTTCCCTATTATTTTTAAAAGTCGAATTCTAGATTGCTATAAACAAGAATGGGCTACTAATATTGATAAAAGCTCAGTTTTAAGTAATTACAAGCATTTTAAAACATCTTGTTATGAAAACTATATTGATATTCTTCCGAAAGACCTTAGATTTTATTTTTGTAGATTAAGACTATCTGTGCATCCTTTATTGATACAAACAGGTCGAATTTCAAATAATTTCATACCTCGTGAAAAAAGAATTTGTATTTTTTGTGATAAGTCAGATCTAGAAGATGAGTTTCATTTTATTTGCATTTGGCCAAAATATTTATCATTACGTAAAAAATACATAAAGAGATTTTTCTATGTACAATTTGTTTGACCTTTTAACATCTGATAATAAAAGTATTTTTTTTTAACTTAGCGAAATATGTAAAAGAAGCCCTGTTGTTAAGATCTTCATACAGGACTAGTTAACTTCTCTTTGATGTGTTGATTATATATTATATCTGCATATTTTGCTTATATATAAATGATAATTTGTATATTTAGTTTCCCTAATCCTCTGTTTTGTTTCCAACTTATTTATGTTTACTCCCATGTCGCATGTAAATTATGTATATATTTGCACTATGTAAAAAATGATGAGCCTTGGCTCAAGTCAAGTAATAAATTATATGTTCTGTTCTTTTCTGTCCATGCCCAGTGGTTTCAGACAAGAAGAGTTTTTAAGTATTTCCTATTGGTTGCCATGGCAACCAGAATTTTAATGAAATTTAATTTTAATAACTTTGGTAGAGCTTCATGCAAGGAATATCTCTGTAATGTTTCGTTGAAATTGGCTACCTGCTTAAAAAGGAGATGCTGTTTAAAGCAATTGTTGACGTACGGACGGACGGACGACGGACATCGCGTGATCACATTATCTCACCTTGAGCACTATGTGTTCTGGTGAGCTATAAAAACAAGTACTAAAAACATACAATAATGCTAACTTTGAAATAATAAAAAGAAAAACACCATGAATGTAGTAAAGAAAATGTACAACTATATTATCAACTAAATAAGCCACACCAACAGAGGCGGATCCAGGATTTCAGGCTGGGTGGAGTGTAATATTTAGGAAAGTTGGCAGTTGGGGTGCATGATATTAAAGCGCACGCTATTATAATTGCAGTATCCACGCTGGTCATGATAAGACAAAAATATCAGAGCGCTTCAGAGTTAAATGATATTTCATTTCCATCCATGCATGGTCACCCCTCACCCCTGAAGCCGCCAGTGCTTATAACTATTGCAGTCAATCATAATCATAAGTTGATATTTCATTGTTCCATATATGCCTATAAATGTGTTGTGCTGTCGCTGCAGTAAGGTATAACCTGCAGAAAGTCTACACATCAAATGCACTCAGTATGGAAAACAATTACATGTTATAGTATTACTTTTCTCCTAAGAAAATGAACCTGTACGAAGTCGTACCTTTGGTACCAACGTTGACATGGTTTGAAAGTACACGACTTTTACAAATTGAGTACGAGTTACAAAATCATGGCCCCGATGTTATAAAAATACGGTCCCCACGCATCTTGTCTTTTAAAATGTCTAATTAAATCAATGAGTATTGATTTAAACAATAATGATATTAATAAAAAGTGCATTGGTCTGACAGCATAATTGATCTGAACATGTATTAAACATTATTCAGCTTTCTTTTTTTTATCTTAATACTTTGAAAGTGGAATGGAATTTTGAGCTCTGGGACTGTTCTCAAGTTTTATAACATCGGGACATGTACCAAATATAATCCGAAACACTTACATGTTTTAGTGAATGCCCGACTTGCAACATGCCGATTGCGCGACCGCGCTCTTGGATGTAACAATATCATATCAATTCTAAAAGTCAAATCACATACCTTATTCTTATGGTGAATGGAAATCGAGATAATCTAAACGAATGATAAAAATTGATATTTTTGCTCGCGAAAATTGGTGAAATTAGACGCGAAACTGCTGGATCGTCACGACTGAAAGATTTTATGTGCAACTATTAGTCAAACAATTTTATATACTGTTTCAAGCAAATTCATTAAATTTTACACACCTTCTTCTTACATTGTTTGTGAGGAGTCCGTTAATTTGGATATACCTGCATAACCAAAAGAATTTCGTGCGCGAGTCTGTGTATATGCACGTGCCCACAGGCAGAAGTAACGGACCTGTACGTACGTGATGGTAAAATTGTAACTAATTCATAAATAAATGTAAATACATAAAACACAATAACTTAACCAATAATTACCTTAAATGAAAAATAAAATAGGTTTTTCCGACCAAACGAAATCGGGTTAATTTCTAGCATTTCTTGTTTGATTTTAAGTAAAGGATATGTCTAGGAACTTAGTTTTGGTCTAATTTGGTGCAAAAATATATACTTAATTATTTGTAGCATAAGTCAAGTTATTTGTTTAGCTATTATAATATTTGCGGTGTTATCTGCGGTGTGAATTATTTGCGGGGTTTTAAATTGGCTGAAACTTATCAACCGCCAAAATAGCGAATATTAAACCACCGCCAAAATTTCAACGTATACAGTACCTGAAACCGCTGCAAACTTTGATTCCGTAATATTGCTTTATAATTTTGTGTTTTGTAAAGGCGGTGCTCATTCACCGAAACGAAGAGATGTACGCCTTCTTATAGTACATGTATATATACCAGTTGAATGCCGTGAATCATTGAATGGGGTCAAATTTTAGGACAATTTTATTTTTCATTCAAGATTATTATGGGTTTAGTTATTTTGTTTAATGTAATATTTATTACAATTTTACCATCACGTACAGGTCCGTTTCTTCTGCCTGTGCACGTGCCCAGAGCTATAATCGGAAAAAAGCTAGATTTGAAGAATGTATCGTTTGTATAAACAATGGGTATGTCCTTGTTACCGCAGGTCTGTGTATTTAAAAGTAGTCCATCCATCGTTACTTCAAATCACAGGTGCCGGATGTATCTGGTCTGACACATATATATATATATATATATTAATATTATGTGTATATTGGGGGCGTGTCAGACCAGATACGTCAGGCACCTGTGCTTCAAATGATATAAGGCATAACATTTACCTGTCCATCATGTTGGATGTTTCCATGTTGTCCCCATACGTGTCCAGAGTAAGTGACAATTTATTGTCTGAATCGCAATCTGACATGTTGGTAACCGCAATATGCCATCTATAACGACCGTCGACGATGTGTGAGACAGACAGGTATCAACCTCGTAAATCGGTCTGTGTAGAATATACCTGATCACAGGTTCTTCAGCGCATTGAGTGCTACCCGAATGTGAATCACATGGCCAGGTCCATAGGTTATAAAACTTTAGAATTTATAGTATTTTATCTCAAATCCGTTTTTGAAGTATTATATGGATAAAAAGATAAAGTTGATTAGTGTATAAATTAATGCATATTTAGATAGATTATGCTGTCAGAATAATGTATCAATTAACATGTATGATCGTAATTAACTTTTCAAAAGATAGAAACATATCATTGTACAAAATAGAAGATTGAGTTCGGAGACGGATCTCAAGTTTTATAACCTATAGGACATAATCTTTCCTAAGCAGATCTGGTAGACTTGGACCTCTTACTCGGTCGATATCTCGGAATTTTAAAAGTGTCGGGTTAGAAATGTCCCTATAAGTGCATATTACAGGCATGTGGTAATGCAAAAATGCAATTGTAATGCATTGCAATGCATTACAATTTCCCAAGTAATTCAATCTAATGTGCAATTCAGTGTTGTTGTTTTTTCATTACATGTAATTGTAATTTAATGCATTACACCTTAAAAAATAGGTGTAATGCAGGTGCATTACAATGCATTACATTGAATTACATTAGTAAAAAAGGACATGTACTGATTGTATTATTCATTTATTAAACTTAACAATAATGAATCTATAGCAAAGTAATACCAGTTGGGAATGATCGAGGGATATGTTTTCAAAATCTGTTTACCAGTCAAACAATAACCTGCTTATACATGTACTGTTGTAGTGACACTCATAGTAGTCAAAAGATTCAAATTAAGTCATTATCTTAATTCATCTATTGACAGTGTCTATTGATCATAATTAAATTATCATTTAACAATTGACCATGAAACTTTGTACACAAATGTTTGCTGAGAGGTGTTAACATTTCAATCAGATGAGAGTATATATATACAGGTATATCATTGTGTCCAAATATGGGACGTCCCAGTGGCGAGGGTAAATAAACTCAATGTAGTAGTAGTGTCCAAATAGAGTTAACACTTCATTTGGCAAAAATGAACAGCCTTGATCAGTTCAACATTCCAGACAATTTATTTGACAAAAGTGAGACTTTTTAGGCAAAATGCCGACACTGTCCATCTGTTATATCAGGAAGTTAAAATTGAGCAAAATGTAATTGTAATTTAATGCATTACATGATAAAATCCATGTAATTGTAATTAAATGCACTAGCTGTTTCAGCAATGTAATCGTAATGTAATGCACCCCATGTCTGCTATATTATGGTTGAAAAATAGTTTAAATACATAAGATTAGACGTGTTCACATAAATTATGCTGACATTCTTATGTATAAATATATTCATTACTGTCGAAGCATAAGTTAGAAACATTAAAAGACAATATATATATATATATTATTTTATAAGATTTAAAGTACGTTTTATAACCTCGCTAGGTCTCGTACTCATATTGGGAGGGTCCACTTCGAAGAAGTTGGCTGGTTACCGGTTCACTTAAGAATTGATTCCCTTATCCTTGGTCATGTACATAAGATTCACTATAATAGTGCACCAAGCCACGTAAATGAAAATTTTAAATTGACTAATGAGGTACACTATAACTCCACTCGTCTTGGAGATAGTAATAGTTTTAAAAGGGTTTGGGGAAGAAATCTTTTGCGTTTAATGGCTGCCAGTTATGGAACAGGTTACCACCACTTTATCTAAAAAAAAGTCCTAGTCATTTTAAAAAAGCTGAAAAGAATCATTTTATACAGTCTGTAACAGTTAAGTCCTTTTATTCTGGTCATTTTTAATTATTTAAACTTTTATTTTATCTTTCAGTATTATAGATTTTAGTATTACCTGTTCAATGTCAAGAATTTTCCTGATAGTTGTGTTAGAATATATATATGCTATGAAAATGTATGTACAATAATTTATTGATTAATTAATTTGCCTTTCCATCAAATTCTATGGACCGCAATCGAAGTAAGTCGGCTTTAATGCCTTAATTCTTTTTGTGTCATCCCTAGTATTGATTATGTGTCATTACTGTTCACATGTTATTATATGTCGACATTGAATTTGTATTGTTCTTGTGACAAGTGCTCATTTTACCTGAATAAAACTATCTGTTTATACACATGGGCATGGGTACTTTTCGCTTGAAGTTCGTCTTTTTGTCAAATAGGTTACGTTTTGCTATCATTAATGTCTTTGAGCTCCTGTAATTTTCTAAAATTTCACGGCATGCAACATGGAGAAATCTGCCGAAATTGAGAAAGAAACCGAGTTTGAAGAGAAATGTATAGATGACAAGAACACAGTTGATGGTGTAGATCCGGAGGGTGAAGAAACACAAAAGAAGAAGAAAAAGAAACGAAAGAAGAAGAAAGGTTTCGCATTTATTTACTTAAGTGTATAAACTTTCGGACGTAATATTTCGGATATGATTATTTCATATTTCTGTTTTACACGACGCTGTCACATTGCGTTAGCATGGGCCACGCAAATAGAATTTGAAATACATCATCACTATCCAATATACTGTCAAAGAAATTACATAAAGTGTCATCTATGCATTGTATCTTAATTTGTATTCTTAAAACCAAACATGACTCAACATTGCTTCTAAATACTTTCTTACAACATCAACATTCATTTAAAGATTGAATAGAACATTACCTAAAAATCCTTGCATAATTCAGATAAAATATATGTGAAAAGAAAGTCTTCTAATAAAATATTGTGTTTAAAAAAACAAATTTATGGTCCTCAAACATGCAACTGGATTTTGCAATCTGTCTTGCTCTTGTCTATATAGTGTTATCTTATGATTATAGATCATAGTACTGTTAGTAGTATAGACTAGTATCATTCTCTACCTGAACAGAGTTGGTATATTATAAAGTCTTCTTGAACATGGTTAAGTGACATACATGCATCAAATTGAATGTTTATTTTTTGCTTACAGCGTACTTTGAAAATATTTCATGCAGATTGTCACATATTTAGGAAGAGTTTTCTTAATTAAAACTCATCTACTTATTTATTGAAGGTGGTGATGAAGAGGGAACCTCTGGAGACAAGGTAGATGTTGATAATTTGACAGAACAGCTTGATGAACAGAAAATAAATGAAGCAGGAGATGGCAAGGGGGCAGGTTTGGAAACTTAGATCATGGATGCTTTGTTTAGGCAAAGACCTATACATACACAGATAAGCAACAAGTCTAATTCTCACAAAGTCACGCGGCAGATTGACAAAATCTCGCAAAATCACCTTTACTTATTGCCCATTTTCTATTGAAGATATATTAAAGTAAATTATATCTTGCAATACAGCAAGACATTCCCCTACAAAATGATACCTAGTTGAAAAAAATTGGAGCACAAAAAAAGTTTTATGCAAAATACAAAGGCCCATGCATGAACCTTATATCGTATATTTTGTCATTTTTCTGCTATACTGGTTGAATTTAAAGAAATTTATTAACAAATCATATTGAAAATATTTTCTTGCATCAGAAAAATAGGCACTTAATGACATGGTTGAAAAATCATTAATGAGATTTGCACAAATTTTAAGTAGTTTGTAAAATACAAAAATCTGCGTACATAAATAGCATTTTCTACTGACGCTTACAGGAGTTTCTTATATATATGTATGTATAGGTCTTTGGTTTAGGCAAGAATACATTTAACTACAAATCATAATGTACCTTATGATCCAATTTTGTTTACATGCGATTTCACTTAAGGGGATTCCTTTCTGATTTAATGTTCACCTGCGAAGGTTGTAACCGAATCTTTTATGATAATTTACAGAAGGAGAAGATGGTGAAAAAAAGAAAAAAAAGAAGAAAAAGAAAAAGGGAGGTAAGCTAATTTCTATTTCATCTGTTCAGTTCATTGAAACAATGATAAGCAAGCGTGAATTAAAAATACATGATTAATATATTTTATATTGAATTGTGAGTCACTTTTCTTACCTATGGGATTATATATTAAATAAACAAGTCACTTTCTGTACTTCATCAACATCTATGTTTGTTTTGTCTATTTGACCTTGTGAACAATCATGAGAAACAATTACATGTTTTGCGCTATATTTAACTTACTGTTTTACATCTCCAGAGTTTTCACAGAAGGATATCAGATTTCTACATTTCAGTGCCGTTTTTACAATGGGACATTTAATATATTGTCAGTTTCGAATACTTTACCAAGCACCCAAATGTAACTTTATAACACTTGTGATCTTTATCTTATAAAATATTTTTCTAGGTGGCCTAAAGCAGCAGACAGTACCTCCATCGGTTGCTGTTGCAGAATTGTTTCCTGATGGACAATTTCCAGAGGGTGAGATCATGGACCATCCAATTGCAGCCAATGAGTATGTTATTAAAGAAAGGTTCATGCTAATGAAACCTTGTTTATTATACAAAATTCCACCTAGTTTTTGAGATAAATATATTTCGAATGATGCTGCAAAATTATGAATGAGCTTGTTACTAAATGTACCATGATTATGACAGATATAGGGGATCTTGAATGAGCACGAATGTAAGATTCTATTTATCACATAGCGTAAAAACGATCACAGAAAATGAAACAGACCATAGGATGACCCATGTACAAGACGTCTAGTGTAGGCTGTTCACTACTGTGCGCTACCGCAAAAAAGTAGTGCATGTTTCTATTAATCGTTTGCAATAAAATGCAAGATAAAAGACATAAAATCGTTATTTTATTTACACAAACATCATTTTATTCTTATCATGAATATTGAAATCACTTATAAAACAAATTAAACAACATTAAACATAAATCCGCAATTCGTCCCTGACCTTGTCATAGAAATATGTGTACTGAAATGTTCATGTGTGTCAATATTTAAAATACCCATCATATTTCTCTTAGTTATTTAAACTGTGTATTGTGACCATTTAAAAACGTGTAAATTGGATTTATTGAATCACTGGGTGTCACTGTCAGAGTCCAGGATACAGTCTTTTCCTCGCAGGCTGAACTGGAGTAGAATTGTGTTGATAGTTTAATCGGTTTGTCTGCTGTGTAGCGGGTTTCAATGAATGGTAGCAACCTTGTGCTTTCAATTTCAAATTCACAATCACTGTCACACAATATAAAAAGTTCCAAACCCTCGATACACACATTCCGATTAACTACAGATTTGCCTCGCCCATCAATGTTGACGAAATCGCCTTGTAAGAATTGAAAGTCGGCTATGTTTACAAATATCGTAGTAGCGTAGTAATATAAAATATGCAAATGTAATGATTTGGCTAATTTGAATGTTTATTGCACGATTTGGCAGTGCCGAACGATATTTCCGGCACGAGTTTACGGCACTCCTGGACCACAGGTTATGTGATAAAACTACTTCCACTACATTAGACAAATTGAAGTTTATTTTAAGTACATGCAATTAAAACATGCATGTATGCAATACATTGAAATCCACTTCTAATAAATCCATTAGTTAGTTATCATTCTGGAATTGGAGTTAAATCTGACTCTTAAATCTTTTATTCAGTCAGACTGCCAAAGACAGATTTACAAGTGAAGAGAAAAGAGCATTAGATAGAGCCAACAATTACTTGTATCAAGAAGTGAGACAAGCATCAGAAGCACACAGACAGGTAAGGTTTAACATAACAATGGTGGTATTCATCACCTTCAGTAACAGCTCTAGTTATATTTTGTTCAGAAATGAATACTGGACAGATTTACATTCAGCCAAGATAATGAAAATATATTTTAATAATGATTTTAGTTAAAAAAATTACAAGCAAACCTGGGTGATTGTCACCTATAAGACAGGGACAGGTATCAATGGATTGTAACACTCCAGGGACCAAAAAATGCACATGTTAAACGTAGTGTGTATAAACGTTCCTATGATTCAATAATGTTATCTACTTTCAAGATCATTATATTCCAGCATTCCCTAATGACATTTTCCTACTACAACAACAACTGGGGTTCTGATCCCTGTTGCGGCAGGTCTCACCGTCATACAAATCTGTGAAAAATTTGACATAAAATGCCAAATTCATCTCTATGTTGAGTAGTTGCCGATTCCTTGTGGAATGATCAGTTTGTACTGGTTAGAATAGAATACATTCCAGTAAAACTTTATAGGTCAACTGATTACTGTAATTATATAACTGAAAAAAGTTGTTAAGCCTATTGAAACAGAATGAATTAAAAGTAACAATTTGTTTTTGTATCTAATAAAGAATGTGATAATTCAGTGTTAAGTTAAGTGGGAGCGGTGGTCCAGTGGTAGGACGCTTGCTTTGGGATCGTAAGGTCCCTGGTTCAAATCCCGCCCGGACCATCGGAATTTTTCTGAGCAAAAAATTTATCCCACGTTTGCTCCTCTCCACCCAGGTGTTTAAATGGGTACCTGTGAGGATAATAAGTCAATGTTCCGTGGCTGCCTACGGCGCCGAATGTTAACGGACGACCTATAACCCAGTGATCGGGGGGTAACTTGTGAAAGTCTGTTGAATATGTATATAATTTCAGACTATAAACCTAACCTTAACCTTTACTTTAGACCTACTTTGAAATGCTAAATAGTTAGTTTTTGTGTGTCTTTGTAGACTAGGCAATATATGCAGAGTATTATCAAGCCTGGTATGACAATGATTGAGATATGTGAAACATTAGAAGGTATATCTAGAAAAACGATAGGTGAGAAAGGATTGGATGCTGGTTTGGCGTTCCCTACAGGTTGCTCACTAAATCACTGTGCCGCACATTACACACCTAATGCTGGAGATCCTACAGTCCTGCAGTATGATGATGTGTGTAAAATTGACTTTGGGACTCATATAAATGGTATATTGTCTTTTGCTATTAAATACCTTTCTTATATTCTCATAATCATAATAGTTATGTTGTTTTTTACAGATCATTATTAACTGATTACAGGTATATGAGAAATTGTAATGTTTAATATTCATCCAAGAAGTCTTCCTACATTCTGTCTAACACCTGAGGTATACACAAAGTGTAATTTTGAGAATTTAAGCTATACAGATAATGTATCTTTCTTTGCAGGTCATATAATAGACTGTGCATTTACTCTGACATTTAATCCAAAGTATGACAAATTATTAGAAGCTGTAAAAGCAGCTACAAATACTGGAATAAAGGTAGGTGTTACAATTTGTTTTGAAAAATCTTCATATGATACGATACTGTTAACTTTCACTGTCTAGTTAAATAGAAATGAGAACTAATTAGTAAGAAAAATACAACTTAAAATAAAGACTTGAAGATTACTTTGTCATCTGTTTTCAACCGATGTCCCATAGCTTGAACCATAAAAGGACCAAATACATAGTTCCCATATCTACAATATTTACCTCCCTTGGCAGCCATCTTAGTTGGCAAATGTCTTATATGCTTAATAGAAAAAATAAGAAAATTGGTTATTAAACAACTCAATTTATAAGATAACTTAATAATGAAGTTGTTAAAGCCATAAGCACATCAGGTTTAAGAAAATGTAGTTGTCACATATAAATATCCTGTATTTAGAATTATCAAAACAAAAACATAAATATCTTCTATTGATGCTTGTTGAATTTGCCAACAAAGATGGCCGCCAAGGGAGGTAAATATTGTAGATGTGGGAACTATGTATAGGATGACATATTTATACTGATGTTTCTGTTTAAATCACTAGGGTATTATACGGAATATTGTGTCTATATTGTAGGAAGCAGGTATTGACGCTAGGCTTGGTGAAATTGGGTCAGCTATACAGGAGGTTATGGAATCATACGAAGTTGAGTTAGATGGCAAAACATACCAAGTTAAGTCTATACGTAATCTTAATGGTCATTCTATTGGTCCATACAGGATACATGCTGGAAAGACTGTCCCTATAGTCAAAGGTGGAGAACAAACCAAAATGGAGGTATGCTGTAATTACTATAATTTATTCATTTTATCTATTGATCACCAGCCTGGCCTTATCCATTATGCGTGATAGCGCTTTTTCTGTTTTCGAAGAAAAATTCAAGCTATTGTGATCGCAGTGTCTGTGTCATGCAAAACTTTAATGTAGCTCGTAACTCAGAAACATGAAACTTCCTAGGTGGATAGATCTCACTGAGGTGGTGAACAGACGAGCGTTGGAACTGCTTGCGGGGCTTTTGTTTATGACTAATGTTGATCAGAATAGACAATAAACCCTTTTCAGTGTATACTGTCTCAGAAAGTTAATACTGATAAAAAAAGTGGAAAGCAACAAAAGAACATAAACAGCCAGTTCAGCTAATGATTTTGGGTTCACTTCAATTATCTACATATTGCATCCATCAAATTAGTGTGTAGAAATTTTTGGAAAAAACACTTTTCAAGATTAAATAAGTATTGTTAATTAACTTCCGACTGGGGCGTTTGAATAACAATTATCATATGGTTGATGTATTTTGTGAATTTAATTTCTGTGTAGTTTTGGTCTAAAATTGAATTTTCTCTTTATTTTTGTTTACAAGGAAATGGAATTCTATGCCATCGAGACCTTTGGTAGTACGGGTCGCGGCGTTGTCCATGACGATATGGAGACATCACATTATATGAAAAATTTTGAAGTTGGACATGTTCCATTAAGGTAATCCGATCTTACTGATAACTCTTTGAAGTTTTCCTATCTGTCATCTGATATAAATACTTGAGCATTATTTTACATCAGCTTCTATTGTGTTCTAGCTAACTACATCATACATGAAAATCAGTTTTAATAGTTTCCTACAAGATCAAGCCCAATTTATGATATTGAAATGATAGTAAGAAATTGATAAATTGGTGCATGTTGGTATATTTTTCTATTGTATATAACTATGTTTCAGGTTACAACGTGCAAAACAACTTTTAAATGTTATAAATCAGAATTTTGGCACATTGGCTTTCTGTCGACGTTGGTTAGATAGAGTAGGTGAGAGTAAATACTTGATGGGACTGAAGAACCTCTGTGATGTTGGCATTTTGGACCCTTACCCACCATTGTGTGATATAAAAGGATGTTACACAGCCCAGTTTGAGCATACCCTATTGCTACGTCCGACATGCAAGGAAATATTAAGTCGAGGTGATGACTATTAATAGATTGTGTAATACTTCACTCTTATTGTCATCTACTCTGTGTGTTTGTATCATTGTTTTACATCTTGATTAAATGACTGAAAAAACCTTCATATTAAGGCCTCCTATTTTACAAACACTTATGTAATGTAAATGTATTTATTGCATACCTATAGCAAAAGGACACTTGCACCATTCATTAATCTTGACATTTTATAAGTGAGTGAAAAGTGACTTCCGACAGAAAATTTCAGTTGTTTTACAGAAAATGTCTTAACAGATTTGTCAATTAAAAAAAAAAAATTTTATATTATAATAATGAAGTGGTCACTATGTAAGGTATACTTTTTGACCAAGAGTCATTTGTTAAATTAGCTTGCTTGATTTAAGGAGATATCAATTGGACTACCCTTTAAATGCTGCTCTTTTAATATTTTTTGCTTTTCAAGGGAATTTGAATGCTTTGAATTTCATGTATAGACTTACAATCTATGCATATAGGTAGTGTTCAGAATTATTATTATTGTCAAATTAATTGTAATTGTTACTGTTAAAGGATGTTTTATTTTTGTTAGTTCAGGGTCTTTGGGTTATTTCATAGACATATCTAAGCTAAGATGGTACTTTTAACATGTACGTAAATAGCTTGAATAAATGTCAGGCCTTTGCTTTCAATAACATGCAATTGTACTAAGAACGATAACTATAATGTTATATTTTTTTCTTAAAATGTAAGGGATAATATTAATGTTAAGAAAAGGCATACTTGACATTAGGTTTGTCTATGAAACAGTCTGTAGTATGTATATGTAGTACTATGTACCTCAAACTTCACATGAGTCCTATTTGAGGTTGCTCTCAAATGTTAATTGTACAGGTGGTAGTAATAAGTTACAATACCTAGTTAAGTTAAATGATGAGTGAATCATACATTGTATATATGATATATCTATCAACATTTTAGTGGAACACTTGCAAAAGTCTCATTTCATGAATATTTTCTAATTCCTGCATAATTTGGTCTTTTCATCCAGGAGTTTATACATCATTATTAATTTTTATCAATAAAATTTACATGAATGAGAATCACTTAATTCTATGGTGTATTTTATAATAATACACACAAAAAATGTTATAAATCTGAATTCATGAAATATTGGCAAAAATGGTAGTTTTTACTGATTCAGTTATTTCGAAATTCACTAAATTGCTTGCTTACTTGGAACTTTACTAAACTACTTATCAGAGATTATACACAAATCCTTTTTAAGCTCGGCTATTGTGATCACTGCATCTGCATTGTGCAAAACTTAATATAGCTCATAACTCAGAAACTATAAGAGGTAGCAACATGAAACTTACAGGTTGATAGATCTCACTGAGGCGGTGAACAGACGAGCGTTGGCACTGCTTGCAGCACTGTTGTTTCTTATATAATCAAAAATAACATGCGAGTAAGTTTTTTGTTACAGCCTCTGAGAACAGATATACCTTATTTGTATGAAAAGTTATTAAAATATATGATGGTGACACTGACCTTGGTTGAGATACTTTTGTGAAATTTGGGCTAGGCTTGCCTCAAACTCATCAACTCCTAGTGTTTCAGAGCTTTTTAACATGTTTCCAGTTTTACAAATACTTGGATTCTGAAATCTATGGATCTAATATCAGAATTTTATCATTCATGCCTCTTTTAGAGAACTTCTAAAGGGGACGAATTATAACACAACTTAGATTATCTTTGGATGAAAAAATCTTGTCATATAGTTTGACTTAAATTACAGTTTTTTCTAACATTTTTGTATACATTATAGACTTGCTATGCCCCCCCCCCACATTTTTTATTTTCAGTGCTGAAATGATTGATATAAAAAACTTGTTTTTATTTGTGATCTTTTTTTTTGTTCAATATTGATGAAATAATACATGAATGTATTCATAACCATGCAAAATAAACTACCAGTATAGACTTTGTTTGTTTATTTCTTTATTTTTTAATGTTATACCAGTAACTGCATTCTTAAATGAAGACAGCAGTATTATCAACATTCTTACATCCACTTTAAGTATAGGGTGTATATTCAAGCTTCTTGATACGAACCTCTCCAATATAACAAGCTTGAATTACATACCCAGTACAAGATATTTACCAGTATTTCATGAAGCAGAACTGCAATAAATTATGAAATATTCTTCCAAGACACAGAGTTAGGTGGCTTTAAATAGAATACCTGTAATTCAAGTACATGTATTGTTATTTTCACTTCACAATCGTTCCAAGATAAAATTATACAGTAATCTATCACAGAACTTTACGCCCAGTATAGAAATATAATCCTCTGATAATCACACTAAACATTTAGGTGTATGACAGAAGATTAATCTCATAGCAGCCATCAACCTGAAAGTACAAATAACAAGATTCAGTTGTCATGGCAAATATCGGTCAGTTTTATTTCTGAATTCTCATATTTTCAGGGGTTAAATACCTAAACAAACTGATTTCCTGTAATTTCTGAATAGTAATGCTTCAGCTTCACAGTTTAGAATTGCCTTCCCCATGACATGTCTACATGATAATATTTCTCAACTGTTTTATATTTTTGAAGGCACTTATCTTTCACCAATGGAGAGAAATCCTTTGTTTAAAAATATATTTTGAAAACAAGATGTGTTTTTAAAACACTATACCCCCCCTCAAGGTGACCTACTGACTTGTAGAACCTGTCATGAGGAACCAACATATGAAGTATGATGATCACAGGTGGAAGCATTTTGAATTTATAGGCAAGGTTGAAGTTTGGTACAAACAAACAGGCCAAAAAAACATTATGCCGCCAATCAAACGATAGGGGCATAAAAAGTTTCTGTGAAGTTCAATTAGCTATGTCAGTGCTTACCTCATATCTCCCAAGAGCTTTATTGGTTTGTTGTGCTGAAACTTCTTCAGATAATGCCCAAAGTTGTTGCAATGTTGATGACAGAGATTCTAAATTAGTTACACCCTGAAGAATAAATAAAATGAACCATATGAAACAAAAGTAAAATCAATAAGTTTGTTATCTATTGACCTAAATAATAGCATACAATGTAGTTGCATTTACATTATATTTTTGACAAAATGATGCGAACTTAATTTTATTCAAAATTATTACATGTAGTATTTTTTACATAAATGAGCTTTTATTAACTACCTGTACATAAATATATAACAACATCTTAGTATCAGTAGCTAAACATTTATGACTCCAAAGAAGACCAAGTATTACATATTTTAATATACGTACATACCGTTAAGTTAATAATTCTGTAAGCTGTTTGAAACATGTAATAATGGAATGATTTTATATTACTGTCTGAGTACTTCTCAGTCAGGACAAATAATTAGGCCAGAAACTGAGTTCCATATACCGGTAATTACTGAACTAAAATTCACTCAAAACAATTATTGATAATTGATGCTAAAAATAAAAGTACCAAGAATAGTCTAATAAATACCCCCAGCATAAAAAGTAATCAACAGTGCTCTCCCATTTGATCCTTAAAATGGCATTTTGATTCTTAAAATAAGCAAAACAAAGCTTTTGTCCCTTGAAAATTTAATATTACATTAGTAGGAATATTTGTTGACCCTTTTAAGTAATTATCAGCTAAGGTCATTTTTTATCCTCAACTTTTAACATCTAGTAAGAACACCGCATATACAACCTGTCAAATAAGTGTTCGACAGATTTTAGATGCATTAGTTGTAATATGAAGGATGCAATTAAGTATCGAAGAAGAGTCAGTATTTTATTTTTTTCTCAACAAGGGTAGGAGTTAATTAAGGGGAGAGCTTTTATTGGGAAATGTTTGACTAGGTAATTATGAAGTCAGCAAAGACAATACAATTAGTACAAACTTAAAATATACCGATTTATAAATTTGTACATTATTAAAATATTACTGCTGCTAGATAGATAAACAAGAGGGCCAAGATGGCCCTTTATCACTCACCTGAGAACAAAGTCAAAATAATTAATGAACAGATAATATCAGGTGAGCTAAAAATAAGAACCATGCCAAAAATTCACTTCTTTACACAGGAAGTCCCTCTATGATTAGGCATGTAGAGTACAACCTCTCCAGAGCAACAACCACTATAAAAACACCTTCAAAATTTCCCTAAGTGGATATTTACTATACATTTTACTTCTGTTGAACAACAACCTCTAAATAACAGCTAATGTTTGCAGCTCCCACAGGGTGTTGCTCTACAGAAGTTGTATATATTTTATATGTAAAATTAGTTAATAAATAATTTGAATTGATACAGCCTGAAAAGTCAGAGTAAACAATGAATATTCTTGCATAGCAGATGGGAACTTCCAGTACTTGGCACTGGAAAAGAACGGTCACCCAAAAGTGTCTAACACATCACATACAGCCACTGACATCCATTAATGACAATAGTGTGCATGAATGAATGCGTGGCGGCGTCAATTCATTTCTGCTACAGGGAAAGAGTGCTTTTTGTTCTGAAAAAATGGCAAAAAAGGAAAAGATTCATATACCTGCTGAAAATGGTATGCAAATATATAATTATGTAAGTAGTGATATAAACGTTTTAAATAAAGTCACATTATAGATTTGCCCGCAAAGTTAATTGGAAAGTTATCAATCCTAGATATATACATTGTACTAAAATCAGTTATACAACTTTTAAATATACCCAAAGTTTATTTAGATAAACTATAGGCAAGAATTTTGCAAACACTATAACTAAGTGCAGGATGAATCAAGCATGGGAATAATGAAATTTTCTCCTTCAAATCATATATACTCTTAGCTTACATACAACCAAACTGGTCCAGAAATACTTCAACTCTTCAATATCCTTCAATTCTATGACATCACTGTCAGACTAGAGAAATACCACAAAATGTCAATAATTCTTTATGTATACATTAATTCCCTTCATATAGAAAATGGTTGTTTTCTTCTGAGACCCATCATTTATATTCACTCGGCATTGATGCTATGCTAATGTAGCTTCAATTCCACTCAGCTTTTTTGAAATGCAGACATAGTAAGCCACAATCTACAGACTAGTACAATAACAATATATATTTATAGAAACATGCATAAGCAACCCTTCTACATAGCCTGAATTTTACTTTCACAACACAAGTTTCTTTCATATAGGACTTTTCTTCTGAGAAAATGCAGCATTATGGAACTAACTTAGTAATCTCTGAGAAAATGTAGCATTATGGGACTTTTCTCTGTGATAATGTCTCATTATAGAGGACTTTTCTTTAAAATAACGCAGCACTATGGGACTTTTCTATGAGAAAATGTTGCATCATGGGACTTTTCTATGTTGCATCATGGGACTTTTCTCTGAGATACTGTTGCATTATGGGACCTTTCTCTTAGATAATGTTGCATTATGGGACTTTTCTCTTAGATAATGTTACATTATGGGACTTTTCTCTTAGATAATGTTGCATTATGGGACTTTTCTCTTAGATAAGGCAGCATTATGGGACTTTTCTCTGAGATAATGTTGCATTATGGGACTTTTCTCTTAGATAATGTTGCATTATGGGACTTTTCTCTTAGATAATGTTGCATTATGGGACTTTTCTCTTAGATAATGTTGCATTATGGGACTTTTCTCTTAGATAATGTTGCATTATGGGACTTTTCTCTGAGATAATGTTGCATTATGGGACTTTTCTCTTAGATAAGGCATCATTATGGGACTTTTCTCTGAGATAATGTTGCATTACATGGGACTTTTCTCTTAGATAAGGCATCATTATGGGACTTTTCTCTGAGATAATGTTGCATTACATGGGACTTTTCTCTGAGATAATGTTGCATTACATTGGACTTTTCTCTCTACTATATCCTGTGCATCCTTATAATAAGAATATTAAATATGTATTTGTTCTTTTTATGTGTTATTCGAGTGAGTACAGGAAGATAAAACCTTACCAAATCCCAGGCATCCTGTAGAAAACAGAATATTAAATATAAACTCAATCTGACTGGCTAGAAATCCATATGATCACTTTATAACTCAGCAAGCCTATAGCTTTTAAAATTATTGTGGTCACTCAGAAGATTTCAGGTTAAACCTTATACTTGATGTAGTAGTAATTATTCGGATTACGGATACATGAATTCATCAGATAAATTCTATTATAGAAATTGATAAAAATAAACCCTGTCAAATCATTGTCAATTTTACACCGTACAATTATTCAATTCTCTATTCGTACAAAGTTTTGACGATTGAATCATTACAATTATATAAGCATGATACAGTGTATAATATTGATGCTTTATAAAGATGGTACAGCGTATGTAATATACATTGTATATGGCAGTGCATGGATAGATGGAATCATTACAAGAGACAAAGAATATGGTCCCATTATCTAGTTGAACTACAGGCTACGAAAAAAAATTCCTTGAATACTAAGGATGAAATAATATTTTAGTCAAGTTTTGCATTCTAAAGGATTCTAGTGCATCCACAAAATGATGCAAAACTGCTTAAACAAGTAGACAAATTGTATGAATGAAAGCTTTCTATATGTTTTGAAATTGTGCCGTAACTTTGTCTTTTTAAAGTCTATGTAGTGAAAACAGAATGGTAGTCTCTCTTATATGACCATTTGTCTTATGTCACATAATGTGACCCCTACCGTCTTATGTGACCCCACCTGCCTTATCTCTCCAAATTTGGAGCTCCCTTTGAATATCACCTAACACAGATTAGACTGTGTGAAGGAATAAATCAAAACTGGTAAAAAATAAGAGCTTGTTACTATGAAGTGGCCATAATAGTGAGTTGGTTGCTAAGTAAGGGTTTTCTATACAGTCATATATATAAACTCAATTGTCTACATTAATAAGCTCATTAGGCAATAGAAAATTATTTATAGACTGATTCTCATCCAAGTTTAGGGTACATCAACCATTCACAGATCACTACTACTATATGTAATCAATTAAGCTGGTGAGTGGATTTCATTTTTTGACTCCTAGAATACATTGTGTTTACCTTGAGACAATGTACGGTAATTAGAATTCAATCAGCAAAACCATTTGATATCAGTGTTTTGCACCAAGTCATAGCCTTTCCACCTTTGATACTTAGATTAAAAACTTTTGACACAAATTTTTTTTCTAAAACAGGAAGAGATGAGAACCTAGAAATTAATTTTCTGTTGCCATAGCTACTGAATATGGACAGTGCACTTAATACAGAATGAGGCAAGTTTATCTCTGAAAATACTAAACTAAACTAAAATAACAAAGTAAAACAGCAAAATAATTACATACTATGCAAAAATAAAAAATAAGCAAGTACAAAATATACATAATTAATTTCCATATACATTGTACATATTATTTAGTCTTGCAGAGCATAAAGTAAACATGTTTAACAGCTATATATTAGTAGTGTTCTTTGTAATGCTATCATTATCAATCAAATTCAATTGGGGGGGGGGGGGGGTATGCCAAGATGCCATCCTTGGAAAAATGTTTGTTTGTGGTGACCCTACACAAGAATTTTCAGTGGGTAAGTAGGCTGGAAAATATCTTTTTAATTTATTATTTACAGGTCAGTTTTTTTTCTCTTAATAATCAATGACAGTTTTAAAACAATATCCTTTATTCACGGTAGAAAGTTTGTCGGATGAGGTAGCTAACATAGGCTTGACTGTACATAATACCTTCAACTAAACAGTTACGGACAACAATAGCATGGCATCTAAGGAAGATTTAATCAACAACTCCTACAGATAGGTGAGACAGACAATTTACAATCAATAAACTGTGAACAACATTTCTTTATTTTCATTCTTGATGGAGTCTGTCCAAATTGATGGAACAAGACTACACCTTGTTTGATTTTTGCTTTGATTATACCAGACTCAGAAATAACAAATTAGTCAGTTACATAAACATTTAGATAATAAATTTTGAACATGAACATCGTTTCCAATTATCACTCCCCTTCTCATTAGCGTCCTCCAGGAAACTCTTTCCAGAATTAGTGGTTTTATGTTTAAAATTTTTAGGTTCATAAAAAAAGAATTACAGATAAATAGTTCCAATTTAGAGCCCCCCCCCCCCTTTTTTTGAACCCAGTAATGGTTTGGGTGAACTAATTGGAACCAAGCTACTTTTATCAATTGCATATGTTCAAAAAGGTTAGTAAGTACATTGTATAAGTTATAAAGAAGCACTGGTTAACTATCTGTTATACATGTATATAACCAGAACATTAAAAATCCTCACAATCACATACAAAATCATGTTTACAGAACAAGATCAATCTTGATGCATACATGGGAAAAAACATTATGCATGAAACACCTAAATAATCAGCCAAGTTATATAATCCATCATAAATATCAATATACATGACCGCGAGGGCTCAGCGCAACACTGTTGTAACTTGTTCTTATTTCAATATGAGTTACAACACTGTTGCGCTGAGCCCTCGATGTATAGGGCAGTGTAATGGTAGGACACTTGAAGTTACACAAACCAAGATGATACAGTCCATTGTTTCAATAAAAAAACAACTATCAATGACTATTGACATATACAAATGTATAAGTATTTCTAAGAACTTTAAATCACCAAAATTGATACTTTCTGAGAATTCAATAGTTTTATGAAGCATAATGACTAAACTTAAATCTGCCAATACAGACCTATTTCTTCTTCCATTGTATAAATTACGGGTAGCTATTTACATTGGGGCCTTTATTTAAAGGGGAGCATTTACATAGGTTAGACTGTACATGAAATTACTAATTATAGGAGTGTTAAATGATATTTGACAAATTGTATATGGTGTTTTTGCATAACACATAATAAATGCACCATATCAAAATTAAAAACACACTGGTTTTTTTACACACACACAAAAGGACACGATTTCCCTATTCCAAACACCATAAACCACAAAAAAAGCTACAAAAAAAACAACTAAACAGCTACATTAACCATGGCGAAGTTAAAATAAATAAATACAAATCACAAGACAGTTATTTGAGGCATAAATTTATATGCAAATCATGTTAGTATGTGCCTTACCACAATATCAGGATCCTTTTGGATGACTGGTGGAGGAAGCCAGTCGTCTCCACTAGACTGGTAGCCAGCAAAAAGTCATGAATAGTAATTAATTCATAAATAAGACATGAAAGTTGATCAATTTACTTTTTAGTAATGAATACTCATTAAGTCATGAATATTCAATAGTTAACAGTTGGTGAAATTTGGACTACTGATTTACTTCTTCCATTTTTTTTTCTCATTTCCCTTTTTCATAATTTAATTCCACAAAAATTTTAGACGTTCAAACCAAATATCAATAACTGAGTGTAATCATCATGAGATTTCTAATACAGTTCAGATACGAGACATGTAGAGACAGATCTTTAAAAGAAAGAGATAAAAATGGATTAAATGATATCATTTCTTTGTCAATACACCCAAAATGACATAGTTCTACTTTAGCTATGGAGAAAATAAAAGAAGATACACAAAAATAGATCGTAAACGTCTGTAACAGGAGAATATTCCACATAATTTCATTGAACCCTCTGATTATATCACATAATTTAATTATATATTCAAGGATCATTCATAATAACAGAATATTTAGTTTTGTTTCAATACATGGGTTAAAACTTAATTGCTGTTCACAAAGTGAATGGACAGGTATAAAATATATAATACAAAATAGTGGGGAAAATGTGATCATTCCACATCAAATAAAACCGTTACTAATGTGTTTTTAAATGAAATAAAAAAGTGAGAAATTTTCTTAAATCTAGTTCACTTTTTAGACAATTCATATATGCACTTATGTTACATGTTACAATTCTGCGGTGAAAAAAACACACACAAATAATGACTATGATATGATCAGATAGATATTTTAACAAGACATTGAAATTGAGACATCAAATATCTTAGAAAGACATTTGGCACTTACAGAAGGAGGTCAGAACTGCACATACCTAGACATAAGATTAAGTCAAGATTTTTGCTGCAACTCAGATCAAAATTTAATTGGTCTCGACAATTATTTTTAATGTGAGAGATTTAAACAAAGGGAAGTAACCGTTACATATTGCTAAATAGCAACAAATCCCATACTGGACAGTACATTAATCAGGTTTTCTGCCAAAGGTGTTTATACATCATTTCTTTTCAAAGTTTTGGCCTCAGATTTAATCTGATTTTATATTCTAAGGAGTTTTGAATCAGATAATTTGTAAGATACTAAAAAACAATATATTTTCTAAGAACCAGTAAGTTTACCTCGATTTTCTTTTTTCCTGGTTTACTGGGCGAATCTGTAAGCCAAGCTGGTAATGGATTTGGTCTGCTTGACTGAAATATAATTTCATATAAATAAAACAACAGTATAAGACCATTAAGAGCCTAACTGAATGTTAGTTCGGCTTTCCACAGTCGTTACTTGTTCTGCACACATAAATATTTACGCGGACCAAAGCACTACATTTTCTACATCTGCCATGCAATTGTTAGACTGGTTCCCGTTCAATGTTGCAGTTTAAATCCAGTTCAGTTCCCATGGGTACAATGTACTTCCAGAACTTTGATTTTAGATAAATTCATACAGTGATAAAAGGTCAAGCTTTTTTCAAAAGAAAATTTTCACCATATAATTCTATTCATTATCTTTTACCAGAGTAAAGAAAATTTGTTCAACTCACTTCTGAAGATCTGAAGATTTTTAAATCTTCAATTTTGAATTCCTTCCACACAGGAGAAGGTTGTTGTAATATGATTCTCAATGCAGACACATTGACTAACTCAAACTGCATCTGTAAGAAAAATAATAATGCAAAATCACTGGTTTACCAAGTTAAAACTTACACTTCAGTAAAAAAATACTTAGATACCATCTCAACAATAACTTCAAAATCATTACTTTATTTATTTATTTCATCAGATTTATCCCTATTTTCAACATAATTTCACTAATATTGCGAAATTGGCAGGCAGTATTCCCTGTACTTCATTTAGACCTTAACCAGTACTAACCACATTCTATCCGCAAGCTACCCCACAAAATTCAGAGGTTTACAGTCATGGACAGTGTGAGCCCCGCATTGGGTTCAAACTCACAACCTCTCGATCAGTAGACCAAAACTCTAACCACTGAGCTAACTGGGCAGGCTATCAATACTAAAGACTTTGAAATTTTCTTACATTTTTTCTTGTTATGACAAAATAATCTTGTGCCCCAGCTTCAACATGTGGGTTTGACATTAATTTCATCTTCTTCACACAAGTCCGCCATCGTATCTCATTACCTGCAATATTAATAAAGACTATTTATTACACATAACAGTAACTGATCATCTTCAGAAATGTCTCCTTGAGATGAGAAACATTCTTTTAAAGACCTGAGAAATAAACGTATTTGTTATTTTGTGAGCATGTTCCCTTCTTTAGGAAACGTTTACTTGTAACCTTAAATCAGGTTTCGACAAAGCCACTGACTCGTCCGCTCGTAATTACGTGTAGAATTTGTCACAGGACGAGATGAAATTGATGTAAAACTTCTTAGCATGTCTAGCCCTGTACATAAAGTCTAACTTTTCTATTAATTTAAGGTCAAACTGCATTTAAATTCATGGAGATTTGATTTCGTGGATGAGCCGACCCACGAAATCCACGAAATTAAATTCCCAACGAAAATTAATAATTCCACAGTATCTAGATAATTATATTATGCATTGTCAAATTATTCTTCGGCCAATCACTAATTTTGTGATGCACAATTCATTTCATGGATCTCTTGTAGATAAATTAACACAACAACCATTCATATAAAGAAAAGCATTGCAAACATGCTTTTATCTGTCAAAATTATATTTTACATGGTAGTGTAATTTCAAACAAACTCTACTTTGTCCATTTGCAATTGTAATTTACTGAAGGCAAATGTTTTGCCAATTGCTAATAAACTTGAAACTCTATTTAACTTACCATCTTTTGCATCAGCAATTCGACATTTTGCCTTCAGAGTTAAATAGGCTGTGTAACTATTCTTGAAATGAATTTCACCAACCTGAGAAATATAAAACTTATTTTGTAATTGCCATGTGCTATACTTCTGTTAAAAGTTTTATACATTTTTTCCTCAATATTTGAATGATAAACATACCATAAGCCAAATGCTCTCAGGCTAACATAGACTCTATTAAAGTGTATCATCAATAAATAGGTTCCAGTTTTTCAACTTTCAACTTTTTATTGTCATTAATTCTGATATCTCATCATTATTTATATTCAGAATATTCAATATCAAAGACAATGTTCTTATTCTAAATGCAAATTGAAGAAATTCTTACATCCCATGTACCAGCAGTCTAAAATTGGTCCCAATGTGCATTAGTTAATTTGTATGTTGTTAATCATCTCATTCAACAGCTATGATCATTTCAGAGCCACCCAAGAGGGAGCAAGAATAAGATACAGGAGAACCGGGCATTTATATCTCCACTCATATCAAATCCAGTTCCACATGTTTTTTATTGTGCCCCGAGTGAAAAGCACTGATATGCCAGTCTTCAAATTAGTGGGTAACCCCCTGTCTGAAAGGATTTTTTCCTTCTTTAAGTCTTTTGGGGGACAACCTAGTTTTAGAGGGTTTCCTTCATAAAGTATATAGTTGGGCAACCTGTCATAAAATATTAATTCAAAGACTGATATGCACGCCTCTCCCATTATCCTGTGATTTTCTAGACACAGTACTTGACTTGGTAGTTTGGATGGAGACACTGAAAAAGCATCCCTGAGAAACAGTGTATCAAACCAACAAACTTTCATTTACTTATGTCGCGCATAAACACTCGTCCACCAGGTACCATCCCATACATCAGTTTACATGTTTGTATACCTATCACGGCTTTTTTTAGGTAGGGGAAGGGACCTTTTCTTAAAATATGAGGATAAATAACGCATAATTTTGCAAAAGGGGAAGAAAAAACTTGATGTAAATTGATTTTTCGGGGAAAACTGCATGATTTTAAAGAATTTCCCTCAGGGAAGACGCCTGTTAACTACCTCAGCTATAAAAGGAAAAAAGCCCTGCCAATGTTACCATCCCAACTTCAAAGTGACACATGAACATTAAAATAATTAGTTAAAGAACTTTAATTAACAAATAAAATTACCAAGTATGTAATTATAAAATATTCTAAGCTAAATGTATCCAGGGAAGGTTACATACAGTCATGTCCTAGATTCAGTTAAGGATTGTATGAGTATTTATGGTATGCCACAATATCAATCATTTTTCACAATTAAGGTTGGTGGTATAACTATATGGGATGGGACTTAAGAAGAAAATGCTCAGTTTGTTTGTTTCTATCAAACTAAGAATCAATTGTAAGACACAGTCAGGAATTAATTTGTTTGTCGTTCATTAAAAGCTTTGATTCCAACCTCGACATGCTTAGCATTATGTTCTCTATGCATGTCATGGACAATGTGACTTCCCATCATCAGTTTAACCCTCTAAACTATGACTGTTATTGCTAGCAGATCAAGCGATAGAAATACAACATCAAACCATCACAAATATAGACACTGACATTAACATGATAAAAGTAGTACACAACATGCACTACTTTTTAAAGAGCATGAATACATCACCATGGTTACATGTGCCATAGCAACTGAACTGCTATATTTTTTAAATCAATTTAACACTATATCATTATATAAAGTCACAGATGGATAGTTAAAATTCTTTATAAATCAGAAATCACCACTGTCAGGCTGTGATAAATCAGTCTTCGAATTAGTGGGTTGCCCCCTGCCTGAAAGGATGTTTTTCTTTCTTTATTGGGGAACAACCTAGTTTTAGAGAGTTTCCTTCATAAAGTAGGGCAACCTGTCACAAAAAATTATTCAAAGACTGGATCATAATATGTCCTCTCTCCAAGAGCCCACTATCCAATTCAATTCACAGCAGACTACGAGTGTGATAACCTTGACATTAAAAAGATAGTAATAGTCACCACATAAAAAGCATGGAATTGTGTGAGTACAAACAATGTAACCAAGTGAGATCATAGTGCACAACCACATTCACAATGTAGAACCAGTTCTGGTCCAAGTGTGAAACTTCCCAAAATCACATAAATTACCATACACACATGATCGACCAGGGCACAGCTGTGCAAATTGACTTACCTTTTCAGCTTCACCATTATCATTTGAACTGCTTATAGCTGACTTCAATGATAGCTGAGTTTTCTATTACAAGGACAACACATTTCTCTTATTATAATATCAACAGGTTAATAAAGCATTCCTTATTGTACTGATATATATTTTGGTTTACACCCCTTTCCAAAATCATTTCAGAATCATTGACCTGTAAACAGACTGTTCCTTGATTCTGCACCACATGCAGGGGTCAATATCCCAATATTAAACACTTGAAACATCTGTTGAGGATTTACAGCCAAACACACCATTTCTTCAACCAAATGTGTACTAGTCAACAAGACTATTAACCGTATCCATAGCTTGAACTCAGAAACAAGCTCTGTAAACCAAACACTCTCTGGTCTCCCTATTTAGTCTATTCCTTCTCCCTATTTAGCTATGCGGGCAGACTCATTTTTGTTAAAGATACATACATGTAGTTGAATTAATATTAAAAGTCAATGTACAGTGAAATAAATGTTTAATGATGCACTAGCTGCCCTCTACTTAATCAAAATTCTAACATTACCAGTTTTATCATGTGACTTAATTAGTTCAAAATGTATTTATGGAGAAAATACTCTCAGAGTCAAAGGGAAGCAATTCAATATGAAACTCTTATAGTCAGGAATGGCCAATGATTATAATGAGAATAGGTTATAAGGAACTTAATAAGCGTAAATGGAATACATACATTTGATACCTTAAAGATATAGTCTACATTTATGAGACATACGAGCAGTTTTTTCAATCCGGAAGATAGATATCGGCAAGCACAAAAAAATGTCTCGATATCATCTGTAGTGTACGTACGATTAGTTGGACTACTGAAAGATATTAACTTAACAGGAAATGGCCGGGGCATGCAGTCATGATGCAATATTCTTTTGATTTTTACTGTAATAGGAGTAGGAAAATAATGTACCTGGTCTGGGGCTCGAACCCGCGACTGCCTGCTTGCAATATTAAGTCAGATGCTTGTATAGTGCAAATACTCAATCTACAGATGAATATCGAGACATTTCTGAATCTGACTGGGCGATATCTATCTCAATAATAGTTCTGGGTCCCATAACTAAATTGGTCTTTTTTATTTCGTCTTGTTGACCATTTTAGTTATGGAATTGTCCTCTTAAAAAGTCAACAGCTTAAGACGCTTGTTCATGCGTCTATTGAATCAGATCAATTTACATACTTTCCGGAATGCTACGGACTTAATCCAAAGCATTTACGAGGAAAATTTTGAAATTAAGAGTAGCATGAAACATCGGCAATATATTTGATAACTTTCGTCTGTTGAAGGTATATTTTTGGTCATGTTGATAGATTATACTATAATTCATCGAATTATACACAAGTTTTACGGAAATTTGTGTGTTAAATAGGAAAACGAACGCGACTCAGATTGAGTCGTTTACCTGTTAGCTTTTAAAGAACAAGTGGCTTTGACGATGAACTGCAATGCAAACGTATCATCGTCAAAGCCCCTTCGACTATCTCAATAATTAAATAAAATAGCAAAATCATAAAAGCATTGCTCGTACATCTCAGAAATTAGACTAGTCAGATGCTCAACCAACAGAGCTAATTGGGCTGGTGAATATTCCAGCCAATTTATGAATGCATTATAAATTCTACTCAGCTTACCTCCGGGTTTACGATGTTAGACAATGATACGTCGATTATTCGACAGCCAGAATGGAATTCGGATTTCAAATCTGATAAATTTATCGTAACTGGATTCTTTATTGTACAGTGCAATGGTCTTTCTGTCATTTTGAGTCTATAAAATTTAACAAAATCACATTTTAGTTGTCAACCAAGCCGTCCTTGAACTTCAATATATTCGGAATATTTCTATGCTTTTCGCACATTGGGCACCTCGACGGTGTAAGGGAAGTAACTGCTACAATAAATGTCTGACAGTTCGGCCCAATACATTTCGTTCCAAAATTAAATATCTGAACCCAAAACATTCAGATTTAATCCATTAATATCTCATGACTATGATGTGTGATTGAATGTTTTTTTAATAAATCAAAATGAGTTTTTAAATAGTAAATTATGATTAATAGCAAGGACTTATATACATACATGTATATAAGTCCTTGTTAATAGCTATCAATTTTGTAACATATTTGAATATACAATCAGGGTTATAATATAATATAAATGTTTGCCCATCTTGAATAATGAGAGTCATTCAATTAAACCGTATTTTCACAATAAAGTTTCATAATGGCATCAATCAGAAAATATTTCTGGTCCAGTAGATCTCGATGATGTATGCACACAAAATAACATATATATATATGTATTGCAGGGCCTTGAAGCATGCATGAAACTCAGGGAACAATAAACATGTACACATGCGCCCTTGTTGAACCAGTCAAAATACATGTGTATAAAAGTCCTTGTTTCCATGCATAAGATTAAAATATTGTGGGTAGTGTTTTATGATGGCATTTGTATATAACAAGATTGATATTTCTATATATGGTTTATTTATTAAGACTCTCTAACATAGCAATATATCCAAGTGGTCAGTTACAGTGGGCAGTGCTTATCAGTTGTAGCATTTACATGTATTAAGCTCTGATTGGTTAGTATAAGCATAGGATAATGAAACAGCTAGGTAGGCCCAATTAAACTAGACATAATTCGAACTTGATTAAAGCACATGTAGCTAATACCATTTTATTGACAAAGAATCATAATTACAACATTTCAAAGATCCTCAAACTTTATTAATACCCTTATTGAATAATACAGATCTAATAGTGCAAGTACTTCTTAGTATAGTTTTTAATATGAATTAACATTATCTATACATTACGTAATATTATACATTTTGTATTAAATTGATATACAATGTATCTATAGTATACAGTCAAACCCACTTCCGAATAAAGGACTGACCTTGTGAATAAATGCCATTCTTCTAAAAACTGTCGTAATATATCATTTCCAAAGAGTGGCCTAGCTTTATTCACAGGTTTGACTGTATATCTAAACTCAATGAATGGTGACTTGATTTCTAATTTCAAACACAAGTGTAGCATTATTCAGTTGTATATAGTATTTGTATTAATATAATTGGCTGTGGTATCAACCAGTTCTAATAGCTCAGTTGGTTGAGCATCTGACTTGCAAGCAGGAGGTTGAGAGTTTGTGCCCTGGATTGTGAACATTATGTTTCCTCATCCTTTTACGTATACATTAGCACATATATATGATTACAAATGTACATTAATCGAAGAATATGGACCTCTTTCAGATATAAACCAACTTTCAAATCTCCAAATAACCAAGTGGTCACATAAAAGGCAGGTTTTATTATATCTTGATTTAAATTGTATGTTCTGCCTCTGGAAGAAGGTTCATCTCATTCTGTAGACAAAGTCTTTCTGACATCAACGATGAACTAGGATAGGAACCTAACAGATTGTAGTACAGCAGATCTTTAAATGTTCGATCCTTATACTGTATTCTCTGTTGTAAATATATTCCAGTACATGTACTTTCACATGGACCCCAGGATTCCAATGGTCTCAGATGATGTCTAATATTCTGTAAAATAGCAAATAATTCTTTTTGATAATCCAAATGGGCTGATTTTAACATAAATCAATGATTTTGGAATGAAATGTCATGAAATACGGTATTACGTCAAAGATTTCACTCATGAAGAAAGCTAGAGCATCTCATCTGAACTAATACAGTATCATCAGTATGAAAGCACATTACAGTCTCTATGCCCCTAGAGTTGCTTCAATAAATTTTACAATCAAAATGTTGTTTTTTTTTTAAAAAAACAATCACTTATTTTTTTTTCATATCAGACTTATTCCAAAATCAATGAAAAAATCAATGCAATTTAATTTCTGATGCATACTGGATACATGTATATACTGAGCAAGAATTTACATAAAAATGTTAAATGCCTGACTGTAATTACCAAACATACCTTTAAGTATGACCCACTTGACCTTGACCTCCAGACTGTAAGGATGACATTAGCAATTATCGGCATCATGACAAGGCCTACCAAACTCCATCCACATATCCGAGCACCAACTGGGTACTCATAAGAACCATACTTTGGTGGAAGGTATTCCGATATGCTTGTGAAAAATAAAACCTGAACACAAATAAATGCATTTACAGTACAACCTCTGTAGAGCAACACCCTGGGGGAGCAATAAATATTGACCATTGTTTAGAGGTTGTTGCTCTGCAGAGGTTAAATTTATAGTAAATATCAGTTTAGGGAAATTTTGAAGGTGTTGTTACAGAGAGGTTGTTGCTCTACAGAGGTTAAATTTATAGTAAATATCAGCTTAGGGAAATTTTGAACCCTGGAGGGGTTGTACTGTACATATTTCACATACACAGTTACATAGCGGTGAATAAAGACCAAGAAAGAAAGAAAGATAAAAAATACCCTCTTAATGCACGGTTGGCCTTTAATGAGAGGTTTAAATGGTTAATAATTTCAATAAGAAACATTTTAATTGTGGTGAGTAAAATTAGTACTGGTACATAATCAGGAAAATACTTCCTGGTCGGTATAATTTTTTATATAAACTGAAATAATTCTAGAAATAAGCAGAAATATGATTTATTCATTTATTATTTATTTAACTTAACATTACTTACTGCTATTATGATTGGTGAGATAAAAGCTAACGCAATACGTAGAACTCCTGGTATAGATTTACCAATCATCATATTGACATCATTGTCAAAACGATCCAATCCTGAAATATACACAAACAATACACCTCACCTAGAGACTACCTTAAAATTAAGACCACATCATTACAATGAGCTCTTGATTTATCATTGGTCTTCAATATTCCCTAAATATTTGATTCAATACTGAGGCTACCTGAATACTAACACTGTTTATTTTTGATATCATTTAACATTTCATACCACAAAGTTTATAGGATGACAACTCCTTACTGACTTATAGACAAACAGACTATGTTATATTTAAGATAGAAATTAAAGCAGCTCAGTCAATTGATCAATCAATTAATTAATTGATATCAACCAATCAATTAATTTCAAAATCAATGTTTACTAAAAAAGCCATACCATATACCCAGGCCACTACAACAACTTCTACAAAGGCAACTATAGGTCCAAACCAGACACCACCATACCAGTCCATCCAGAGGAATATGTATCCACCAGCCTGTAATAAATAGTTACACCTGAGTTAAAGCCCACTTGTTAGTTAATGAGCATTCATTGACACAAGTCTAGTGATATAACTGTCCAAATTAAACTGTGAACAATTTAGGCTTAATATACATAGAGCTTATTGTTCT
This sequence comes from Lutraria lutraria, assembly GCA_964023205.1. NCBI lineage: Eukaryota > Metazoa > Mollusca > Bivalvia > Venerida > Mactridae > Lutraria > Lutraria lutraria. The sequence continues at coordinate 34,957,634 of OZ026844.1, forward strand.
CATCTCGCCATCTCTAATTCTGCAGATTTGATAGAAATTAGTACAACAAATGACACAATGAATGAATTAAAAATGTTCTAGTAACCAAGACATTCTTGCCCGAAGTTGGTCTTCTTATTAATTTTAATTAGCACTAAACTCTAAGCAGTGAATTAATCATTAGTCCCTTGTATCATATCAGCAGGGAGGTATACAGTAACTGCAAAGGGTTTGAATCATTATATGCTCATTAGCCAATGTTACAATCTAAGCACTGAAGGTATTCAAATTGCCTACCTCTGGAAACAAGAGGTGGGCACTCTTCTACATTACAAACATATAATGACAAATTTTGTTGTACATACCCCAGTACAGGTGATCAGGGACATCAAAAATATAATAATTGACAGCATTGCTAGGCGACAAACACGCTGACCAGCTCTAACTGATGGAAATAAATCTTCTGTCAGCTGCATTAACATATTTATAAGTATCAGCTGAAATATATATTTTAAAAATATGGTTCAGGCCATCCTGAAAAAGTTGATTGCCTGTCATGTGACTCAAACTTAATTTTAACAGTAAGTAGGCAGGTAAGCATATATTTGCTTCTGTAACATTTTATGTTTTATTAAAAACAAACAGCTTGAATAAAGCATGAAAACTGTTTTATTATAAACACGGCTAAATGTTGTTGTGTTTTGTTGTTCGGTACGAACAATAAAGTTATTACCATATTTCAAAAATCGCTCAGTTTTCACTTTTCCATTTTTCAGCTTCCATTAACCTAGCTTCCGCCTAAGAATATAGTTCCGATATTTCAATTCAATGGCTAAATACATATTCAAATATTATGTGCATTTAAGTCAAAATTATATGGCTATGCAATATTGTAAACGAGCAATACAATTCAGTCGTAAAAAATCTAAACAATCCTCTCCATCGGGTTACTTCAATAACTACTATCAGTACACACATTTCAATGAAGGATGACGTCATAATTCTTGTGCTGTACCGGTATATGCTAATTTAGTCTGGTTCCTAGCTTCTATTGTAAACGTATAGAAGTCATCATAGAATTCATGGACAATGCGATGATAACTGTGAGTCAGCCAGATATTTAAAAAAGTGATTCATCAGGAAGTTTCAATCAATTACCGGTAATTTATTATAAATGCTCATAATGTTTAACCTTTTTCTTCGAGCATGTCTTCATGTATGATATATTACATTCTGCATATGTTGAGTATTCAAAGAGGCAGGTAATGTAAACTATATATAATATAATGCTAATTGCTGAACTACTTTTGGTGACCAGATGGGAAACATAAATCAAAGTACTGAAAGCACATGGAATGGGAACAACTGTAACAACTGCACAGCGGGTGTAGAAAAGCGTTCGTAGTACTTACGTCTGCATTAAATTCATGCGCGAATTATCGTTCGTTTTCCAAAACTCACCCTACATAGAAATCAACTTTTGACTGATTTGTAGTTTCGAACAACATCAGAAACTTTGATCTTAACAGTTTCATTGTATTGGTTTTGTATCATGCTTTATTTCTGTGTGACAGTTTTAGAACCAAATACACCATAATACACAATCCCACACCAAAGCAGTTCAGTATACCGGTAGATTGCATTTTAAGAACCATAACTCATACAAGGGAGTAATTAATAACATTAAAGACCTACCTGAGAATCTACACCAGTCAACAGTATAGAAATCATAAAGAAAGCACACCATACTTGTGGTAGAGGGAATGAACTCAATGCTGTAATATATGCAACCATTCCAGTAGCCATACCTATAAAACATCATGTGATTATGAAATATGAGGACCAGTATTAGACAGAGCCGGGCCTACTGTGAATTGGTAATTTTAATGTCATATGCTTTAAATACCAGCTTAGAAATATATACTGGTACAGTCAATCTAAAGACAGAACTAAGAAATGACCAAAACAAGCTTAATTAATTTGGCCTTGGAAAATGTGTACCCCAGTCTAAAATGTTGTACAGGAATTTAAATGCTACAAAGGTATACATTGATTTCCCCAGGTATGAATAGCTCAAGAATTTAGCAAAGCAAGTTTAGCGTAGTTTAAAGCTTAAACATTACCTGCATTTATTACTTCTGTGACATGCACATCATATGCATGAGCCATGTTACCCAACACAGAGAAACAAGTGAGACCACTGAATATAGCAACACTCATGTCTATTATTGGAATCAATACTGAAGTGCTGAAAGTATAGCGTTTTATTAGAGCCTTCATAGAATTGCGTTATCATTGATGATTGAAAAAAAGCATAATTCTGTTGAACAAAGAAGAACAAATTTTATAGACAGTCATTACATGAATAAAATTGCAACAGAAATGATATTACGCCTTTAAAGTTAAACATTGCATTATCTTGTCCTGTTATATTCATTTTTACATTGCAGCAGTTGCTAATATTAACTCTATTGAGGTCACCACAAAGATTTTCTTTGCATACAGTTAGGTTAAGCTGAGTTCTGTTTAGGTTAAATTTATATATTTATTTTACATTAATTGTAGAGCAAGTTCTTACAACTTATATCAACTACTTTCCATGACTGCTCCCTGGATTCTGACCAGTACTCGTGCCAAAAGAAGGGATTGTGAAGGTTCCGGTGTCAACTTCCGCCACAGACGGGATTCGAACCCACAACCTCCAGGTTTGGAGTCTGACGCTCTACCCCTACACCACTGCTCTTCCAATCACAAGTATGTTTACCTGAGACAATTTTGTTTGAACTGAGCATGTGAGCCAAACAGTAGGTTAGCACCCCAACCAAACGACAAGGTGTAGAATGCCATAAGTGATGCTTCTATCCATACCTACAAGAAAGGAAAAGATTTATCTATCATAAATTTTTCTAGACTCTAGATTTCTGCTTTTCTTACACAATCCAGAAACTCTTCACCTAAGCTGGTATTAAACACTTGAAATTTATATGTAAGCAGTATTGAGCACCAGTAATTGCGTACTCATAAATATACTTTGAAGAATTCAACTAATTACTTACAGAATACAAATTTAAACTCAATGGCGTAAATCATAACTGATATACCTGGTATGGTTGAAAATTGGGTTAAACCAACTGAAACTAGAAAACTCAAATTGAATGGTTTCATTCAACCTTTGTTTAAAAAAGTGCCTACTAAATGTAATCATCCTTAAATGACTGAAACGTAAAAAGAATTACCTTTGCATCCAGTACTTTATTGAAATCTGGATAAAAGAAGTAATGTATTCCATCAATCGCTCCAGGTAGCATCAGAGATCGGATAAATATAGAAGCTGTTATAATCAACGGAAATGTCGTTGTTACATACATGATCTGAAGAGTAATTAACATACATAAGTATACCTGTGATAAACAAAATTTGAGATCAGTCTGAGAGACCTGTATACAAGTACAGGTAATCTCATTTTATTTTTGATCCAGTGAATATCAGGTACATTTGTAATTGGTACATTTGAGTCATCAGATTTCAATCAAAACATTAACATTAGTTCATTGATTAAATAACCTATGATTTTGAACTGTTTCATACATACAATGTAGGCAGTACATGGATAATATATGAATATTGGTAATAAAATACCAAATACATTTACAGTGGAAACTCTTCATCGGACTCTGCTAACCTGGACCTCACATCAGTCTAAGAAAGATTCTCAGCCCTCAATAAAGTGTCTTTATTTGATATATTTTTATAAATTTTATATACAGGTACATTATTGTGTATTAATGGTTGGAACACCATGGTCTTCCCTTAAGTGACCTATAATTTTAATGTTGTTTAACCTATGCAAGTGCAGAGAGAGGGAATGGGAAGGAAGAACATAATGGGTGACACAATAAACTTGCAAGGAAAGAAATCTGTGACTTATAAATTTATATCTTATCCTGATCCAACTCAGGGATAATAACACAACAACATGTACATTTTATTCTTCCCTAAAATAAATCTTTCGTATCTAGACACCTGAGTTTTACTCTCGACTTTACCCTGGTTCGGATAATTAAATCAGAGTATGAGACCCAGGTAACACTTTACATGTAGTATTTGATTGCAATGCATCATGGCCTATCAAAAAAGAAAAATCAAAATCTGGCAAGCAAGTAAGAAAATAATTATGTGAACATACAAATGTATGAGAAACGAAACTTGAAATGAAATCACTGAATGCGATAAAATTGCGATCTTGTCTCTAGCAATATTGATGTCCAGCATATAAAAGTTTATACAATATAATATAGATTGGATGGTTTACTTTCTCTGTGGATTTCATGGTCTTTATACTTCCTAGGAATATTATAAGTTTGTAGATTGCCATGTAAAGGAAATACCACCATATAATTGGGGTCATGTCGCTAATGCCTGTGGATAATTGAAGAACTTTATATCTGAAAGTAAAGTGGTGCTAAAATTTAAAAACAAATCTAAAAGCAAAACTGAAAATGAACAGATGGCAAATCATAGAAAAAATGTTAAACTGAAAATTTTAACCAGATGTTTTTAAAACACAATTAAGGGCCCCTAAGGGTGACCTTGACCTTTGACCTACTGACCCTATAATGCAGAGGTCCTGTAGGGTTGTCGTGAGGAACCAACATATGAAGTTTGATCATTGCAGATGGAAGCATTTTGATCTTATAGGTAAGATTAAAGTTTGGTACAAACAAACAGACAACAAGACATACAGACAGTCAAAAAAACGATATGCCCCCAATCTATTGATACTGGAGCATAGAAATCAAAATGAATGGTCATGCTATGCTCTGTCATTCATGAATATATTGAGGAAAAGTATATCATGTAAAATTAAGAATATATTAATATTCTCACTGCCAAAATTCTTCCACAGCAGACATTGGAGCTCCTGTTGTATTAGATATTACGTTAAAACATCCAGTACTTCCAGTGAAATTCTTATCAACATATCTTTCATCACATGGTTGACTGGAGTTGTCATTGGTGAATTCAATGATTGAATTAACCATTGTTGAGTTGCTGTCTCTCACTAGTGCAGTATTTGATTGACAGTACGGAGTATTCCATTGATTGGTGCAAGAGATCCATGGCAATGGACTAGTGAACGAATGGACCAGAAACTGAATGATCCAGCATCGGAAGACACTAGCTACCACCATATAAACACCATATGCAACACATATAGTCACACCAACACCTTAAATTGACATAAAAAAATGGTGTTATCACATATTCAATCACCTTGAAAATTGAATTTTAATGTATATCGACAATTAAGTGGCAAGATCACCTGTATCGTGAAATTGGCATATCCATCGGGCCTTTTATACAATTGAACTTAAAGTCTGTGAACCATTAATAAACAAATTAGATTAGATGATAGCCTTAAATTTTACCTACCTCTGAATATTGGACTTATATCCCAGATTTCGAATGGTCCACGACCAGAAAACTTTGATATTGAATATTCCAGGAAGAACATAGGAATTCCACATACCAGAACCATGGTGACAAAAGGAATCAGAAAAGCTCCTGAAAGTTCATATTAATCTATAAAATTATTATATTTTTAATGTTACTTATCTCTCTAGAAGTTATAATTCTATGTACTGCCTTTAGCAGCAGAATGACTTTAAGTGAATGCCTTTTATTTAAAGATTACGGTAATTGATTGTAATGTTATTTCAATAACTGGTATTTATAAAGCATTAAGATAACTAAACCAGTAATTCTTTAATTACCCACCAGGACTAACCAGTGCTCCTTAGATTACCCAAATAGGTTCAGCACATAAATTTGGACAAGATTTTTTGGTCAATCAAAATATATAGTGTAAGGTGACTTTTTTGTCAAAATTTATGTGCCGAAGCCCTTTGAGATTACCTTTCAGCACTTATAAACACTCCTTGGATTATCTGCCAGAACTTATCAGTGCTTCTTGAATTACCTACCTGCACTAACCAGTGCTCATTTGATAACTTACCAGCACTGATCAGTGCTTCTTGAATTACCTACATGCACTAACCAGTGCTCATTTGATAACTTACCAGCACTGATCAGTGCTTCTTGAATTATTAACAAGCACTAACCAGTACATCTGTCCTTATCTACCAGCATTTACCAGTGTTTGTTATATTACCACCTTGCAAGAACCTTTTCATTATACATGTAAATAGATTTCAACATAAAATGTACAACTACTTTGTACACAGATATGTTATTCCTAAATTGCTATGCTGAGCACTAAAGCCTCACACAGCAACCACTTCAATATTATAACCTTACTTGGGGATTAAAGGTGGTCTAAACGATGTTTTTTCTTCTTCAAACTTGCTTCAAGAAGTATTTGACAATATTCTCTTAAGCACTTATTAATATAGACAGGAATCAGAAAAAGAATTGAAAAGTCATATTCTATATGTAAAATACTCAAATTTTATTTTATTAGATCTATGATCAAGATAAAAAGTACAATCACAAAAATACAAACGTAAAAAGTAGCGTCACCATTCTATATCTTTAAATACTTGAGGAACAAATGTTTATTATGGTACAACACATTTTTCAAAATTTCTAACAGGTTATATTCCAACCCCATATATAATCAAAGTTTTACAATTCAGACAATCTAATGTTTACAAAACAACTAAATGATGGACATTTGATTAGAGCATACACTTTTAATAAGAATCTCAAACAAATTATATACAAAATTAATGTACATGTACAAGTATCAAGTTTACTAAATTAACACTCCACAAAATCAATGAATATTTAATTGGCAGATGAGTTTATAAACAACCTCAACACCTTATCATAATTAACAAACATCCATACCCTAAAATAACTAAACAATGATAAAAAATAATTAGAGGAGCCAAAAAGAAGCAATGTGAATATTCACTGGTATTGGTGTTTTGAAATGATTTTAACTCTTTTCAATACATTAACAGTAGGCTATTCAAATTCAGCATCTTTTGTTGCAACAAATTAAAACAAGACATCTGAAGGAGACATGTTTGTCATGTTTAAAGTAAATCTACAGTGAAAAGACACAATTATGGACGGATCATAAAAAAACATTAGATTACCAGATAAATTATTTACAAGTTTTTTAATGTGCGTAATACTAGATATTTCTTAATCTTAATGTACACATGATTATGACAAATTTCGCTCAAGGGTGGTTTTTTTTTCACCTGAACACACCCTTCCCTCAAAATGAAAATATACTTCTAAATGCAAAGAAATAATTTTGATATATAAAAAAAAATTCAATGAACATACATTTTAAGACCCAAAACATGAAACTTACTCTTTTTTCTAAGACTTAGGAACGAAATTCAGTAGGTCAGTTAAGATTCCTAATACAAGCATTATTATAAGTGGACTATTTGTCACAGACCACTGATACTATTTTTTAAACATCACAAACTTTTTACAGAAATCTCACTTTATTTTCACAACATGGGGTGCCAGTAAATCTGGATCTATTAAGAATTTTTCTAATGGAATGTCAATATTATACTGGTGGGCATTTTGTCTCCTCTGTAAGCCTCTCTGACTACGTTGTGGTATCGGTAATTCAGAATGATGAGCAGGTAATGGTTCAGTGAAGAAATATGAATGAACCAGTGCCTAAAATAGAAGAAAAACATGTACAGAACTTGGTTAAAAGAATAGTAAAATACAAGGTAACACTTAGCTTCAGCTGAAAGAGTTTACGTGAAATAGTTCATTACAACTAATGCCAATATGTTGCAGGGCATATCTATGTAAGTTCAGTTTCCATGAATACTTTCACTACTTTGATTTTAATTGATTTTACCTCCTTGGCAGAGATCCTGTGTTTTGATTGGTAGACAAGGAATTTTTTCAACAAATTCAAAGCCTCCTTAGATGCATCAGGCACTACTTCTTCAAATGGTATTGGATCTGCATCCGGAAATGTAATCTTGTTATAATCTGGTAATTCGTGCATACCCTGAAAAAATGTGTATTTATCATAGAGCAATATCAGTCAAGGTAGTGTGTTACTAAATGGTGCATTTCTCAAAAATATGAAATGTATAAATGAGTTTTTAATAATCAAAAATTACAATTAGATAAGTATTTTTTTGCATTAATTTTTTATCAAGGAATTGGAGCATAACTAATGTAGCAGTTGTAAAGTTGAGATACATTAGTTTTCCATATACTTGTGCTTTTTGTCATTTAATATCATTACTACAGACATAAGTACTACAGTCAAAATACCGGCCAGATCTTCTCATTTGGTGTTCCTAACACTCCTTGCACACAACAGAGTTGTTTTATATCATTTTCACCCTGAAATAAAATGAAAACATAACTGTATAACTATATGTAATTTTTTAGGTAAAACTCTGAATTTAGGACCCAGTCCAAAGCTCAACTTTCTGATTGGTTGTATCAAAACATGATATTAAAATTAACCAATAGGAAAACACCATGATATTAGTTCCATATCTCTCAGTTCATTACCGAATATGATACATCATAAGTCATCCTTATGTTGACATAAAGAGGTACAAAGTTGCACAAATTTAGCATTATTACTTGTAAGTATAAAATGTACAAGAAAGAGTGAAAATATTTTAATTCAAACTCACAGGAAACAAAGGGGAATTATTCAACAGCTCACCAAATATACATCCAACAGCCCTGTAATAAAAATTCAATTCATTTAACCTATAAGAACATGTTGCAAGGTATCACAGACTAACAGTAACCTTTAGAAGGTGTTTAAGTACGTTTGTTTATTTTAAGTCAAACATAATTCCTCTTATCTACATTGTTACCTAGCAGAAGGACTACAAAAACCAGTTTATCCCAACAAGAAATATGATAGAAGCAAGCTGCTTTAACTCCATACTAGCCTTTGTATTCAGTAACAAATTTATCTATGCCTAGAATGTGTGGATACCTTAGCTGCTCAATTCTCATACTAAGACAGTAATAAATTAAACTGCAAACATAAATTACCATAAATCAACTCCTTCATCATATTTTCTGGCCCCATATAGAAGTTCTGGAGCTCGATACCATCTGAAAAAAATCTCATTATAATAATTATTAAAACTACAGTGCTATGTGAGGCTGCATACTCACTCATAACACCGATTTCTTCTCACTAGATTAACTAGCAGTTCATAAAACAGATAAGTGTCTCAAAATTCAAGCTCTTGATTGGTTATTTATCATCTTTGTCAAAAACCAAACCAATGAAAATACTGCTTTCTGATTAAAGTAACTTCCTAAACTTTATTTATTTACTGTTGAACAGCTAAACAAGACTTTCTTTGTTAATTCCTTTTTTCAGTACATAATGCAAATTTTGATGCTTTTGCTTTAATAGTAAAGATGATCAATTTCACTAATAGTTTACCTAGTTGCAACTTGATGGCTGTATAACCGATTGCCTTTATTTTGAAACACTCGAGCCAAACCAAAGTCAGCAATCTTCAAATGTCCAGTAGAACTAATGAGTAAATTGGCTGGTTTTAAATCCTGAAAAAATATATGTATGAACTCCTAATATCTAATATAAGTATAAAATTTGCTTTCATTTATCAGACACATTGAAAGCAAGTTTCAGAGAACAGCAATAGCCAACAAAATGTAACACACTTAATGCTAAAAATTGAAGTACTTATGTACATGGGGATATTCTAACACTAAGATTAAGTAAAAGTCAGCTTTTTTAGAAGAACATCTGAAGAAGATCCAATGATATGGACTAATGCTGTCCTATTATTGAGGACTAGACATATGTATAAAATCATTTTGTTAAATAATAACTGAGAAAACTGCCTCCATACAGTATACTACACTTAAGAAATATAGATGCTGACAAAGAGTTAAAATAAAAACTATACTTTGACTTTATTAAGTAAATTGACCAGCTTAGTATCAAAGCATTGGATACATTGACTTATTCACAAACACTTACTCTGTGCATTATGTTATTCTCATGACAAAAAGCAACTCCCTTCAACAGCATCAACATGTATGATTTTACTTGAGCCTCAGATAATGGTTTGTCAGAATTACGTATCACTTCTGATAGATCAGAAAACATGTACTCAAACTCCAGCACTAAAGAGCTGCCATGTGGAAACACTTCCCTCAGTTTCACAACCTATGAATGAAATAACCTCAAATCAAAGTACAGAAAGTACACAAAACTGTAGAGCTTTAAAAAAGGTTTTCAGATTTAATGAGGTTGCATTGAGGTATTTTTATTATGATTTTTCTATGCATCAAAAATTAAGATTTGCTGAAAAAAAGGGAAAATTAGCACAATTACATGATTAATTCATCTGATATGTATAAGACAGGAAAAAACATGTTTGCACTTAATTGTCAGAAAGTAGAGTGCTTTGCTTGCAAAACTTGTCTTTTTTTCGAAACATGTCTTTCATTTTTTGAAGGATCAACTTGTCCCAAGGTGTTTCTGTATTTTGGATTTTTAGAGGTAAATGTAAACATAACTTTTATTTTTGGTCTAACCCTTCTCATGTAAACATATACTGAAATTGTTCAAAATATCTCTTCTTTTTATTCTTAAGCTCTGTACCATTTATGATTACTTGACTACATTTTTTCCAAATGTAGTAAGCAAAAGGAGGTTGATCACCATCAACACACTATATTTATAAATCTAACACTTACATATGGATTATCCTCAATTTCTTGCAATGCCTTGATTTCTCTGAAATTAAAATATATATAAAGTAATGATGCCCCATCTTTCTGACAATTATTAGTTTAAGTAGACAGAAATACAAAAGAAAATGTACACTATCATTTAAATAATCTGAGATATAATTTCAAAATATAAAAGACGGCTGCTGGAAGGTTGAATTGTTATACAGAGAGCCCTTTGAAAATCCTTACCTGAGTGCAGTGTTGGGAATTCCATCTTCTAATTTTCTTAGTGGAATTTTTTTCAATGCAACAACCTCACCGCTCTACGTAGGGAAACAGCATCATGCAATAAGAAGAAAGTGATAACAGTTAATTTTCAAACTTATTTATTTTACATCGAATGCAGAGCAAGCTCTTAAAACTTATATTAACCACTCTCAATGACTGCTTCCTGGATTCTGACCGATACTCATGCCGAAAAAAAGAATTGTGAAGGTACCAGTCAAATTCCGCCACTGGCAGGAATCAAACCCGCAACCTGCGGGTTAGGAGTCTAAATAATAAAACATTCCAACAAGTCAAGGTACCAGAAGTATTTGATTAATTTACAGTTATATTGCAAGGAAATAGAAAAGAATCCTCATATGTATTAAATGCCACTATGGCCCTAAATATGACTGTTTAAGTCTGAAAGCATTTCAGTACTTTTCAAAAATACATTAATTTTCTAATTAACTCAGAGCTTCACAGTATAAGAAGGAGAAATTATAATCTGTTGATGATCCTTAAACCACATAACAGTCATATGACAAACCACCACATCATAAATTGCATCATAATTATAACATAATAATTAGAATAAATAATTATTTTTGTCATTATTAATCATAGTGACATACAATTATTATCAAATTCAAAAGTAAACCTGAAAATCATACCTCAATATGTTTGGCCTTAAGAACAATTCCATGTGCACCTTCACCAACTCTCCCAAGGATTGTATACTGGTCCATGGTCTATACTTCATACATCCATAACAGAACAAAGTGCAACTTTGAGGCAATAAAACAATTAAGGTCACAGGCCACTGATATTAAACTTCCACGCTTGTACTCCAATCTAACAAAATAAATAGTTGTTCCAAAGAAAAAACATTTCACCCAAATGATAGAACAAATATATGTTGATCTAATTATATTTAATGGTCAATACATATAACACAGATTTATAATTTAAACATGTTTTAACAAAAGACAGATAAGTTAATACATTGAACTGTATGATCATTTTTAAAAAAAAATCAAATGCACCAAAAAAAATGATTTAATGAATAATATGCATCAGTTTTCGACCACTAAAGAATTCAATGTTTCACACTTAAAAAATAAGATCCCTGAAGAGTATTTTGAAAAATAATTTCACATAGAATGTTTAGACGAAACTGTGGTATCCGAAACTGAATCATTCTACACTTGCTAGATATTCATACTAATATGCTGTTGTGTAAAATGATCAGTACAGTATACAGTAGTTTTTATTACATTTGATAACTTTTATGGTGTAACTTGAAATTACTTACCTAAATTCCTAAATACACGTCTCACAAATAAAATTGTTTTATCAAAACAAATCACCATAAACAACTTCGGATACCTTCGTCTTCTTCAGCGGAAGGGGTGTGACTAAAGTACGTAAAGTGGCGTAAAACGGCGTAAAGTGGCGTAAAACAACATATAAATGGATGTATTTGATATTTTCGAGTTCTAAACGCTTAACAACATAGAATTAGTGAAATATGCAAAAATAATAAAAAAATAAAATAAAAATAATGTGATTTTATCCATTAGTTCATTTTTTACAACTAATATATACCATATGAGTATGTAAAGTGACCGTGGAAAACAGCGTAAAGTGGCGTAAAACAACATATAAAAGGATGTATTTGATATTTTCGAGTTCTAAACGCTTAACAACATAGTGTTTACTCATGTTTTCATACTTATATGAACTGAGACATTGAAAATAACTTGTAAAGCGAAGAGCATTTTTCGAGTAATTAATTTCTTTAAGCGCATTAACTGATAAAGCGGATACAATATTACAGTAGATGTTGCACTTTTCACTTAATTCATGTTGTTAAGCGTTTAGAACTCGAAACCAAAAAAAAAAAAAAAAAAAAAAAAACCATGTATTTGTTGTTTTACGCAACTTTACATTCTCAGTATAAGTTTTTTAAATTGATGGACGAAATTAAAATATTTATTTCATATTTCACTAAATTTATGTTTTAAGCGTTAATAACTCGAAGCTGAAAAAAGCATACATGTATTCGTTGTTTTACATCACTTCACGACGCTTTTCGCGGTCATTTTATGTACTCATACAAAATATATTATTTAATAAAATTACATTATTTGTTGCATATTTCACTACTTTCATGTTGTTAAGCGTTTAGAACTAGATAATATAAAATACATCCATATATTTGTTACTTTACGCCACTTTATGCCGTTTTCCGCGGTCATTTAACATACTCATACCGTATATATAATAGTTAAAAAATTAAACTAATGGATAAAATTACATTATTTGTTGTATATTTCACTAATTTTATGTTGTTAAGCGATTAGAACTCGAAAATATCAAAAACATCCATGTATATGTTGTTTTACGCCACTTTACGTCGTTTTCCACGGTCACTCTACATACTCATATGATATATATTAGTTGTAAAAAATAAACTAATGGATAAAATCACATTATTTGTTGTATATTTCACTAATTTTATGTTGTTAAGCGTTTAGAACTCGAAAATATCGAATACATCCATGTATATGTTGTTTTACGCCACTTTACGCCGTTTTACTCCACTTTACGCCACTTTACGTACTTTAGGCATACCGCAGCGGGGGAATTGTGTATCCTCCGATTGCAAAAACATTATTTGCGTTCTGAGTCAACGGGAAAAAGATATGCGTCACATATTTACGCAATACTTCTTAGAATGTTAAATGATAAAGAAAACAATTATTTTGAGAAGACTGGATTTTATCTGCACTGTTTTTCGTACATGTATTAGTACAGCTGTGATTAGTATAAATACGACATTAACCAAACTCCTGATAGCATCTCGCTATAATTATGCTAGTTTTTATGATAAAGGTCTACTGATCGTCTTTTTCACAGGTGTAATATACTTTTAATAATCTGTTCACAACATGTACATGCATTTTATTAACAGGCACTGTTCTATGCTGTGAAGTTTTAAAATGATGTACATTGTACTGTATAAATTAATATGTTCCCTTATCAAGTTAAATATCAAATTAGCTATTCATAAGTATTTTAATGAAACTGACAATTAAAAAAAGAAGTACAATTTTGATGAAATCAATGATATCGCATGATATTGCAAACATTACATACTTAATGTGCATTATACAGCATATATATACTGATTTGCTTCATGGCGTGTTTATTACACTCAGCAAATATATATAATGAAATATGGAACATTAAGATCAATGTGTTCAAGCACACTTCACGGACACTGATTGCTATCAGTATTTTATTGCTCGACATTTGAATACACTCAAATATATATAGTAGGCCTATCCACAAATAACCATTACAAAAGCTAGTTTTATTTTCTTATTTGACCAAATTCGACGTTTTTGTGTCAGAAAGTCAATGTTTTTAAGTAAGATATTTGGCTACATGTAATACGTGCAATCGTTACCAAGAAATTATTAAATTCGGGTAAGATGCTTGCTGGTATAAAAGTTTCAAGCATCAGTGCATCTTCTTTCAACCGTTTCGAGGCCGTAACCTCTTGGGGATACATTGTATTAAGGTAATTCACCGCGCACCTGTGGCTTCTAAGATAAAATGTGTTTTTATTATAAGAACTCTGAAAAGTAAAGGAAAATAACATAGCGCTTCAAGGAATGGCTATATATATTGTAACTGAAATAATTCTAAAAGCAGTTCATGATGTTAATGTCTCATATAGGCGTGAAAACAGGATAAATTATTTTTCTGAATGGTCCCACTAGGACATTTGCCACACAAATGCAAAAACTTTTATCACCTTTCCAGACTTTTATCAAAGATTCTAACCACAAACTTTCTTAATAACATCATAGCATACATGTACAGTTGTAAATGGTGGCGCGCTACATCGTTTTGAATTACTTAAATGTTTTCATCCGCAAATAAGGCAATTTACCGTGATGCGAGTCGAGCGATGATGTTAACTGATAGAAGCTAGGGCCGGAGGAATCAAGTGATAATTTAATGTACTAACATTGTAGCTGTTGTGCCTAATCTCTATCTCTCTCTCATGTTTGTTGGTGTGGTTTCGGGTAGGCGGGTTTTGACTCAAACCCCCCTACCGGAATTTTTGGAAGCTAACAATTTTGTCTAGTTGTCAATGACCTACTCTACTCTCTACTGTATAGTAAAGGTCTTTGATTCAATTAATGAAATCTTAGCTATATTTTCACACTGTCTGGATATACTATCAATGCACACAAATATTATGAAGGGATCAATTTGAACTGTTGAAAATCAGACACCACTTGTCACATATATACACCATGTCCAACTTTGGCGGACATGGCCTTATCGAGTATCTGATCAGTTTTCAAGGGAAACAACTACCATTCAGGGGTTTATATACAGTTAAACTGGTTCCCGTTGACTTGGTGCACTGCATCATGGAACGGGAACCAGTTTAATATACAGTCTACCTATTGTTACCCTCCTTGCTTGCGATTAATTGATCCAAAAATCGATATTTCACCGTATAACTTTTGGATCTCTGATAAGACTTGAGCATGTCCCAACTATTATGTACGTCGTTAAAATGGACAGAAACGTATGATATTGACATTAATTTGTTTTGTCAGTAAAATTAATTTTGCAAATGCGAATATTATGAAAAGACAAAATTCAAGAATCCTAGTAATAATTTTGTTATTGTATGCACAGTCAAATAGTAATTTGATTCTATTCTGCATATAAACACATTAGCGTACAATTAATACATTTATTTTCACTACTGAAATTAACATTATATCAACACACTGCACAAAAGAATGATTAAGTTATAATTGATGCTATACTCAATTCACAAAGAAGTACTTGCATGCATGTGCTTTCAGCTGGAACAAACATTCACAACAAAATTTATACAAGGTAATAACGATTTAAGATTATACAGTTGTCCTTGGATATCATGTTCATATCAAATATTAATACAGCAAAACAGTGGCTGAATATATTTACACCCAAAAGTGTTCATGTAAAGCAATGTTTATCTGTCTAAATGTTTATCACACCAAAATCACATTAATCACTGGTATCTGTCTTTACTAATGTCACCATAAATTGTTTAACGACAGAAAAGTGTTTAAAAGTTCATAATCCAAGAAATTAATCGATTAGAATCTGGAATCTTCATAGATATAGAAAAATAATGAGTTCGACGAAGCATCCATTTTCGTTTTGTTTTTATCTAAGAAAATTTCTTAAAGTTAAGACACCTCGTACCTTGACTAAACTTTAAGATAAAAATCGTCGATCTAAGATTTTTTTCACTCTAAGACGAAAGTTAAGAAAAATCTTACAAAGTTAGCAAAACTTGGCGAAAATTAAGAGAATTTCGGGATTCTGCAATTTTATGGCAATTTCCATCCGTCTTGATTGAAATGATATCTAACAAATTTAACTCGCAAGCCCAGTTGTTTGTGAGTTAATGTGAGATGCGTATAAAAAATCAATAATCAGGTAAAGTTAGCAACCATATAAAGGGATCTCAAAAATATGATTTTATTATATATCCGTCCTTTGTTTACACATCATTGAAAAAAATAAATATACAAAGTAGGTAATCTCAAGGACTTATATACATACATGTATGTATATAAGTCCTTGGTAATCTATATTATTTTATGACATGTTTTTATAAGTGACATGTGAACGTATGCCAAAATGATATATTTAGCATATAATTATATTATCAAAAATGAATTAATAATAAATTTCATTTAATGAATTATCATCGTCTATTTAAGGCCCATTAGAACAATAGATGAAAACATTAGAACAATCGTAAAATATAAGAAATATATATTACTTGATCTGTAACAATATTTACATAATGCCTTCCATTAGGCATATCTCATAAATTAGTTGTCAGATGCCTTTTCTTATTTTTTGCAACATGATTAAAAAATACTGTGCTGTATTTCTATATTTACTTTGTGATAAAAAAAATATACTATGTTAAACCTTCTGTACAGAAATATTTACAATTGTTAAGCAATGTTGATAAATCTTATTAATTAATATATCATTGTATGTTAAATTGGCATTAAAAATTCGTTCTAATATTACCTATGTTGAAAGATAAATTCTGTTCATCTCCATTACCTATATATATTTGTGCAGCTTGTGTATGATTCTTTGTTTAAAAAGTTATGTCCAATTTTGTTCATTTTATCGTTTAATTGTAAATTACGTTGACAGTTTATGTTTGTATTTATGTATGTAGATGATGTACCATGTACAAGTCTAAATAAAAAATATCTGTCTGCCTGTCAAAAATATCTGATAAAAAAATTGGAACGTTTTTATTGCAAGTAAAAGTCAGTTTCACATCTGTCTAGGTAAAATAAGACCTACTTCAAATTTTAACATCCAAAAAGCTAATGGGGCTTTAACAATAGTGAAAACCATTTTTTTATTTATGTTATTTTTTATAATATCAACAAATTTGGTTATAAATATCGATTTGCTTTTATACGGAAGTAAAGTAAAATATTTCACATATTGTAATATTTTCATCCATGTAATATGTTTTAGTCTTCAACCTCAATTATCCTAGAACTTGATTCAACGCGTCCAATTTTTATTACCCTGTATAATGCACCATGCTGTGACTGTATATACATGGATACCTAATCAGCAGATATGATCATCACCAAATGCACGTTGTTTCCGTAAACGTAAATATCCGAGATTTGCCGAACGATTGACGAATTGAACTTAAAAAATCTAAGGGGTAGTTTTAAAAATCATCAAAAGGGTCGAAGAAGATATTATTTGATTGTTTTCATATTTTACATGGTGTAAGAAATTAAATTTTCAAAACGAATGCAATGAGTACAAATTTGATCACATTTCCCCCAAAAGAGTTATGATGCTGAAAACATAAAATTTTCATTGAAAAATCTACCAATTTTACGCTTTTTACATTGAATATAGAGGGAATCGATAGGTGTCTTTTTCAAACGCAAAAGGGTCGAAGAAAGCATATTAATTTAAAATAATAAAAAATACACCATTAGAAAGATAAAAGATTAATTAAACTTTTGTGATCAGTACAAATTTCGTATTTTGAATAGAATAACACCACCATAGTACACCACGTGCAGATATCCCGCTAAGTATGCCTTTAATTTACCTACGATAATTGTCGAGCCAATAATTGATACGATTCAATGCAGTTCAAACATGAAAAACATACATCAGCTAGGTGCCATGAAATTGTGAGATGATGTACGAAAACATAATGTCTTACCTCCGCCATTCCGAAATGAAAGAAAGGGAAATCTCCATATGTCCGATGGCCCAAGCGTATTTCCTAAAAGAGTAAGGTACATACTTAATGTCGAAGAAAATTTGTATTTCTTTTTTCTATTCTCTGCGATATTTGTTTGATCTGCCTCCATCGTTGTGCCTTTCCGTATCAAATATAAACATGGTAAACGTTTTCTTTCACATTACATAGATCTGACAACACATGAAGCGTGTCTACGAAAATCCAACACTTCGTCATCACTAAATAGCTAAGATTTGTGTATACATGTATTTAGTGTTTAATTAAGACACACTTTGATTAAAAGAACTGCAACAAAATTGAGTTCAAAATAGTAAGAAGTTTAATAAAGAGTAAACAAGAATCTGTCACAGAATCTGTTGCAGAATTTTCTTTTTTTTTACTTGGAGAAAAAGAAAAGGAAATGTAGTAAACAACTTTAAATAAAGTGTGGCAAATATGCAAGAAATATGTACGACACAAACAAAGGGCAATAACTCCCTAAAAAATAATTAAATCGAAAAACCCTGATGATACATGTATGGCTGCAGCAATAGATGATAATCATTCTGTGAAAGTTTGATGAAAATTACATCGGAAATGTAGGAGATGTGGCGCACAGAAGCACTGTGAAATCCAACAAAGGGAAATAAGTCGATCCCTCAAGAATGATTAAATCGAAAAACCCTAGCTGATGAATAGGGGCTGAAACACTTGATGATAATCATTCTGGGAAATTTTAATGGAAATTGTACGGGAGATGTAGGAGAAGTTGTGCACAGAAGAACGTGTGACGGATCGACACACGGATGCATGCACGGACGCTCGAGTGCGCACGCACGGATGGACGGCTGCCATGTTAATATCCCTCTTAAATTTTTTTTTTTTGGCGGGGACAAAAAAGAAAAAGGTTAGAAATGTGTTGTGGTCGATATATGATCGAAAGATCTCACTTTATAGATCAAGCTTAAGAAAACAATATTATTGATTCGTTTGTCATTTCATGAGTAAAAATACCTTAAATAGCATATATTGGCGATCATTGTTTTATACCATACAAATACAATAGCATACACGATTTTTGCTCTAAACTGGCATGGGACAGAATGCCTCCGATTATTTATATTCATTTAGTTAATAAACCACCGGTGATAATTATTTCCTTTTACAAGTCGTTTGTACTCATTATCCATGTATATTTTCGAATGCAAAATTAAACATCAACTGAAGCATATAACGTTTTCTTACCAAACCTAGCTCGTTATATTTACCAATGGCATCTATAATAAAACTAATGATCAAGTTCAATGTCTTATAGTCTTTAAATATTGCATGTCCTTCCGTAAATGACGTGCTATACAGTATACATTGCAAATTTCATCTAAGCAGGAAAATTGTCAAAATACGGTAGACTGTGACAAAAAAAAAACTAACAACTTTACTAGTGTATTAACGAGTTCAGCTGTTGATTATAGGACAAAACAATGTTTCAAACCCTTCCATAGCTAGTATATATATATAATATAAAAATACTCATGCAGGGCTAGAAAAATAGATAAATATGTATATATATAGTCATGTTTACGGCTATATATACCCCTTGACCAAAAAAAGGGAAAGTAGTCGAAAAAAACTTTCCTATTTGCTATTAGCAAGGACTTATATACTTACATGTATGTATATAAGTCCTTGCTATTAGGAATTATAGGATAGGAAACCTTAGCCGGCTAATTTTCTGGTATGTTGTAAGTCTACAAATAAAATGGCAAAGATGCATGTTTGCAAAGTGGCGACACGAATAATAACGATAACGAATCAGCTCTAGCGGCATAATTTATGACGTCATCCCATAATGCAGTATGAACTTAGAAACAGGAAGTAAACGTTGAAATATTTTTCTGGGAAACCACTTCAATTTACGCCGTTTTTGTCAATTAGTTGAATTAAGATTTGTGTCATCATATTCGAAAAAGGAATAAGTCATATTTATTTTTACTATAAACGACGTTTCGTATCAGATCAAGATTGAGTTCTACAGAATTCTAGAGAAAGAATTGTGACAGTTACCGGCTACGTTTTGTGTATTGGTGGGTTTATTTATTTGACATATCGTAGGAATTTGACATTTTGGTTTTTATTTCGGGGGCAGCTAGGGCTGTTGGTACTGATACCTGGAATTGTGTCGGTGAGAATTGGTTTGGTTAATAATTAATCAGGTATGAAGTGGTTGAATAAAGATTTTTCATGTCTATTTACTAACAAATCGGGGTCCCTTTGTGAGTCATTTCTAAATTCTCCCAACTTCCGCACGTGTAGGGTGCCGCCATATTGATTTTAGAATCGACAGAATTTTGAGCTCGTCTGATATTTCTTTAAAAAATTCCGGTAGATATCCCGTTTTATTTTGTTTTAATCTGTCTACTGTTCAATCTTGAAATAATCTTAATATGTACGTCCTTTAAATAACATAATATGGTTTATTTGTTCATTTTTGATCGAGTGTTATCGAAATAGTCTTTATTCTGCAGATGTCCAGTAGTATTGACAAAGAGCCTCCAGCTAAAAAGCAACGACTTGACGACAATTCTCTGAGTGAAAATTGCAACAGCAATTCGGTATGTATCATTTCACAAGCCGCCATTGCGTGCACTGCAATCTTTTCATTGTAATTACGATAATAATTATAGTCACTGAAGCATAGCAATTTTGCACGATTACGGATTCGATAATTCAGCAGATTTTACTAAGATTTGTAGATAAACTTGTGCAAATTTCAACTACTTTCAATTTAAAAGAAAATTTTGTTTAATGAGTGGTATTTTAGTTACTTTGTACATATAATGGCCAATTCTGTTAGATTGGATGACTTGCATGTATCCCTTTAAAAATGTTGAAGACATTACAATGTGTGAAGTTTGAAAAACTGAATTTGTATGTGTGAATTTTTTTTCATCATGGAATTCTGCTGTACCCTGTCTCAGAGTTAAACATGATCGCATGAGAAATAATTTTAGTGTATTTTTGGATGGTGAAATATTTCAAATTTGTCTAGTTCTGTTAGAAACATCAAAGAAAAAAATGGTTGTAGGTAAAATTCACTAATTCTGAATAACTTTATTATATATAAGTGTGAAGCTTGAGTGCTTGTGATGGTATTGTTTTTGTTTTCAATGCTTTTGATTGCATTTCACTTCGTGTTGTGAAAACTGGCTAATTTTGGGTTGTGGGGACAATGGTAATAAAAGTATTTTAAGCATTTGAGTTGGAAAATTGATAATTAATGACGTTTGAATGTATCTTTATTTTTGTTCACTTATTGTTATTATAAATAGAAATATATTATATAGTGTATAAACCTGGCATATATTTTTTCGACAAATAAACTGCACCAAATTCCAGTATCTTGAATTTGATATCAATTCCGTTATTTTTAAAGTTTTCAATATATAATTATATTTGTAATTATTTCTTCAAATCTATTCCTGTATGAATTGCGACAAACTTATGTCTATATTTTATTACTGATAACAGGGCTTTTTTTTCTTTAACCTGAACCGAAATTCGGTGACTTCCCAATTGCAAAAAGGATGTTTTTTTCCCAATTTTAGACAAGAAATTCTCAAAAACACAATGCTATGTAAACTCAGTACTTAGTCTATAATCTTCTCAAACTTTGGCCAAATATCGTTTGAATTTCCCAAAATGAAAGGCTAAGGCCCCTTCCCAATTTTTGGAAAAAAGGCCCTGGATAATGTGCATGAATAACATTGGCCATTTTTCAAGAAGTTAATTTTAGTTGTGACATGAATCTATTTATATCTATTATCAATCATGTATGTTATCAACATTTTAAAGATTCAAAACTTACACTATGATTGAACTTGTCTGTGCTAAACAGTTACCTGTAAATGTGATTATTTTTGTATGTGTGCTGAGTAGCCAGCTTCTTTCCTATGTAACCTTTTATGTTAACATTAACTACATGCCATACATGTATCAGGTATGGACACTGGCAAATATAGGAGTGTAGTAACTATTATCAGCATTGTTTGTTTAGGGAGATATTTATCTACTCCACATTTTTTACATGTGTGCACACTAAGTATTAATCTTGATAATTGAATGTCCCTGTATATGATATTAGTGTGGCATAAAGTCATTATTTTTTCTGTCATTAGTTGTCACAGAAGTATTCTGTTAAATCTTAACAAACTGACTTGTTTCGTAAATTATTACATTTTGCAAATAAAGGGAAAAGAGACAAGTTTCCAAAGTCATAATTTATAACTTATGTATTGTTTATGATTCATCATTCATTTATAATTACTCTTTGATCATACTGTATTACATAGTAACATATACATTGTAATACATAATTTTATACTAAACTACTATATATGCATGCAGCCTGGCCTTACCTCACCTACTAGTAGTGGTTTACTGAGTACGGGCTCAAGAACTGAACATTTTGACTCACAGGCAATGTACAGAAAATATTCAGTAAGTTAATTTCACATTTTGTCAATCTTTCACACTTGACAAATTCCGTTTGCTGTGCTCTGGACTATGGCTTATTAAGAGAATTTTTTTTCATTCCTCTTTGAACAATTTTTTTTTTGGTAATGATATTGATAAATTGCAATTTTTTGTATTATTTCATTTTATGTCCCTGATTAGATTGAGATATTTCTTTGATGATAATTACTATTGAATTGTTGTATAGAACTGATAGTGATTGATATATTATATAAAATTCCATATTCTACCATTGGACAGGTTCAAATTGTCATGTTACTGGTTATTATTTAAATCTGAAGCCTTAATTGTGGTGCAAAACTAGTTTGAGTTTCAAAACTTATATATTTCTGTTTTTATTCAGTATTACGCATTTCTGTTCTGTTGAATGATTCTTCAATTTCTTGTTAAGCTGTGTGTACAAAAAATATATTTCTTATCTCTCTAAGTCTCTTCAGTTGTGGGACTGGTTATAAATTGGCTTTGTTACTGTACTACACTCACTTTTTGGGCCGACTTTTTTGCTATGTACCTTACTAACAAATTTTTCAGCAGACTGGAACATGACTCTGTTCTGCTAATTAGCTATGTTGACTGTTAGTTTTTAGTGGATTTTTAGCTCACATGTCACAAAGTGACAAAGTGAGCTATTAGGATCACTCTCCGTCCGGCGTCGTGCGTTGTGCGTCGTCAAACTTTTTGTTGTGACCACACTAGGGGCCACATTTTTGGCTCAATTTTAGCAAAACTTGGTCAAAACGTTAATATCAACAAATTCTCGGACGAGTTCGATATTGGGCCATTTGGGGTCAAAAACTAGGTCACCAGGGCCAAATAAGGGAAAACCTTGTGAACACTTTAGAAATCACTGTTTTGCATTTATCTTCATGAAACTTTGTCAGAATGTTTGTCTTCATAATATCTTGGACGAGTTCGAACATGGGTCATCTTGGGTCAAAAACTAGGTCGCTAGGTCAAATCTTATGAAAAACCATGTTAACACTGTAGATTTCACAGTTAATATTGGATCTTCACCAAACTTTGTCAAATCGTTTGTTTTAATGATATAACGGTCAAGTATAAATATGGGTCATCTGGGGTCAATAACTAGGTCACCAGGTCAAATCTTAGGAAAACTTTGTTAACACTGTAGATGTCACAGTTTTAATTGGATCTTCACCAAACCTTGTCAAAATGTTTGCCTCAATGATATGTGGGTCATGGATGAACATGGGTCAGCCGGGTTCAAAAACTGGGTCACAAGGTCAAATCTTAGGTAAAAATCTTGTAAAAGCTCTAAATGTCATGGTTTTGATTGGATATTGGCCAAACCTTGTCAGATTGTTTGTCTTAATGATATTAAGGACAAGTTCAAATATGGGTCACTTAGGGTCAAAAAGCAGGTCACAAGGTCAAATCTTAGGAAAACCTTATTAACACTGTAGATGTCAAATTTTGATCGTATCTTCACCAAACCTAGTCAGACTGTTTGTCTTAATGATATGTAAGACAAATTCGAACATAGGTCGTCTGGGGTCAAAAACTAGGTCACCGGTTCAAAACAATGTTTTAATGAGTGAACAGTGATTGTCATGTGAGCGATATAGGGCCATCTTGGCCCTCTTGTTTATGAAGTTCTTGTTTTCAATATTTGTAGCTGTTATATGTTATTAGGTAATGATAAATTTATAAGTACATATACATTCATGTGTATAAACTCTGATCTGGTAGGATTGTAGTACCAATTCTAGATTGTTGATAGATCTATATCTTCTCTACTATAATTAACTCCATGTTATGTGTCAATCTTAGTCATTTTTCATGTCAAAAACATGTGAAACTAGCATAATTTTTTATTATGTTCATTCCCTACTCACGAAAATCCTAGCAAAAAATAAAATGAAAATGGGGGGGGGGGGCATTTGTTTCTACAACTACTGCTGATTGTAATTGATTTTTTACCCGAAAGGTCCTTGTCTGTATATAATATACTAGATAATGTTGGTACTAAATCATGTAGATACAAGATTATGTAGGTACTTGAAGAACCCTTGTTTGTTGTCATCAAAATTTATCCAATGATCTTAGAATCACCAGTTTATTTACTGTTTTCAAGTCTGTAAATTTACAACATACTATTTGATTTGTGCATGCATCTTTGACTGATTATACCCAGAAGTCAATGTCAGGCTTGACATGTTGTAGTTTTTTCTTTGTATTTATTTGATACATGCATGTTCTGTTCTGTTCGAATATGGTTATCAGAAATTTAGGTTACTATTAAAGTTTTCATAACCTTCAGCATGTAATTTAACCTGAATATTTAAGAAACGTTAATTATAATGATTTACCTTTAAGTTACAAATGTAGCTACATGTAATTTGCTAATAATCTTAATATCAATCAATATAAAATTGAACATAAGCTATTGTTTGTCCTGTAAATTGACTTAATGTTATACTTGTAGTTCTAAAGGTTTACATTCAACTCTGTATTTTATCTATATATGTAGAAATGTACACAATTTATATGAATTACATTAACAATGATGTGTACTGCTTATTATGATAGCTTGCTTCTGTGACTGCAGTTTGATTTTATACCTTAAATGAATTGATTGCATGCAAAAACCTGATTTGTTTGTGCTCATCTGCTTCATACACATTTGCATTAATGATATTGAATGATATGGTGTGAATTAAATTTGTTGTCACTCTAATAGACTATGACTGATAAAAGGTTACAATATATGTCTCCATCGAGAAGGATGGTTAAGGTATGGATATAATCAAAAGTTTAGAAGTTTGGAAATACATTTTTTTTGGTTGTATGTACGTAATTTCATTAGTCCTTCCCTTGTTCATGTTTGCCTTACTATACAATACCGTTCATGTTATACAGAAGTAAATTGAACTTTTAATGTCAAAACAAAATCTTTTTACTATTACAGGCTGAGATGGCAAAGAATAACCAAAATGGTGTTGAAGGAGAAATTGATGAGGGACTGTATTCTCGTCAGTTGTATGTATACAAATGTTTATCACAGTTCTAAGCTCATTGAATTAATTTGTAATGCTTAAATGTCATTGTTTCTAACATTACGGAAAAAATAAAATTTTGCTGCTGTTTTTATCACTGTCTTTTTTGTTGGATTCGTTATGAACTAAAGAATTGAGTTGAGTTAAAAATGTCCATGAGGTTGTACTACTGACTGTGTCAGCTTCTGACACCATTTGAAACACTCAATGGGCTTTCAGTCTTCATGCTAACCCATTAGCTCGGGGCTAGTAAATTTCTGTTTGGTCAAGTGAACATTCTAAAATTCATTAATTGTGTCTTTGGGCTAGTGTTAAATTATCTATTTTCAATAGCCCACTTATAGTTTGGGCTAGTGCTTTAAAAAAGATTTTTGTTCAAACACTGGGCTTCAGGTTAAGAATTATCTCTGCTTTATTTTAATTGATTTAAAACCTGTACTGCGATATAGTGTAATATTTCTTTTTGTACATGTACAGGTATGTACTTGGACATGCTGCTATGCGTAGAATGCAGTCATCCAATGTTCTGATAGCTGGTATGAATGGACTTGGTGTTGAGATTGCTAAAAATGTTGTACTTGGTGGAGTTAAATCAGTAACAATTCAAGACACTAAGAACACTTCATGGACAGATCTGTCTTCACAGGTTGGTATATTCAGCATAATGTGGTAAACAAGTGCACTGTACTAGTTGATTATTATATGTACATATTGTGTGGCTGTATTAATTTGTGTCATACATATTGACGTCAAATTGTTTGAATAGTGTATGTCTCCAGGGGTTTTTTTTACTAAGAAAGTGACGCCGATAGTCGGCGCCTTCCCCTCGGAAAATTTTCCCCTCAAAAAAAAATTCCCTCAGAGCCATAAAAAAAATCCAATATATTTTATGATAAAGTACACATTATCATGTCCATTCTATTTAGAATTCCTCGCATATTGAATAATGCTTCGTCATACAGCATCTATGTAGTCTTTTTGACTAGTACCTACGGTGGTGATACTAAATATAGCTTTTTATTACGTCACGGATACTGTGTACCAGCATACGAACCTCGTTACATACGAGGACGGGAACAAATGCACTAGATCCCCGCTTCATTGTCTGGCGTTTATTCGCCGCATACGATGACGGAAACCATTCGTCTGGCCGCACTGAATAAATCACTGCGTGCTGATTGGTTACAACCGTAATGCATTATTTTAACCAATCACACGACGGAATTACGTTGCATCATTTTGCTGTCAACACGGTCGCATTTGTAATTAAAATAAATGAATGTCCAGCGATAATTTGTTGTTTCCAGCGTAAATCACGCATGTGCAAAATGGCTGCTTCTCAGAAAGCAATAAAACATGTTTATGTATTGAAGTTAGCAATGTTTGAGTTCAGACACGGTGTTTTGACATGAAAATCAACCAGACCTGGTGTTAAGTATATTGTTTACCTATCGTATTTATGTTGATTTACCGTGTTTTGTGGATTTTCATCTAATAAAAAGTTGTGACTATGGCAAGGTCTGTTAAATAAGCAAGACTATGATATATATAAGTGTTAATGTCTTTCAAGTTTAAATACAAAAAGACAGCGAAATACCCCTGTATAGAGGCTGTTGGACTAGGAGATTAATTGTTATAACTTTATAAAACCAGTATTACTAATACAGGGATTTTTCCCCAAATTTGCTTCTTTCGAGTGTTTTTCCCCTTTTCACCAGCGTCCAGCGTCTTCCCCCATTCCTAAAAAAAAAACCTGGTCTCTATTAATGTGAGAAATAAAGTGATATACCTCACCTGTAACAAATAATCATTCAGTAGCTTATTATAATACTAGTGATTTGTATGAAATATGATATTGCATATGATTGTCTATTTGGATGTCACGTAGGTGCTATGTTTTATTTGTAAACTGAATTAATAATGTAAGTTATTATACTTGAGTATTGTTTATATATTTTAGTTTTTCCTGCGTGAAGCAGATATAGGAAAAAATCGTGCTGAGGTTACATTGCCCAGACTGGCTGAACTGAACAGTTATGTACCATGTAATTGTTCTACTAGTAATTTAGAGGAAACTTTTTTGAAGAGTTTTCAGGTGAGTGTACTTCTATATTTTACAGCTGTCTTTCATCATTATGGCTGGACTTTAAATGAACATTTAATTCCATTATCTTGCAGATTTTCATAACTTATCTTGAAGGGAACTGCAGTCATAAGTGATGAAAAATCTCTTATCTTATTATATATTTTGTAGTACCAAAGATAATGAGGTATATTGGATAATGACATATCGTATAATGATCAATATTGTATTTTTTATTACATAGTGTGTCGTATTAACAGACTGCAGTTTGGATGAACAAATTCGTGTTGGAGAATTCTGTCATGCTAATGCAATTAAACTAATTGTTGCAGAAACTAGAGGTTTAGCTGGGTAAGTCCAATTGATTATTAAATAGTGATATAGCCTCCATTTTTGCTTGCATATTAGTTGTACAAGTCTAAAATGATACTGTCCGTAAAGCTAATGAATCAATTCAAACAAGCTGAATGTAAAATTTACATTCTTAATTTGAATCATGAATTCATGGTGCAATTTTGATCTGTCACAAAACCTAAACATCATATGAGATAATTGACTTCAGTTAGTCTATATAACATTGGTCTGCAGTTTTCAACAATTTACTGCTTATCTTTCAGAATGATATTTTGTGATTTTGGTGAAGAATTTGTTGTCACAGATATTGATGGAGAACAGCCAATTAGCAACATGATTGCTGATGTTGTAAGTCCACATAGTTTGATATTTTGCTTGTCTATCAACCCATTTTCTGTTCTATCTATAAAAATTGTTGTATAAATTTTGCTTTCATTGGCCGGGATTTATAAATTCAGGTTTCAATGCTGGTTTTTTTGGTAAGATAAAACATAACTTTAATTGAAATGAAGCAGATTTTAATTTCAGTAAAAGGTACCTTCGTTTTTTCTGATAATTTAATTGTAAGATATTCAGTGCTGTTGCATACTTTGGTACATTTAGTATTCTGTTAGAAGTGATCATAATGCTCTCAATCATGTAATCTTATTTATCTCATTAATAAGGATGAAGAAGGAACAGTTACCTGCCTTGATGAGACAAGACATGGTTATGAAGATGGAGATTTTGTGCAATTCACTGAAGTTAAAGGAATGTCTGAACTTAACTCACATGAGCCATTCAAGATCAAAGTGCTTGGTATAAAATGTTTTTATTAGTAAATGAAATTTTCCTGCATTCAAATATGAAACTACTCAATGTAATGCTTCTTTATTGACTGAGACTTCAAAAACTAAAGTGAAAATTAGACCTGAATCAGAAGAATGTTGTGTTAAGGTATTCAAGTATTTTTGGTCTACTAACTGTTACTTCAACAAAACAGAATAGCTTTTATAACCAATGTATATGTTTGTAAATATGTTATTGTCTAAATGAGCCAGTTGGCCTAATGGATCTGAAAATAAAGTATCTGTAACAATAATCTGGATGTAATTTTCGAGAAGGGGTTATTTCATTGAATTTAATACTTACTGATGTGTTATTTTACAGGACCATACACATTCAGCATTGGCGATGTGTCTGCTTTCTCCAAATACCAGAAAGGTGGCATAGTAACAAAAGTCAAAATGCCAAAATCTATCAAATTTGTACGTATTACATCTATGTTCAGCTATATTGTTCACTTTATGAGTTTTCTTAGACTGTACCAACTTATCCTTCCACAACTCCTCCACATGTGTAGGAAAATCACTCTTTTTTTGTGAAATTTTCATAGGAGCCTAGGGTATAAAAAAGATGTAATTACAATTTGACCTTGACATTCATAAAAACCTCTGTTTATAGTACCTCTTTTTACCTTGTACTTAAAGCTAGCTTAGAATTAAGTTAAAATTAAAAATTATTCTAAGAAATGACATAAGTTCTTTGGCAAGTGCATGGTTAAAACAATTCTCTTCTTTTCAGAAATCTATCAAAGAAGCTCTAAACGCACCTGAGTTTGTTCTGACCGACTTTGCTAAATTTGACCGTCCAGGACAACTTCATATAGCCTTCCAGGCTCTAGATGCTTATGTGAAGAAAAAATCCAGTCTACCTAGGAGTTTGAATAAGGTATGGAATGTATTCTTTTCTTATGAATGCTTGGGTTTACCCTGGAAAAAAAAGATTTGAAGACCCCTATAGTTCTGATCTATTAGTCTGGATCGTTTTTTGGCAAAAATATGTGCTACTTTTTAGCTTTTTTTGTGTACAATGTCCATTGGGATTACACTTATTGTGCAAATGAGTACCTTGCACTTTTTTATTGGTTTTAGAGACTTGAAACTGGCTTGATTTCAGTATTTACTTCAGATGTCCTTTGTAAATTTAATATGCTTATAAATAAATTGAATTGACAATTTATAAAAAAAGATAAAAATACATTAGCTACCTTCACTTTATAATGCTCTGTACTGCCTTTGTCATTTACTTACATGATCTTCATTCTATTTACAGGAAGATTTTGCAGAATTCATGACTATATTTAAGGAAGTCAATGAAAGCTCTGGAGCTAAATGTGAAGATTTTGATGAGAATATGTTAAGAGACTTTGTTAATGGAGCTCGTGGAGATCTGTGCCCAATTGCTGCCGTGGTTGGTGGAATAACTGCCCAGGAAGTGATGAAGGTTTGCATACTTGTTTATCTCTTGTTCATCAAATCACTATGAAAATCTGTGGAAACTAATCTCAGCTTGTTGAATATATATTCATTAGAATTATCATTGAGATATGAAACTTGTAACTTACGAGTTAGTTTATACTAAGTGATCTTAAAGAACATTCAGTGAGATGGTAATACTTTAAAACGAGAATCGTTAATGATTTGCTCTTCATATGGCTCTCAAAGGAAAGGGAAAATTTACTTTGTCCAATGACTTAACCTAGTTGAGATTGAATTTGTCCAACTGTATAAAATGTCTTGATTTGATCAAATGACTATTGGCTATTAGTTTGAAGAACCTGTATAGAATTTTTTTTCAATCTGGTTGATCATGCAGTTTTTATATCCTTTGTTAGGGATCGTACTTGATATAAGGTTGTTTGTTTAACATACCCTAGATAATTTATTAGTATTATATTTCAGGCCTGCTCTGGAAAGTTTAACCCAGTATTCCAGTATCTTTATTTTGATGCCTTTGAATGTTTGCCCACAGAAGAAAACAGAGACAAAGAACTTACTGAACAAAGCTGTTCTCCTGTAAGTTAGATTCTATTTTTAATTTCCTTTTTGAATGCTATATTCCACTTACATGATATATACAGGAAGGCTTCTTGATCCAAATAGATGTCCATGTAGTCACCCCAATATATTTGTTCATTTCAGAACAATGACAGATATGATGGACAAACTTCTGTCTTTGGTACAGATTTCCAACAAAAGCTTGCTAACCTGAAATACTTCCTGGTGAGTACATTAGCATGAACTTGTTGATTCTAGGATCCTTGAAAACATTCTCTAATCTAATATTCAAAGTTACTTCAGTTTAATTCATAAACTTGTATGGCTCTTTTTATTCTGTTAATGCCACTTTTTGGCGTATAATATATTTCTATGTGTCTGACTTGTCATCATGTTGTGATATTTCGATATTTGACCACATTTGTATCTTCCATGATGCATCGAAAGTATGGTCAAATTGAATTGTTAACATGTGACAAGTACAGCTTACATTAAGCTTGGAAATACTTTTGTCTCTTATTCTTGTATTTAAACCTTAAAGATGTTTAACATTCATTAATTAAACTACAGGTTGGAGCAGGTGCTATTGGTTGTGAAATGTTGAAGAATTGGGCTATGATGGGTGTTTCTTGTGGTGATGAAGGCAAAGTGTACGTCACTGATATGGACATTATTGAAAAATCAAACTTGAACCGTCAGTTCCTCTTCAGGCCATGGGATGTTTCTGTAAGTCCTTAAAGAAGAAACTATTTCGTTTGTTTTATATCGTGTTTTTACCCTCCTTTTCAACAGTCGAGAGTCATATAAGGACAGTTCACCTAATCATCATTCCTGGGAAGAACCAGTACTGGACTCCCATCCTCCGTAAGCAACTGCCTACATTCTCACATAAAGAGTCATGGTCGGTTGCGGGGTTTGAACTCACGACCCTCTATCAGTGAGAGGTTGCGGTGATTTGAAGTCAGCGACCTTAACAATTTGACCATGGAGACGGGGCTAAGAAGAAATGAATATGATTCCATGTTGAAGTTATATCATTAAATATTTATATTATATTGTCATTTAATAGATTATTTTATTTGTGATTAAACTGGGTAAAAATATTCATTTCCTTTCATGTATTTTTAAGCTGTTGGAAAATGAGACAAGTCTCAAAATTGAATGTTGAATTTGATGTACAATCATTATGTTCTATTGTTATGAATTGTCTCAATTATATGTAACAGAAACACAAGTCATCCACCGCAGCCAATGCAGCTAAAGCTATGAATCCAGCATTTAAGATCACTCCACAGGAGAATAGAGTAGGACCTGATACTGAAAATATATATACTGATGAATTCTTTGAAAAATTGGATGGTGTTGCTAATGCTTTGGATAATGTTGATGCTCGTATGTATATTTGATTATATTAGCTCTTATTAAACAGACAAGTGTTTGTAACTGTCGTTATAAATACTGATAAAATATAGATATACTGCCGGCATTTTCTACTTGTGTTTATGTTATGTTCTTTTTATTTTACATCTTATATTTTATTACTAATATTAAACAAGTTATTGCATTTATTTGTGATCTGTACAGTTTATCTAGTGTTAATGCAGACATCCTTGTAAAAATTATTCTAAGAGTTTTTCAACTTTGTAAATGAATACTGTTATTGAATTGTGTCGCTGATCAATCATATACCTTTATATTACAGGTATGTATATGGATAGACGATGTGTATACTATCGTAAACCTTTGTTAGAGTCTGGCACTCTGGGGACAAAGGCTAATGTACAGGTGAGTCTGCATTCTGAGACTACCTAATCAATTTACCATTATCTTCATTGGTTGTCAATATATGTCTACCTTGTTTTTTCTTATGTTGAAAATATAGTTTTGTAAACTGACTTGGCAATCAACATAAAGGATATTTATTTTATTTATTCCAATGAGATTATAGCTGTCATGGTGCCATTAAATCTTATAGCACAGATATTCTTTCTGTTTTCACATTTGATTCGGAGACTACATCAACATCATGTATTTGAGAAGTATGAACTAAAAGACACTGTGGAATTGATATTTTTCTATGTTTTCAGGTGGTTATTCCTCACCTGACTGAGTCATATTCTTCATCTCAAGATCCACCAGAGAAGTCTATACCTATATGTACACTAAAGAATTTCCCTAATGCCATTGAACACACATTACAATGGGCACGGGACACATTTGAGGGAGAATTTAAGGGACCAATCGAGACAGCCAACCTTTACCTTACTGATCCAAAGTTTTTGGAACGAACTTCAAAATTACAGGGAACCCAGCCAGTAAGTTACTGTGGTGATAAAAGTTGTATTAAGAATTTATGTGGTTTCCATCAAATTTCATGAAGTTCATCCATTGTAAAAAAAACACAGAAATTTTATAATGAAGTGATGAAACAAATGTCCGTATCCACAGCAATTAAAAAAGAGATGGCACCTTACTTAGTTCCAAATCTCATATTAAATGTATTGCATATACCAAAGATTTATCTTTTTTGGCTTTGATAAAATTGTTTAATCTTGCATTCTGAAATAAGGTTAGTAGATAATAGCAGTGCATAAATACATGTATTGGATTTATCTAGCAAAATTTTACACAAAATGGATTTTTTTACTTTCAGCTTGAAACATTAGACACTGTAAGAAAAGTCCTGGTAGATAACAGACCATCTAGTTTTCAAGACTGTGTTGAGTATGCCAGAACTTTATGGCAAGAAAACTATGACAATCAGATTCAGCAGTTACTGTTCAACTTCCCAGCTGATCAGGTACACATTTTTATGCCTGTATAAATAGATTGGGGCATATTGATTTTGGCCTGTCTGTTTGTTTCAAACTTAAGCCATGCCTATAAATCTACCTTCAGTCATTAAACTTTCTATTTCGTCATTTTTAATTCCTTGCTAATTTTGACTCATAAAAAGACAATTTAGTTTGCATGCTCAGTTCATCTCTGTTGTACCTGTACAAAATAGTTTTCTGAAAGTTACAGAGCATTTTTTCTTACTATTAAAATGTTACAGTAATAGCTAGATTGTAATGAAATATTTTTTAACAGGCATGTTTTTACCTTTGTTATATTTTCAGGTAACCAGTTCAGGTGCCCCATTCTGGTCTGGACCAAAGAGATGTCCCCACCCACTTAAATTTAATTCCAATAATGTAAGTATACCATGGGCTTATTTTTGTTTACCTGATCAGAATCATTGGGTCTGGTTTCCAAAAAATGGGGAAAAAATCATTACAATATTCATTCCATACATAGATAGACCAATTTGACCTAATATCTACCATTTCGTCTGTATTTTTTACCTTGACAACAACACGACTATGTAGAAACATTCTATATTGATATTGTGATCAGGGGTCATCTTTTATGTATTGTTATATAATTGATGTTCTGGATAAATCTTGAAATCTTGTATAACATCTGTTGACTTAGTTTTTCATAAACATACATCTAGTTTGTACAAATCCATAATATTTTTAGCTTAAAAAAACAGTTTAACGTGAAATTCCAGAGATTAATTTGATTGTTATCTGATATAAACTCTTGCATGCATGTACTATAACATGGACACAAAACAGTAGGGGTTTTCACTGTACATTTTCATTTCAGGATGTGCATTTAGAATTTGTGATAGCTGCAGCCAACCTGAAGGCTGAGATATATGGTATTGAACAGGTCCGGGACAAAGCTGCAATTAAAGATATGGTTGAAAAGGTTAAAGTAGCAGAGTTTAAGCCCAGATCTGGAATTAAAATATCTGTCACTGATGCTGACATGGAGGCCAGTGCCAATAATGGAAACTTGGGTAAGTTTTACCTCTTCATAGTAAAGTGTTATAATCTTGATTTGCTTATCATTCTCGAAACTCACCAAATGAACTGCATTCTGGCATACAACTAATTTTATGCTTAAGATCTGTAAAAAGAATGTTAATCCTGAATTATTATAATAGTGAATAATTCAGCACTTTTATGTTTATTTGTAGAATAAGTCAGATGGAGATTTAAGTCCAATTAGGAATATTTTTTATTTATTTGTAATTATTGGGAATAAATGAAATATGAAGATATCATGCAAAATTAGAAGAAAGGGGGCAAATTAAGAAACTAAGGTATATGAAAACACTTCAGTTACTCCCTGTTTAGTAAACCATGTTCATAAATGTTTTGTTTTATTTATATAGATGTAGATGATCTTCAGAAACTTAAAGAAAAGATGCCATCTCCTGCATCATTTAAAGACTTCCGGTTGCGCCCTGTAGAATTTGAGAAAGATGATGATACAAATTTCCATATGGATTTTATTGTTGCTTGCTCAAACTTGAGGGCTGAAAACTATGACATTCCCTCAGCTGATAGACACAAGGTATATTTATATCAAGGCTACTCAGTGATTTTTCACCTTCTATAACAGAGGCCTATTATAGGCCTCTTCCCAACTGAAAATTTCTTTAAAATCATGCAGTTTTCCCAAAAATCCAAACTTCCACCATTTTAGTGGTAATTCTTCCCAAAATCAACAGGCTAAGGCCACTTCCCAATGAAGACAGAAAAAACACTGCTACTTGAATATCTTCTTTTTGTCTATTTATTAATTCTGTTACCATATTTTTTTTCATTGTTAATCGTGCCTTATCTTTATGTATTGTTTTCCTCATAAAATATTCTATTGCATTGTCCTTACTTGCTGGTTCAGAGTCAAACTTGCTGTGAAAAGTATTTACTTAAAGTTACAATAAGAGACGTGAGTTAAATGTAATTACTGTTTAAAACAGAATTATGGTTCTTTACAATATTCATATATCTTGTTATGAGATAATTTTTACATTAATGATGTCTATTTTGTTTTCAGAGTAAATTGATTGCGGGCAGAATTATTCCAGCTATTGCTACTACAACTGCCATGGTTGTTGGTCTGGTCTGTTTAGAAATGTTCAAGGTATGTGAACAGTGTTGGTTTTCATGAAAGGAGAATAATTAAGGAATTGGAAACCATATCAGATAACTCTTGGAGAATAAGACAAACAAGGGTTAAATACCTGGATTAGTGTCATATTTCAATCCCTTCTATACTTGACTGTTGTTTATTTGATATTTACTAAATAACAAGGAATAGATTGATACTGGTAGGCAACCCAGGAACACTGATTAGTTACGCAGTTTAACAGTCTGCTTTCATAACTTAAAAAAAACTGTTGACTAAGCATATTATTCCTGAAACAAAGAAACATTTGCTTCCTTGATTTTAAACTAAATCCAATATTTGATCCATTCTGTATAAACTGATCATCATTGAAATTTAAGATTGAATGAATCTGGATTTTCTATTATCATTAATTGGTTTCTGTATTTCAGATTGTACAAGGACATAAGAATTTGGAGGCCTACAAAAATGGATTCTGTAACCTTGCTTTACCTTTCTTTGCATTCTCAGAACCCATAGCTCCTACCAAAAATAAGGTAAGCAATGTCAGTATGTTTAATAGTAAAACTTCAATTGATTAAATACCCTTATTAAAGTATAAAATTATGCTAATCGTAAATGAATTTTAAGCATTAAAGTCCCATTAGCTTTTTGCTTTAAAAATATATATGCAAAAAACAAACAGTTGCTGATATTATCCTAAGATAATAATTACTAACAAAATGAGCCTTTTTTTTCTAAAAACACTCATTTCGCTGTGATTTTTGCTTTTGTAAACTTGAAATATATAGAGCGCGTGACGTCACTTTACGCTGTGTGCATAATATGACTGCGGGAAAACACAGCTGTTCTATAAATAGTTTTTTTGTTTTTTTTTAAATACAATAGTGGTTTTGGAAACATGTTTTCTTGCTATAAAGTATGGACGGAAGGAAAACACACCGGATACCTCTGTTATAGAACAAACAGAAACTATTACGACCGACATATTTATATGCTTATGGGACTTGAAGTGATTCTCAAACATAATTACTGTTTACAGTTTAAAGTAAAAAGTCAAATTGACTTGAAATGCTATTTAATTTTCCATTTATCTGTAAATTTATATACATTTATATGCATTTCTTTTATTATCATTACAGTATTATGACACAGAGTTCACATTGTGGGACAGATTTGAAATTCAGGGTGAATTGACACTACAAGAATTCATGGATTATTTCCAGGTAATGTATTGATTTTTATCTTAATGTAATTTAGTTTTAGGATTGATGTCTAAAATCGTCTATTTTTTAACCCCATTTTGCAATTTAATTCATCCTTAATATAATTCATTCTTTTGCCATTTAAATTGACTGAGTCTGTTTTAATTTGCACTTTAATAGGTTCGCCATATAAAGATTTATGCTCATGAGATATTAATTTAATTTCCAGTTTTCAGTCCAATTAAGTGATAAGATCAGATTGCTGACCATGTAAATTATATCTCCATATATCACAAAACCTTTTATAAGTGATCATGTCATAAATGGAAGCATCCTAGATAGCCTGCTTAAAATCAACCAAATGATCATTAAGTACTTTCATGACACAAACCAATAATTATTATTTATGAATATTTGTTAATTTTATTTCAGAATAAACATAAACTAGAGATAACAATGTTATCACAAGGTGTTACCATGTTGTACTCATTCTTCATGCCTCCTGCTAAACGTACAGAGAGAATGGG
The DNA here is from genome assembly GCA_964023205.1 of Lutraria lutraria. NCBI lineage: Eukaryota > Metazoa > Mollusca > Bivalvia > Venerida > Mactridae > Lutraria > Lutraria lutraria. The sequence continues at coordinate 34,995,423 of OZ026844.1, forward strand.
TCTGCCGTAAGTAACAGGATTAAAAAATATTAATCATAGGCATACTGAGAGAATGTATGCCACACTAATCAAGTGTTGTGTCCTGCATAAGCCTAGAATATTTAGATGAACAGAACTAATTTTTATTTAACAATAGAACACTAATAAATTAAGATTGGAATAATTTATTTTGTACAAAGTTTATTTTTATCTAGATAAGTGTTCATTAGAGAGTAGTTTTCTTATATTTCCTTTTAATTTTATTATATTACAGATATATTGTGTCCATAAATCATCCTGTTTGTGATGTACTTAGATTGAAATAATTTTCCTGATTTAAACGACATTATTTATACATTTCAGAATGTCCGAGGTGGTAAAGAAAGTGTCCAAGAAAAAGATACCAAGTCATGTTAAAGCTCTTGTGTTGGAACTTTGTTGTAATGACACAGAAGGAGAGGATGTCGAGGTACCCTATGTACAATACAGGCTACCATAATTTGACTAAGTCAGGATTACCTCCCTTGTACAAGACACAATTCACCGAAAATATCTCCCTTAGTATAGTTGAGGATTATCTTATGTGATTTTGGAGTATATAAACACTTTATGATTGTTTAATTGGTTGGTTGATGTATATAGTGTAAGCACAGACTATTGATTTATTGATCCATTAAGAATTTGGTGTATCCACTTTGTAACTGAGCAATTTTATATTGTACCATGTTGTCTATAATTCAGTGAAATAAAAAAAAGCTTGTAGGATTTCTTATGACTATATATATCTGCTGTGTGTCAATGTATTATTTATGATGTATTTGGAGAGCAGGCTTGCTTTGTAATGACTTGACCTGTGATTGTATGTTGTGTATGTGAAACTGGAACACTTGCATTTTGATACAGAATAGACTTCTAATGCATATCATGATATTATGTATTGTTTTGTAGTTTGTCAATTAAGAAAACTTCACTAATACTTATGTGTAGATGAACAAAAATGAAAGCTTAGCTAGCATCTTGGGATTCATTGTAATGTTAGTACAAGTTGTCCTCTCTGAACGAAGAAAATATATTTATGAAGATGTATAAGTGCTACAAAGTTTGTGCAAATTTTTTTGTCAGTATCAATATGACAGAAAGAATGTTAATTGTATGGTTTTACCATGCTGCTGTATATTTTTTTGGTATTCATGTTATCGCTCTAAAACAATAAAAAAAAATTCTTTTTGCAAAGTCATATTGTTGTTCTTTGTCAATTTATCAATCGTCAGTTTGCAAAAATATATCATACATTTGTATAGCCAAAAGATCACATTCAAGGCCAGATAACACAAAAACAAGCTCCGAGACCCCAATTATTTGCTTAAAATGTTTTAATATCATATGCTATATATGTCTTTAAAGGCCACGTTTTATACAGAGTTCTAAATTTTGTATGTGCACCTCTTGTGGCAAGATTTGTCCTTCATTATAGAATTTGTAATCTTACTGCATATGCATTACACATAACTAAAATATAATACATAACAAAAAGAATAGCTTCCTTACAAGCACACTATCCCTGTCAGTGTCAGAATACAATACTCCTAACCTCCCTATCAAACCCACAGGTAACTGTATCATGAATGGATAATAAATAAATGAATATATTAGTAAAAAAAAAAATTCAATATTTATTTATTATTCATTTATTTATTATCCATTCATGATACAGTTACCTGTGATCAAACCCTTTAATTAACACACATCTGATCAATATGTGGTGACTGCAGTCACAATGATTTCCGAAACAACTTGCGTTGAATTAATAGTGAACGAGCAGTCAAGTTTATGGTAAAAGCAGCTGAACCAAGTATTAGCGAGTTTTGAGATTACAAAATTTGAATTGAAAATACTCAATATAAGCCCTAAACTGGTACCTGTTGACTTGTCTATACTGCAATGGATCGGGAAGCAGTTTTTATCAGCCCAACTTTATTCAGGGGAGAATACTCAATTGTTCTTAAATCAGTGTCAACAAATGGTAGTCTCTCTTGAATGACAATCGCAGAATGTCTGTATTAATCATGTTTTTATCATATAGTGTGAATCAATACTTTCCTAAACAATAAAGGCATAATATAAGTACAAAAAAACGATTCTGGCGGAACTTGATTAACGAAGCGCGTATCAAGAATGAATCGAGCGCAGCTGCCCGAAAAAAAGACGTCTGCATAGATCCGCTGAGCCATGATATGAAAATAGTTTTATTCATTGCATGCGTATCAATGTCAAACCCCGACCCAAATATGGTGAGGAGGTTTTCGAGAAAATTAACGCTGGGCTGTATGCCTGAAAAATAGTGTTCGCAAGAATTTCAGGAAATGGCGGGGAATTTGCGAACAGTGTACTTGATCGAAATATACGTCACATCAGAGGTGCGTATATATTACGTGCTAAGCGCTGCTTACACTTTTCTGACCAAATGTGTATGTCAATTTACTGATTTGGCTTCCAGGCGTCTACTGTTTTTTTTCCATTTAATTACGTTTGGGCTAAATTTCGTGTATTTGCCTTAAATGAATCCATGGACCAGTACACGTCTATATATAGTTGTCATATAATGTATTCAAACAGAGTAACACTTATAAATATAAACCTCAAAAGATTAAAAGTTCTAAACCGTTGTAAACCATTGTAAAAATATTTTATTGTAATTGAACGAATTTGAACTTAAGTTTTGTCTGTTCTTTGCCAGAATAGAAATACAAATGTACATGAACACAACAATTATACATTTGATATGTTTAAAATTTGAAATCCTTAAAGGAAAATTCACCTTGATATATTGGTTGTCGTATAACTAATGATAACAAGTACATGTATATATTAATTCACTGCCAAAACGTGGACGAACTTCTAGGGCCGAGGGTTTGTCTTACACGTGGTTATTATAATGGGTGGTATTTGTACTGATGTTGTCATTGAGTGAGGTTTTACATGTGTATCAAGTGAACAACTGTTTGCTTACATTGTATACCAAAATTGATGCATTTTAATAAAAAAAATGATACCTTAGAAATTATGATTTGGTAACATAATTTATTTATTAAACTCACACGTACGGACACTTTTCAAATACAATGTCGTTATTTCCTTTGACGAAAGCGACAATGATGCATTTGGTCTTTTGTAATTAGTAATTTAATTCACTGTAGTCTCGGTAAAAATGTATTAGCTTTGTTATAGCAGGCTAGACAACAGTGATTTACTCACGATTTTTTTATTTACGTTTGACTTCACTTTAAAAACTTGATTATAGTAACATATATATAGGTATCTCTGAACGCAGTATATCTGTATATGTTAAAAATCTGTAAGGAAATGCACGCAGTGTGGTTAAAGTGAAAGCATGTATAGGTATACATGTAAATTGGTTTTCTTACAAAAAAAATACAACAAAAAAGGAACTTATTATGACATAACTATTGATTAATGTATTGACGCATTAGATTTATGACAATCACATTCACGTCATGAATCGTGTCATGCATTTTTAATGTTTATTCCATTCTATGCTTGGAATGACAGATAGTATAATCACCGCATATCAGGTTGTAAATACTAGTAGATCAATTTTCAAATTAAAATGGCTGTTTGTTTTGTTGATCCATACATTGTGGCAAGTGATACCAATTGTGAGAAGTTCAGATATAAAATACGCAAGCTATCATGTGGTAACACTGTTGTTTTTTATATAAATTCAAGGCTTTATTTTAAATTGTATACTACCAATGTCTACCATATTACTGCCATCACTTTATCATTATATATGTTGTATGTACATGTAGTCACTAGTTTGGCTGATAAAAAATTCTGCTAAGCGCAAAGGCTCTGTATATTAAAAGTACGTATATATACATGTATCTATTTCTTTTTTATTTCATTAATGAAATTTTCAGCTATAAAAAATAGTGTTAGTTAAGTTGTAAATGATTAACTCGTGACGTAGGTGAATGTAACTTCGTATATTTTCAACCTCGAATATTCTCGAAAATATGTATATAGAATAGGAAACGATTGTAAATTGTAATTGTGTACATAAGAATTATATTCTCACGAGCGGAGCGAGCGTATACATAGCTCGTATACATTCGCACGAGATTTCTTTCTGACTTAAAACACGTTCAGTCGTTGCACGCGTTTCACGAAATTTTCGTATGTAGGAACATTGCAAAGCAACTAGCTTATAGCTGTTGGGTGCGAATTCTAAATGAAAATATTTTTTAATTGGCTAAATGATTTTTGTGTATCCAGGCTCGGTTTTGTTACGAGCAAAAAAGTAAACATGTAAAATTTCAGCCGGCTAATATATATACAAAGGATTTAAATGTTAATGACCGAAAAACGAATGGTATCACTAGGGAAGGATTGTATTATGTATTTCAGAAATAAAAGCTAAAAGAACCGATGGTACAACACGCTTGATTCATACTTCAGGCCATCCTTAAAAAATGTTTAACTGATTGGGATAACCTTACCCAGACAATAACGTATACTTTATTTACCAAAGAGACCAAAAATGTAGGGTAGGACCGTTTTTGGTGAGTAGGTAACGTAGTCCCAAACAAAATATTTTTAAACATGGTCTCAAAGCAAAACTGACTGTGAGACTAGCAAAGTAATCTTCTGTCATATAGGATTTACACAGGCCTGTGAGAATTTCCTCATAAAAGGTACCGATTTGTGTTTTTCGTCCTCCATAATATAAATGCCATACGTATAGAATGAAAACTGAATAAAACTGTCAGGAGGTTTTAAACGACTGTAGGTAAACCAAGGTTCATTTTTTCTATAGGAAAATTAATACGCACAGATAATCTATATCGATCAGGCGCTCTATAATTGTATGAAGGAGATTATGAAAAGTTTTACATTCAAGTTGACAACGATTGTATCGTGTGTGGATAAATAAAATGATTTTAATCCAGAGGTAATTTGTTTATCTATTTTGTTTAAATTGAAATTTAATGAAATTCTATAAACATTAGGAACAGTTTATTGTACATCAATATCACAGCCATTTGTTTTATATATATGTTTCTGATTTCACGTAAACTAAGATGAATAAACAAATGTTTTTTGTCAGTACAATATGTATCAATTCGATATGCTTATGCAGTCTATTAACGTTTAAGTATTTCTTCATTGTAATGCCGTATATTAGCCGACAAACAACGTGTGACTACATATAGCCATGGTAACATATTACATGACTGTATACTATTTAAATTTTCTTAAAAATTTAGACAAGGAAATAAATAGAATCGTATATTCTAACTAGTGTCATTTTATTAAGATATTGTGTCCGCAACCATGTCAACAGAATTCAACTTTGACTCATTGAAACGTTTTTAAAAAACCCTATGATGAATAGGCCTATATAATAAGTTGTACGAATCAACGTGGGGTTACTTATGTGAACGTGGGCCCCGACATTCTTTGTCTTTGAGGGGTAGCTAAATATAACGATTGAGATATATAAAAAATAATTTAGGACGGGGACTTGACCATGGAATATATGTATCCACTGTTTGTCGCTATGGACATACAGACACATTTTTATTACTTACTAAATTTTAATTCATTTGGGTAATTGTTATCAATGAGTATAATAGCTCGTATAGAAAACACTATTGACAAGTCCTATATGTTAAGAATTCAAAATAAAATGGTCATATTTTTAGAAACTTTCTGGTGATACCTCTTTACCTAAAAAATGCATGCATGTTCCATTTGAGTATGATGCGTTTTCAGTGTAATGCTCAGTAAAATGCACGCCCCACGCATGACAGGTTTTCAGCCTAGTTTGGTGGTATACATGTATTTAGGAAGAAAGTATTTTTATCACGGTGAAAATTCGTAGAAATCCTGTTACCTCTTGGAATGAAAAACAATATACAAAATAAAAAAATATATTTCTTTTCTCGTGAACAAGAATACTTTTTTATCTACCATATAATAGTGTTTGTCTACAAAATTATCAGTCATTCAAATATAAAATATCGTCTTGCTTTTCACATAGGATCGGAATATATTGACAGTTTTATGTAATAAATCTTCTTGTGTTGTATTTTAGTGTTATACAAGGATAATCCGGGGGTTTAATTCATATTAATCGTTTAAATCCGCGTTGACGCATTTATAAGCTTTTAAAAATCTTTATGACTCAATATTTAGTGAAATGTATATAGCTGATGGATTATAGACTTTTAAACAATACATAGTTAAGAAACATTTGTGTTGGTATCCAATACATAATGAAATAATATTATGATTTTGTTTACAAGCATTTAGGAAGTGTTTTAAGTATTTAAAGCAAGGTTCTAGACATTTTACCTCGTCCTATATCATGGCCTGTTGGCGATTCAAGCCATTTGATATAAACAAGTAAACTCGCCCACAATTTTTAAAAACACTGTATAGCGACGGCAAATACTTTTATTGGAATGAAAATATTTTGAGTTCGAACAATAAGATCGACAACGTGGAATATTTCCTATCAATTCAACAATAAACTGTCGGAAACTTTAATATAAAAGTTGTATGGTAAGATAAAATTATTGTTAATGTTTATTTTCTCTTTTTTTCACGCCTTTGTTGGTTAGTTGAATAAATATACATTATCACTGTATCATAGAAATTCCGATTTCATATAAAGATAATCGGTATTTAAGTACCGTTTTTATGTCCGTCTTTGTGCATAAGTATATTATAATAATATCTTGAACTACATGAGGCCATCCTTTTAAAATGTATGTTTGGGGTAACCCCACCCAGACTCGGAATCTTCAGCGGGTAGGTAGATCGAAAATATCTTTTTTACAATTCATTTTTCATATTGAAACCAAAATACCGGTCAAAATGCTAATTTTCATTGAAAACAAAGATTGGGTGGGGGGCTTTTTAGTGAGTAGGCAGCGCTACCGCAAACAGTATTTTAAGGACGGCCTGACTATTGTCATGTTCTTTTTCGATGCTTTTTAAAGGGGTCGATATTTTATTAACCGGATTGAATTCAATGCAATAGTTTTGTTATTATCTATTGAAAAAAATATTGAAAATTACACGTAAGAATATCCCGATTTATCGTAAGTATTGATCTTAAATATCATTTAAATCATTTTATTTCAAGAGTGTATGCTTATTGATAGCTTTTACATAAAAAAAAACATTTGTCACTGAAGTTTTTTTTTTCAATACGAAAAAATGACAGTCATACGTACATTATTAGATAAGGCAACTTTATTACCAGTCCAATTTTCCAACTGTCTGCTTTTATGCTTCTTTGCTAAGATTTAATTTACACTGATTTTTTTCTCAATTTTGTTTTATGATAATTATGCTGTCAAAGCAAATATTTTAAGTGTGTGTAGGTTGTTACCATGAACGAATGTATAATCCCAGTGTCTAATTTTTGCACATATTTGTTAAAATAATATGTCTTTCAATTCATTCCATGGGCAGCAAAAACATAATTGCAACTGTCTAAACATATCATAAATATATTTTTGCATATCATTTATACATTTTTACACTCGAATGCCACTGGAATTTACTGCTCTATTAACGTCGATAAAAAAATAAAATCAATCTTGCTGGTCGGTGATCTATGACGTGCTGAATCAGGCGGTGAAATTTACAAGATTTTTTTAACTCGCAGTGCTAAAAATTCACGTGCATTAAAATTACATACATTTGTATGTTATAAATGTATTTACATGTACAATGTATAGTTTGTACCTGTTAGATTAAGCTACGTAATGAACTCTCACTAAGTCACGATATTCTCACGCGCCATTAAATCTGCATTGTCTTTTTTGTTTAGAAAAAGTTGATTGGTATAGTACCATGTATGGTAATTATCTTTTACTCATATAATAACGATAATGAAATGAATGAAGATTAGTTCTAAACAAACAATCATAGTAATATGATATATGTTGGGAGTGACCATATCGTCCCCATAACAACACTGTACACCGTGCTTTTTCATGTCCAATGTGATTACTGTTCATGCATCTATTTTAGGGGACATGAGGGTTTATTCGTGTAGATTTAATTTCTGTAAGATAAATGTCTAGTGTAAGGGCCACTTAACGTATATTGACACGGCCACTGCTGTTAGATCTGTAAAAACTTAGCTACTTAAACTGTACTCAATTACCTACTTAACCTATTCCCTCCCATATAATCTCATTTTAGTAAGTATATATCTACACACTTAATACTTACCATTAATTCCATCATAAAATACAGAAAAACAAACACATTGTATTGGTGTTTGAAGGATCTCATAAATAGTTCAAAATTACTGCCGAAATTGATACTTACAACATTGTACTGAGTGTTTATCAACCAAACGAATTGCCCACTTTTGCAGTGAAATATTTGTATTTATAGACCCATTGAAAATTGCTAATCAAACATTTTATCATCTTGTTAAAGATATATGCGAACAGTCAATATAATAAGTTGCGATTATCGCAACTAAAATGATTATTTCCACTGAATTTGACATAAGTGCATTTTTACAAAAGCGACCTTGTCACGGACTTAACGTAAAAACGAATAACTCTCTAGAATGTTGACAATAGAGGACATATGAATACACGTCTTACTTACAATACGCCCCTTAAGCACCCATGTTTTAACATACCACCAGAAAGCCTCTTTAAAGTTATCAAAATTGTGTCTCAGCGTACAATACATACAATGCCTGAAATATTCTGTATTTTATATGGTTTTATGTATTTGTTGGTTTTCAAGTAGTATATACTGTGTATGTAAATTGTTCACAAGTAAGATGCCAGTAACATCTCATTTAATTAAATATATACATGTACTAACATCATATGAAAGACAAATTTCACGAATGTCATTATGGATTCATTTTTGAATGTGTGTATATATAAGTATACAATTGTATTCAAATAGTTAATAAATATACTAGTCTTGCAAGTCGTAATTTAGATTCTTGAATTTATCAAAGCTGGACTATATAATATAGCGAGTAATTATTTTTGTGCTAGACCTATTATTCCATTGAATATTATAGAATAGAACATCGTGTCACGTTGGAGACAATTGACTCAGATATTTCATTTTTTTAATGTTTCTCTGATGAATGGATATACACATATTATCTTTGCTCAATGAAATAAATGACAAACGAACGAAAATTAAACCTTTTGTTATAATAGATGAATTATTGAATATTTCATACAATAAGTTTAAGTAAACTGCTTATATAAATCATCGATATTTTACTGAAATATAAAACTGTATGTTGAATTACATCTGTCATATTGTATAAATATATAATTTTGTTTGTTACAGTTACATGGAAATTGCATTCATTCACTGTGACCAGACCGCTAGCTGAAATGTTAAAGGAACGAATTTCGATCATTTGAAAGCAGCATTAGAAACGCAGTCACGAGACATCATTGCACCGAATAAACTCCTGCCAGCAGTAAGGAGTAATTTAGAAAAACAATTCCCTAGTCATCGATTTTGTTTTAAGTTTGCCCGGAATATAATCACCATTAAATGAGAATTTTCTATGCAATTATATTTGCGATGTATGTAAACACTGGTTGGAGTTTACATCCGGAAAACGGTCTATAAATGTGTAAATGACAATTTTCAATGGGATTTGCCAATTGATTTTTTAAAATTTACCGGTGACACTGTTTGTCTTGTATCAAGTGCTGGGAGACGAGCATCCGTCACAGTATCATTATCTACGACATGTGATCAATGCTGGGCTTATAGGTGAAAAATATATCAGTGTAGTTAATGGTTTAATGACGTTAATGTTACAAAAAAGTCAATACTTTTTTATGGTAAAAATCAAAATTTTGTGGACCAGAAATAAATAGGATTTAAAATGGGTCTCGGTGAAGTAACGGTGAAAAAGCGTAAAGTGATATACGATGACTATACAGGGTCGTTCTACTCCGAATCGAAAGTGGAATCTTTGCAAAGACAATGTGACATCAGAGCAAAGCTTACTGACGTCATGAACAAGGCAGAGGAAGCCAAATATAAAACAGCATGTAAACAAGTGAATGCCGAAAAACATTTATTTCTTTCTAGAAAAGAGAAAGCAACGCATAGACACTCTGAAGCTCTGCAGGATTATAAAGCTCATAAAAATGTCCTTGGAAAACTTGCCCGGGAAAGAGAACTTGCTGCTCAAAATAGTGACATTTACGGCAAATATCCACCAGAAAGCTTAAGGAACCATATAGAAGATCTAATAGGTTTAGAATTAAAAGAAATGCGACCAAATGTAAGACGAAGGCGGGAAGCCACTAAACTCCTGGGCAAAAGAAATGAGCTCAGTGAAGTTGACAGATCATTGAACACCGAGGAATATTTCGATGAATTAAAACAAAGAAAAAGTCGAATGCCAAGTCCATGCAAGGAGCCGGCGCATACGCCTGTATCACCGGAACCAGTCAAACCTGCTCCGCGATTGATCCTTCCGGCGATCACCGTAAGACTTGGGAGTCATGGGAATCGCACACGTGTCGTAGAACCGTCTGACAATAGGAAAAGAGCTGAAGTTCAAGTTAGAAGGAAATCGTTTGATGATACTAATATACTGCCTACTGTTTTTGTCACTGATCCAAGAGATATAAGATAGTGTTTACTGGTCTCTTTATTAATTTATTTTTCGACTAATTAGTCGACGTTTTTTAATGTTGTTGTTGTTGTCAATATGTATCTGCTCAAATGGCCAATTTCCTCGGATAAGCAGTGATTTCCCGGAAAGAAATCAGTAGTGTAGTTTATTGACTGTAAATTCATTGTATTTCTTGTCAAATATTATCAATATAATTCTTATCATGTAATCACCCTGGCGAGTTTATGAAATTGGTCGCTTGAATTTCAATAATTTGTATTTTAAAGCATTCACTTGTGAACAAATTTTGTATGTAGTATCTCCATGTACATTGTCCAAGACATAGTCGAATAATACTGGTGATCAAATTTGAATTGTATTTAGTAAGAGTCACAGTGCATTGCTTTTTCCAAAGTTCTTCTACATCTATTTATTCTTATTATGAGGGTCAAACAAGATTTATTAAAAAGGGTCAACAAATTCCATTATCTGTTGTTGTTGTTGTTGTTGTTACAATGAAAGCTTGTACTTTCTCGCTGAGACATGATCGAGAATTATTAACGAAACTTTTGTATCATTCATTCACATAGATTTTTCAGCAGTCATCAGAAAACACATATCTGTGATTTGTGCAGAAATATTAAATTTGTTTGCAAATATTGCGTTATCTGACTTAATGATGTTTGCTTAAAGATTATGATCGGTTTCATTAAACCGATATGAATACCATAAGCAAACACTGTTTGGGTGGATGCAAAATTATATCAAGAAAGGTGTGCATGTGGACAAAAACATTTTGCAAACCTGTCCGATTATTCTTAGAATGATTAAGACTAAATTTAGATGTGTGCACAAACTTGCCATGGAGACAAAACTTCAAGCAGACGAACTAAAACGCTGACATTAACTTTATACATGTATTCTGCTACCACATATATTAATTTCGTACACAACATCTATATTTAGGTTAAACACGTCTAATCAAGGTGTTTATCAGTCAAATAAAGTTTTAAAATCAGACAAATCAGGTATTTTTAAGGATACGATCGTTTTAAACTCGTCATAATAAGACGCGTAGTTTTGAACTTTGCAAATCGTTTGTTTATCAAGACACGAAAACTATTTCAGGGGTCATTACATTTGTATCAATAAATCGTGCATAAATGTAATAAATACGAACATTTTGTCGATATTCAACAGAAGTTTATCTCGGGTCACGTTTTAAATTGACTTTATTTTTATTGAAAGTCAGTCAACTCAATTTGTCGATAATGGTCGTGCACAATAAATAAATCTAGTACAGTACGTGTTGTTTGTTTTGAAAATTAAATGAAACTCTGTATGTTTCCGATAAACGACATATGAGCAATTAATACGACTATGAAATATAATCACCCGAAAATTATTGAGAAAAAAATATGACTTTGTAACTGATCCAATCTAGAATGATTTTGCAATTTGACGATATCAATTAATTGTATGCCTTAAATGCGGTTAAGCACGTGCTACAATATTTTCAAAATCACACGAGTTTAATTGCTTATAAAGCAATAAATCACTGCTTGTGTTATGTTGGACTAGAAGAACTGCAATAGAAGCCCTGTTACATTGAGTTGATCTCATACAGAACATATTTTCTGTATATAACGTATACGGACTTGTATATACTCTCTTTCTGAGCAGCACGTACTAGATCACACAATTATTAACTTACACATAATACATCAAGAATAATACATACATGTGCTGCTTAGTTCAGATTTTGATGTTTTCGTCCGGTTTATTGTTCACGACATTTGTACAAATTCATGTTCTTAAAAAGAATAACTAAAAACAGAAATGCCGTTTCGCATACATTAGACGCACGTGAGGTCGACACTCTGCTTCCATTGAACTATTATGATCTGGGACCAATAATTGGTCTCAGTAAAGACAGTATAGGTCTTTGGTCCCAGCTACGATTGACAATCAACATTTCAACGAATACGAAATAGCTATCATATGCAAAACGGTATATTAATGACAGCTGTAAAAACATTACTATGGTCACGATTGTAATAAATGGGAGGCAACTCTTGAATTAATGATAAGCTTTAATAACAGCAGTTACTTCCCTTGATTTATTATACGTTTTCTACTAAAGTCTAAAATGCTTCACGTGTTTGCTTATACGCTAACAAAAAACGGGGAAAATGTAACATGTAACTAAATTTTATTTACAAAATATCAGAAATTAATCTAAAGCTGACTGTGATCATTTACAGTTATAACAGACCATGTGACCTAATTTGTGTATTCAAAATATAAACATGCGTCACCCAATCAACAAGTGGGTTATTCAAGCGAGTGTAACCAATCAGATTGCGTGATTGTGGATGGCCTTGAAAACATGGCGTCTAGCAGCGTAAGTTTTACTACTGTTTCAAAATATCGTATTTTTGTTCTAATTAAAGCATGTCTTGACATAAATATGTTACAGTCGCATGAATCATATTGTATCTTATCCGACTCAATACAAAATTTTATTGAAGTCTCTTTCTTTATATGTTTGACGAATATTTTTCTGACCGTTTGTGTATTTTGATCACAAATAAGTCAACACCGAGTGTATTTTGTTGTAGACTGTTCATGACCTGCATTTTATATCTTGTTTATTATATTAACTTCATGTTTTTAATTTACTAAGAAAATTGCACGTTCAATGTTACCTAGTTGTTACTGTTTAGACAATTTATTGAACATTTATTGCTTTTTAATTAAGAAAAACTCAAACTAAGTTGGTTTACACGTGAATGATGTAATAAATATATTGATTGTGGGTCAGTGTGTGACTATCAGTTAATTGAGATCCGTTTTAAGTATCACTCATATTTATCGTGCTAAGATAAATAATGGTGCATGATAAACTACAACTATAAATGTATATATATGTTAATTTGCCACCTGTCCAAGGGTTTTTAACCTTACCAGAGACATAGATAACAGAGATAAGCAACTCCAGTCAGTACCTATGTAATAGCATGTGTGACTATTACTTTTCCCAAAAATTGCTGATTTTGTAGCAAGTAAAACTTCTTATGGGTCAATTGATATCACATGCATAAATTAATTTTGCATACATTTTGTATTCTGATTCTGAAAGTTTATTATTAAACCGTAGCTGCCGAGTTTTTCAAAAATCAATTTTGATTGATACTACCTACTTTAAATATGCTATCTTTTTAAAAAATATAAACTGGTACCAGTTTTTTAAGCTGATTTCATTCTAGTGGGTATAGCTAAAAATTTACTAAGAAAATATAAAAAAATATTATTTCCAGCAGAAGTCAAATGTTTAAACTTTGAGAAAATGTATAATGTATATATGTTTACAAAATGATGTCATGCGTGATATCTTAAGTTGTCTATCTCTGTTATCTATGTCTCTGGTCTTACTCAAGTTACTGTAACCATAAAGATCAACATTAATTGCTAAGCAATTTTGCCAATATTTTCCAGAAAAGGCCGCATGTGAAAACTGAGCGTATGCAGGAATTTATTCGAGCACAGGATGAGTCAAATAGTCCAACAAAGAAATTGAAATGTTCCTTTGACAATTGTAACAAAGAGTATACAAGCTTTCCTGGTTTAAAGTATCATTTACTTACCCATCAAGTGAAAGACCCTCAGTTTTCATGTCGAAAATGTAACAAAGTTTTTAAAAGGTTTGAAATTATGTTTCCTGTCTTACTTTTTCTCTATGATTTACATCTTCAGTATGTATTGAATAATCAGTGACTGCTCAGAAAAAACAAATACTGTCTGTGACAAATATATTGATATGTTTCTTAGATTTTGGTTATGATAAGTTAACATATTTTTCCGTTTGAAGTATCATGAACCTCAACTTCATAATAAAAAATGCTCATTTATGATATATGTAAATACTAAATTGTGTAAACCTCCATTTTGTTTTGCTCTTAGAACATCAAAAGCTACTTAACTTAAATTACTCAAATCTACTGTGGAGTGACTTTATTAAATTGTTGTGGAGAACATGTGCTTCAATCATGTACCAAACTCATAAATCTGCAATCTGAAGTCCTCAAGCTCTACCTATTTAATTGAATGAGTACATCCATTTTCATGATGTACTGGAAGTAAAAGCTACATTACCTTATACATGTATGTATATTTATAGTGCTAATGGGTTGAAGTATCACAGAGAGAAGACGCGTTGTGATGATTCAGATCTTGGATTGCCTGACATTCCTACATCATTCCAAAATATTGAAGTTGATAGCAATGGTAATGTTCAAGTCATCCCTCTGCTACCAGTTAGACAATAATACCCATTGACACTTGTTTAGTCAAAATTCAACCCCACCCACAATGTTCGCTCTTACCTCTATCAATGTATACATACAGAAGAGTAAAGATGAATTTTGACCAAACAAGACGTCAAGTGTCTGTGATAATACCTTTTTACACAAATCTCAATACATTTAATTTTCATGGCAATTTATATCTGTCTGCAAAAATCTCTACATTTATTAATTTGCTTATCAGTTTAAACATCTAAAAGGCACTTGATAAAAACAATTAATCTTATTGCAGATTGAATGTCATTTGAGGTTTCATTTACTAGTACATGTGTAACTGTATATAGGGTCTTTCTGACCAAATTTATTATGTCAAAATGACTTAAATGAGTGTTTCTTATCATGACTATAGCTGATGTTAAATATCATAGAATGCTATTTATATCTTAAATATCAGTATTTATTTATCTATGATATGTAATATTTACCTTGTTCATGAGCCCAGCTATTTTTTGTAGCATTAAAATCAAATCTCATCATAGTTGAAGGCGTTCTGTTTCCTCTATGAAGCCCTTTGATTTACATATACATGTATTACACATATCTTGTACTTTTATACTTTATCATGAACATTTTTCAACCTGTCTTGTCAGTTTTGGGATCATACTGATTCAATGTTTTATTCCACTATTCAAGTTCCCCACGACCTTGACCTTCTAAATGTACCGAATGCTTCATCATCTTGTGGTATGGATAAGCTAACAGAACTTGCAATCATAGCAACCAGTCCTCAGAGCCCGTTACTACAGAAGCCCAAACCACCGTGGGAGAATACACCCAGGTAAAGTGACCTACATGTATCAGTGAATAATTTCTTTCGTTCACGCTCAATTACACATAAGGGATAGTTTCGGATAATTGCTAAAACTGAGATTTGAAAGATTAAAATCTGTGTCTTAGAATTCAACTTTGTAATTGGTTAATTAAAATACTGCGCTGAGCTTAATTTATGCATTCAGATCTTTCAGCATTTAGACTGGATCACATTTTCTATAAATTTGCTCAGATTTGTAAGCCTATATTTGGTTTCTGTGAAATAATTGCATTCTTATTTTTGGTTGTGAATGACTTTATTTGGTCTTTTTATATCAAGGTTTTACTATAAATTTCTATGAAATAGCTTTAATTTAGTTATTGGTTGATACAATAAAATTCCTGAAAACCAGAATTCCCTGAAAATCTGACAATTTGATCGTCCAATTTTTCAAATTTTTGATCAAAAGCCCTGTGAAAACTGGAATCCTAAAAAAACATACTATTGGCCCAGACAGGTGCTGTTCCAGTTTTGAGGGTTTGTACTGTACTTTGTTTTCACTTTGTACACCTAGTATGTGGTATATGAATATCATTGTTCAATTTTAGTATGGATGTTGTGCGGTCTTTGAAGGAAATGTTAGAGAGTAGTGTGAACAGTCAGTATATACCATCCAAACTTAATGGCAGCTCAAATAATGATCTCAATTCATCTGTGAACCAACATTCTATATCAAATGAAGGGTAATTCTATTGAATTTCTTCATTTCTTTGTAGTATTGTACATTTGAATAACATGATAAAATTATTATCATTATATCTGCAGTAATTGGTGGCATTAAAGTTTTTTTTGTACATAGGAAAAAATAAAGCAGCACACTTGTATTTAATATTTTTGTTCCCATAAAATTGAAAATGAATTTTTATACCATGTTCTTGATTTTGTACACCTATCATGGTTAGTATTAGACCTATCGAAATTGATGTACATGAAGTATATTAATGAATATAAAAACAGGGGTGTGATTCTTCCTCCTTAAGGCTGATTTCCTCATTTTTGTCTTAAAATCTTTGAAAGAAAACGGTCTATATTCAATCTGACTTACTCAAAAATGGTGTTTTTGCAAGCATGATGGTGTTGGGGGGGGGGGGGGGGTTACTAAGGCAGGGCTCCTTTCAGCTGATTTCCTCTTTTTTGTCTTAAAATCTTTTAAACAAAAGGGTCCAGATTCAGTCTGACCTACTCAAAAATGATGTTTTTGCAAGAGTAAGGGGGTTGGGGGTAGGGTATTTCAGCCTTTTTGCTCTTGGAGTAATCACACCCCTGTAAGGGTATTTCAGCCTTTTTGCTGTTGGAGCAATCACACCCTTGTAAGGGTATTTCAGCCTTTTTGCTGTTGGAGCAATCACAGGCCTGAAAAATTACATTTTGTTGTCAACTCCAACGTTATGTTGATTCATTAAATGACCAGGGATTTTTTTGTGTCCTAATCTGTGGTAATAAATTATGTCTGCATTTTTTACAGCTTATCAGTTTATGATGGTAGTGACCCTCGTGTATCAACCAGTTCTCCATTGTGTGTGTCCCCTGAAGATACTGATAAATTAGAAACCACTAATTGGTCGCATTCTTGGCCTACTGCTGTATGGCAATGTTTTATCAAAGGTAATTATGACCTACTGCTGTATGGCAATGTTTTATCAAAGGTATTTATGACCTACTGCTGTTAAGATAATTTTGCCAAAGATATGGTAATCCTGGAATAATTTATATCACTGGATAGTTTGGCAATCTATTTAAAGTCACCTACTGCAGATTGACACAGAATTCCTAAAGTTCATTCACTGTTAAAGACATTTGTTTAACAGAGACTGTATTAGGATACTGCTGATTTTTTGTCAAGTTTCAGATAGTTTTGGTAACAGCTTTTGTTGTCATTATACATTGTTTTTGGATCACATGTAATCATGCATTTGTCTATGTTAATATGTTTACAGGGACTCAAGTAAAATTTCTGTACTCCAATGAGACGTCATGGGAATTAGCTGAAATTTTAGCTCAAAAAGAGGAACTTACACAGCAAGCGTCATTAAAGATGAAAACTTCTAAGTAATGAAGATTTATATACTTTATTTAGTCTGTTACAGATTTGTTGCAAGTTAATTACTCCTTCTCCTGTTTATAATTAAACAACAAATTGATGATGGAAAGAATTATTCTATTTTCACTTTGACATTGTATGTTTATTATATACATGTGTTATGTACATATTGCTTCAAATAAAAACATATTTTGATTGAACGCTCATTCTCCAAGGTGCTTGGTACCGGTAGATTGAAACAAAATCTGTTGGATACTGTCATTGTTAAATTACTAGATTTATTAAATCAATGATTTTATATAGTCAATAAAAATGTTTTACTGCTCATTTATTTGTGTAAGATTTTAAGATGAATTTTTTGTTTGCAGTTTTGCTCCAAATGGGTTGTCAATTTCATATATTGATGTGATAAAAGATGCTGACCAGTCAGAGATAAAGATTCACTTAACTCCAGCTGTGTCTGGTCAGCCTGATATTATAGCACTTTGCCAGCGTGACCATCCATTTTTCGTTCGGGACAAAGGTAAATATATTTATCCATCACTTAAAGCTTGAATTTTTTAACTTGGCACAAGTAAGTCCATTTTAGTTTGGATTATCTATATCAGGAATGTGTTGAAGTCATTGGCTGTTTGTTATCATCTATTGTTTTCTTCCCGACCATTTGAAGATGTTTGTCATTAAGTATATTTAATATCAAAATTTTGTGAATGAATGTATAGCGGTGCTAACTTAGACTAATGGTCTGTGCATTCTTGAACATCTTCATAAAGCCATGTTAATACAAAATCTTTTTTCCTCAGGTAAAAATCTGTTAAATATGAATTTAATTTTCACCACTTCATACACTTGTATGTTTATAGGTTGGTCCTCATTCTTCCCATGTGAGACTGTGATACATTATGGTATACCATGCTGTGAACTCTCAGTCGGTGATGTATGTCTACCACCTACCCACGCTGATGCTACATCGTCAGAAGAAATATTTAGAAGTCTTGAAGAGTAAGCACGCATCTTAGAAATATTAGATTTTTTTCTAACAACTATAGTCACCTGCATTTAATTATTCATTTGACTTTAATACCTATATGCATAGGGGTCTGTTATATTATGTTTTCTGTCTGACACAAAACTGTTTTATATTTTAGCTTAGTGTAACATACAGTCAAGCCTCAGTTAGTAACCACCTTCAAATAAAGGTGGTCCTGTAAATAAACTGTCATTGATTATTTACGACAAAATGACAGGAATAAAGGCCAGCTCTCAATAAAGGCCACATTTTGTATTTCCCAAAGGTTGCCTTTATTCGAAGGTTGACTGTATATTTATATTGTTCGCAGGTTGACTGTATATTAATATTGTTCACATGTTGACTGTATATTTATATTGTTCACAGGTTGACTGTATATTTATATTGTTCACAGGTTGACTGTATATTTATATTGTTCACAGGTTGACTGTATATTAATATTGTTCACAGGTTGACTGTATATTTATATTGTTCACAGGTTGACTGTATATTTATATTGTTCACAGGTTGACTGTATATTTATATTGTTCACAGGTTGACTGTATATTTATATTGTTCACAGGTTGACTGTATATTTATATTTTGCTGTTGTTGTAATGTATTGGTGATCAACATGCTTAAACCTTTGTCATTCAAGAAAGTATGCAATACCGAAGTCTCAAGGTTTTAGTACAAAAAAAAAAAAATTATGACTTAAGGAAGTATTTGTCAATTTTGGAATTATTTACTGAAATAAATTGTCTTAACGAGAAAGAAGGTGATTTTAGGACAAATACTGTTTATTACGATCTGTTTCCAGAGAATAAGGTAGTAACAAAAGGGAATCTCAATCCTTGGTCCTTTTAACTCTGTTTGTTTGTCTACCCAGTTTAATATGTATACTTAAAGGTTTATTTCTTTTATTACTAGGTATGATTTCACACCAGAAGATACATCAGCAGTTTTTGCTTTAAGCAGTATGAAGGTACATCTATTTTTATGAAGACTTCATGTGAATTTTTCATTCATTTGGCTACCTTTAGAGATTGTTGACCAATCTTGATATTTCATGTATAAAAAGTATATAATACAAACCATTCATATTTTTGGTTTTGAATTTTTTAGCCTCTCATTCTAAGTATAGATTGTTGAAATTTTTATAAATCCTTTCAGATTAATCATTATATATTACCAAGTTACTGTAGTCTGTCATTTCAGAGGATTGTGTGAGTACCACTGGTGCTAGTCATTACTATTCCTGTATGAATGATACATATTTATATTTAGTAAACTAAAAATAGCATTATGAAGCATTTTAGAATTTCAAAGTATTCACTATAATACACTTTTCAGCAACATAAGAAAGACACAGATATAAGTCCTCCTGCTGGTTCCTTGCCTGTAAATCCACAAATCAAGAGCAGCGAGCCAGGAGCCGTCAAAGCAAAACGTCCAATGAATGCTTTCCTTTTGTTCGCCAGGGATTTCAGACTAGATTATACTCAAAAGTTTCCTAAACGTGATAATAGGTGAGAAAGATCCTTTGAATTTATTTCTTTCATTAAAAATTTTGCTTGAAGTTTTGAACTGTAGGGAAATATATTTTTTTCTAAATCATTGGATTTCTATGAATGAAGTTGTTTGAATTAGTTTCATATCCAAGGGAACAAAATTAATGTGTTCCAAAAATATGCGGTTAAATCACAACAAATGATTCACAGTTATTTAGCTGCTGTTGTAAAAAAGTAGGTATAGGTAACAGTGAAGTTGTTAAAAAACTACATACTAACGCAGAAAAAGTAGAAGAAATGTATTTATCTGTTTCTCAGTGAAAGAATTACAATGTATTCCACAGACTGTAACTATTTACATACTTTCAGACTGCATCATTTTGGTTGAATAGGTATGATTGTCATGTATGCATTGTTGTTATTGATGTTGAAACACCTTTATTGTTGTGTGATGGTGTTGTAGTGTAAATATTAGCACAGTGTAATGCACCGAATGACTTTAGTCAAGGTTGGCAAATAGGGTCATAATAACTTTGAGAGTTCGGCACAAAATGTTTTATATGTACCTTCTTCTGCAAATAGCACCAGTTTTCTTTTTTTTGTTTGCCAAAACCTCAATTGTCTAGATCAGTTCATATGTTCTTTTTCTGATGGCTAAATTATTTATCATTTTAGATTTTATCAGTAATTATTGTGTACTGTAGTCTTCATTAATTTCTATGACACTTATGAATTGTTTATTTATTTAGTCTATTGTTTGCTTAATTGATTTTGATGTTAGATAGATTTCTATTTTTTTTAGTTGTATAAGGCTGTAAATGTTTCATCCAAGATTATGCCTCTTAGCTTGTAGATCAGTCTCAGAATGCTAAAATCTGATTGGTTGGTTCTGAGTTTCAGGTCAAAATTGACCAATGAAATGACTTTCTGTCTTTTTAAAACTTTTACCTAGGTTGTTATGAAAAAATGAAAGTGGATGCAGTGTTTTAAAATAGACTTATTAGGATGGTATGCAATAACAGACTATGTGTGACTTGACATAACTGGTTGAAGGCCTGAAACATTGAAAAAGCATTGCACTATGTGTGACAAATCTGGTTGTCTAGTAGGGCTGAGTATCGATAAAAATGATTGATACGATATTTGTATCGATACAGAATGATCGATAACCGATATATCATTTGATGTTCTATATTGAAATAAAATCAGAAATACTGAAAAACATTGACTGTACTGGCACAGGTACTTGACACAAACTAAATTTTTGGCTGTATAGGCTACTTATATACTTAATAATAATGGAAGGTACCTAACGTTAATTCAGCAGGCATGCCATACACTCATGATGAACTGCAATAAAAACTATTTTCTTCTTGTGGTTGACAGCAAGTAGGTTTTATATATGTGTCACGACTTTTTATTTGACGAAAATTCACAAAACACTGTCCAAAACATGTTTTTAAAATTATTTTTTGTTTTGATCGATATTTGTTCAATACGTTAATGTTCGATACGATATATTAACCGACCCCTATATACCGGTTTTCGATATGATACGTGACCCGGTACTCAGCCCTATTGTCTAGCAAACTCACTCTGTCTTACCTAACTTTAATCAGTGTTTGCCAAACAAAGTATAGGTCTTTAGTTACTGTATTTTCATTTATTTTCGTTGGGCTCAATGTTCGTGGTTTTTACTAAAATGGCTATTTCGTGGGGACATAAATTAGTGAATTTTGATTTTTGAAAAGAAATGCCTTATCTCTGCATTTAAATTTGTGGGGATTTGATTTCATGGATGAGCCGACCCACGAAATCCACGAAATTAAAGTCTAAGTCAGTGGATGATTTCATCTTTGACAGAGTTTTAAAGGGCTTTCAAACAAGTAAAGGGAAACTTTCACCTCTTGTACTTCAAATAAGCTTCTTAGTATAAGAATGTAATCCTTCATGTAAGTATTCTCTGTAACTTTCTCAGCTTTAAATCTTTGCGTCTAAGAGTTCAAACTCTGATAGTTCACAATGTTAATTTATTATATTGATTCATAATTGTTAAATTTCAGTAACTTCAATAAAAAGCAGTAAAATTAAGCTTCAGTTGGCATAAGCAATCACTTAAATGACTACATTAATATACACATTATTGTCTTTTTAAATCAATTTAGTGTGTATTGATGCAATTTATAAATCACATTAGGTAAGTCCTAATGGTAGATATTATGACAACTTTATGAACCGGTATTTATTTCATTTCTGGCCGTATGTTTTCTGTCTCTGTTTCAAATGTTATGGGCGGGGGATAGTTCGGACTTACTGACAAAATGAAAGGGGTTCTATAGAAGTAAGATATTAAAAGGGCTAATATTTATGTATCAAAACAAGCAGCCTGGTCACATTTCAGAGCAATAAGTGTCATGTTAGGAGAAGAATGGCAAGCATTATCCATAAACAAGAAGAGGGCATATGAAGAGAAGGCTCGATTACTGGCTGAAGAACAAAAGAAAATTTATCCAGATTGTTGGAAAAGGAAAAAACAGTCATAATGTATGTTTGTGTGGAATAATTCCACGTTTTTTTTCATACACCTATTAACAGTACAAAAGGATATCAACCTTGTTAGAATTCTCTTAAATTTGTTATTTGTGGTTGACATGAGTTCTTTCTGGCTGAGTGATTTTACAGAAAGTAAGTCCATTTTAAATTGAAATTTGATCCCAATTTTACTCTACTTCTGAAAGACCTTACCCATAGGTATGGAAATGATTTTAGCACGTTTCATTTCCTATGAAAATTCTTTTGATTTTCAGATTGTGTGTATTCTTTCATTGTAAGAATGGGACTGAGTGATACTGATTGTAGATGATCAACTAGAATGCTTACAGCACAAAGCTTCAAGTTTTTTAGCTTTTTCTTACACCAGAGACCAGTCGGCACTGTTTATTCTTCATGCATCATCTTTGAGTTCATGGTAATTTTTTTTGCTGAAGTCAGTACATTCATTCCATTGGTTGCATTATGACTGGATGCTTAAATTTTCAACCAATCATAATGCTCAATCATCTAGTTGTAGAGCCATCAGTTTGTAAGCATCATTTTGATTGGTTGATTTTTGATACAGTCTATTTTATTGACTTTTGGTTCAGTCTATTTCCATGAACCCAAAGCTGAATGAAGGGAAAGCAATGATGGGTTTTAAAACACTGCAGTTAGGATTATTTGTGTCACTTTATAATCCAGACCAAATGATGTCTGTTCATGCGGAACAGGCAACCATTTTCATTTTGTTTTTTGATGTTTTGTTAATTTATCTTTGATAATGATCTCACTTTAAACACTATTATATTATATAATTTATCATATTCATCACATTTGTTTTTCCTCTTCTAGAATACATTGACATAGTCTTTGTATTGTAAAATATATTATTCAATTTTCTACTGGAGAAATAATACAATTCACTTATAAATGGGACTATTCTTTAAGAATAATTTTTGTTTTTGTTTAACTGTGTTTTTATGATATTTTGTACAAACATCATCTTGATGTGCTCTGTGTGTATCAAAGATATAAATAGAGATCATGCTTTCTACTTGATAGTGTTTTTGAATGTTTACTTAAATTTCTTAAAAGAGTTGAGGGATTTCAATGAAATATTAACCCTGCTCTGAATGTAATCAGAATATATATTATATGACAGGAGGTTAGTCTGTACCTTGAAGGACATGGGCATTCCTTTTTTAGGGGCATTTGTCGTACCTGTGTTCATATATTAAGCTATGATTCTTGTCTATTAATTAATGCACAAATTCTGAAACTTGATTCTGCATTTTACTTGACTAAATTTTCTGTTTGTGCTTAAATCTTTTCTTCAAATGTTCACTTTGTCTACCGGTATATTTCAGTTGTTCGAAAATTTGCAAACAAGTGCTTTATGTTAAGTTTGTGCTATAGAATGATTTAATAGAAGTTTAAACAGATAAACAGTCAATATTTCTTATATTAATACCAGTATGTAATGTATGTAAAACCATTACTTTCTTACTTTTAATGCTTATATAGTTTATATTTTTTTATGTCAGAACTTGACATTTTGAATCAGTCAGTCAGATGTTGGCGTCCATTCATTTTGACTAATCAAATATATTATATTTTAGCCAATCATTTAAAGTCATATTTTGCATATTACCAATGGCAGCACTGGATATGTTTGTGAGATTTTCATTGGACAATAATTGCCTTGGCTTTTGCTAGGGTGACCAATGGCAGCTAAGCTTTCATGTGTTGTATTAATTTGATCATGAATGTCATGAGGTATTCTAAATGCCATTAATGTTGTTAATTAGCATTAATTAATTTACCTCTGCAGCATTTTTTTCTTAATTTTCATGTTAAATTTCATGTTTCAAAAACTATTTTATCATTATGGTATCATTATAGAAATGTATGATTTCTGTAGTAATCTCCAGTTAAAAAAACTGGTGAAATTTTATATTATTATGTACCCGTATGTATTATTGACATATTATTGAATATTAAGTCTAAACTTATGGGCTGTTTTTCGAAATTGTTCATAGCTATATTATAGTGTTTAATCAGTTAAAAGTATATTTAGTGGATTATTATCATCATTTTTCCATGTATCATAAAAATCAAGACACATTTAACTGATATACAGCAGATATAGATGTACGTAAAACTAAATAAGTGGCATTAGTATTCGTTCCTTTTTCTCTTTGAAAATGTTTTTCTTGCAAAATCTGTACAATTCACCAAATAAATTGATTTTCTTTCTTATCAAAACAATAGGATAAATTCTTTTGTTATATATTAAATAAAGAAATAGTTTAAAAGGCATTTTGTCTTATTTTGGTAATATTCCTCTTGCTAGTTATAATCATTCTAGTTTACAAAAACTGTATTTTATATAATTGTTTCTTAGAAGTAAGTACTATCTCTGTATTTGTCGAAACATCAAATTTTGGCTGTACATCAGAGTCCTTTTCATAGGCTATTTTAGCTAAAATGTGTCCATGGCATCAGACCCTGGTCAAGCTTTGTTCTCAGCCTCGCATCACGTTTTTTCTAGGTTTGTATTGATTTTATGTGTTAATATTAGAATATGTAATTGGTATAATGATCTCAGACTTGTAGTTGTATGTGTATATTAATTATGTATCTGATTTTTTTGCAAAGTTTATTAACAGCCATTGAACAGCACTGCATACTGAGTGCGTTTTTTTCTCCTATTCATATTTCATTTTCAATTCTCTTTACATTGATGAAAAGATAGTGATTATCTTATTTTACTTGTTTGAAGGTTGCCAAGCAATTAAGGGTCATTTGGTTCCATCATGAATATTGAGATTTTTTTGAAAGGTCAAGTTAAGTCATAATGTTCTTTTTATTAGTTTTTTTTGCCATTTTGGTGAAAATCAGTCATTATGTTTCTTGAAAATATTGAAGTCTTTAAGTATATTGTTTCAGTTATTATGCCCCCGTCTCGAAGAAAAGGGGTCATATTGCTTTGCACATGTTGGTCTGTTGGACCAAACCTTAACTCGGCAATAACTAGCGAACTATATGCCTAAACTCCTCAGATTTAGTTGGGAGGTTGTTCTGAGGTCGGTAGGTCAAAAGTCCAACTGGCCTTTAGGGGTCATCCGTGTTTCACAAACACATCGTGTTATCAGTTTATTTGTACACAGTTTGTAACACACTAAAATAAACTAATGTTGTTATTATTTTTGTTAAGAATTTCTTTAAATATTGCATATTTTAAAAGGTTGTACTTCGTGATAAATTAATAGATAACTAAGTTCAAATTATTACCACCTGTGGGGAGTTAATGTTGTTGTTTTATTGAAGTGGTCTAACATAAACAATCAAGTACTATACAAGATTTTTAGACTGTGTTAAACTATTAACTGGTTTTATGATAGGGGGGGGGGTCTTAATTTCAAGGTGGTCACTAAATGAAGTTTTACTGTATTGTGTATTCTTATACTATTTCAGTGTTTCTTCATGAGATTATGTTAATTCTTTTAGAAATTGTTTTATTTCAAGCAGATGTTACCTAATATTTTATAGTTAGTCTTTGTTAAAAAATAAAATGGGTGGGGGAATTATTTGTATTATTGTGTTGAAAGAAAGTTTGTGAAGATATGTTATTTTTACTTCTTCACCTACAGATTATTGACTTAATTATGATATTTTTTGTTTCTGTTGTGAACTTGTGAATATGTTTTGAAATTTGCTATGTAGATAGGGACACAACTTGAGAATTACTAAAAAAGATCAAACATGAACACATACAAAATGTTATTTAGATTTTTTTTTTTTTTAATTTCCAAAATTAGAAGTGAAGTATGATCATTTTCAAATTTGATAACTTGTATTGATTATGCTTTATAATTTATGTTATAGATTATATTAAAAGACTTGATAAACTGCCATCACAGTCATTGCCTCTCATTGATTTCACAATTTGTAGTAAAAAAACACAAATACAATGAATTCATAGACTTTGACAAAGGAGTCTCTCTCAGTCCCTTTTTAAGATATTACCAACTTTACGCAGGATACTTATTTATCTGTTTTGCAGATCTCAACATCATTAATTACCTAATTTTAATAAAAAATCTTGCCAGTACAAAATATGATGATTCAGATGCTTCATTCTCAAGTATTGTTTTGGTCAGTATATTTTGGTCAGGTTATTTAAATGTTGGCAGTGTGTTCGTAGGTAAAAATTAATTAGTTCATGTATACTGAGTATAAAAAGAAACTCATTATTGAATTGCTGTTAAAGATAGTAAGCATTCTTTCTTAATATCTCATGGAAGTTGAGTGAGATTTGCTATAGCATATATTACAAAATTTATCAACTGTATATATTCTTTTGGTGATGACTATAATTTGTGTTAAATATACCGGTACTTCTAATAACACAGGTAGCTATACTGTATTCGAAAAGTCTCTTAGACTTTAAACATGAGTTGGAAAACAGATTTTATGTTATTTATTCAAGATCTTGTTAATGTTTAGCTTTTCATAAAGCTATGTTTGTGCTAGTAATTGTGTTTTGAATTTTGGCTTCTGCTTTTGTATTGATTTTTTGTTCATATGTTTAATTTTGTCTTCGTCATTTCAGATTTTTCTTGCAATTTGTTTACTGTTTTTTGTATGGTTGTCTTGGAGATAGTAATTTTAAATGTTGAGTCACAGGTAGCCTCATGTGTGTATTTGTGTTGTTATAAGATTTAGATGATATATTGGTCTGAACTTAGCATTACAGTAATCTTATGTATTAGCCACATAAATACATTCTTAAATGAATTCAATAAATTTATTTTGTATTCATCTATGGTTTAAATTGGTCAACAGACTGAAGTCGATTTTTTACAGTTTTTTATTTCTCTATTTTGTACATGAAGTGTTTAATTTTGATTGTAGGAAAATTTGGTTCTTGATGAATAAATGTATATTTGTATGTTGTTTTTACATCTGTTTAACTTTTTAGAACTTTTTGTTTCAGATGTGTAAGAAATATGTAAAAAAATGTTTTCCTTTTCTTTTGTAACACAAAATACATGATTATTCAAGGTTTCAATATTTCAGAAAAGTTTACTTGTGTATGATTTTCTAGAATGTCTCTAAAATTTTGAGTGAGAAGATTTTTTGGGGGATATGAAGAAAGCTTGCTGCTTTGATATAGGGGAATATTAAGGGAAGATTTGAATTAATTGTCAAGTTCTATTATTTGGTATATTTGAATGAGGACTAGTGTGAAGAATAATTAATTGAATTAATTGATATTTAAAAAAATTTCATAACCAATATTTCTAGCATCATTGCATTGAATAAATGCTGATTTCATCACACTTTCAATGGATGTTTCACACTTTTCACACTTCACGCAATGATAGTATTAGTGTTAATGTTTAACATAATAATATGAAGAAGTCATTGCTTTCCAAGTGTGACTTTCCAGGCCATGTTGAATTAGTCACTAGTTTTGTCTCATAATCAGTTTATTAGTAATGTGAAAAAAATGAGAGATTTGTTGATTTATTTCAATAGGGGCAAACTTAAGTTTAAAGCTATTGCTGTTGATTCATACAGTATCAATTTAGATACATTGATTACGTAAAATGTTTCTCAAGAGAGGCAATTAATTTCTTCCATTAATTTTGTATCAGTTAGCTTATGGTGTGATTGAAGATTTGTTTAATTTTCTTTGCCAAAACTTATATAAATGGATTTATATTGAATACAGAACAGAACATATACTT
Source organism: Lutraria lutraria (assembly GCA_964023205.1). Classification (NCBI taxonomy): domain Eukaryota; kingdom Metazoa; phylum Mollusca; class Bivalvia; order Venerida; family Mactridae; genus Lutraria; species Lutraria lutraria. Next base: position 35,024,101 of record OZ026844.1, read on the forward strand.
TATTAACTTGTACAACATGTACATCGTTATAACATATATACAGAATATATATACACAAAATCATACATATTAATCTCTACACATTAACATAAATACACATCTTGGGATCTTGGGTAGTTTTATTGTGAATTGTATGATAAAATGTTATGTTTTGATTGACAAAACTTTGACTAATGATTCAACATGGCTCTTAGTTTAGTTTTGAAAACTTTGTATTCTGATGAATGTCGTTACTTCGATCTCAAATATTAGAGTGACTCTGTTGAGGCAGCAAAATGTTTATACCGATATTTCCGTGTGCAGGCAGCCATGCCATTTTGTGTTCATGTTCAATTTTATTATCATAACATTTATATTTTTTACAAATTTTGGTGCATAAAATTGTTTTATATAATATTATATGTAATTCCTTTCTCTAGCACAGGGCCTGGGGTATAGAAATGAGTTTGTGGTCCAGTCTAAAAGTCACAGCTTCTGATTTGTTGTGTGTAAGTCAAAATGCAGTATCGAAATTGACCAATGGTAGGAATGTATTTGTGTCTGGTAACCATGGCAGTTGTTTTGTATGAGTGAAGAGTTAAAACTAGAAAGTAGAAAATGACACAGCTGTTCTCTATGGCTGGTTCTCATTCTCTATAAACTTGGATCCAGTATTGTGTTGTGAATGCACATTATGTTAATGATGAATATTAAGAATTATACTGGTAGTCAGTCATTGCATTTACTACTGATACTGTTGCATAGAGACAAAGGAATTATTTTTATGTTGCATTAGATATGCGAGAAAACTTAGAATAAGTATTGGATTTTATTTCTTATCTTGATTATATTTTATGAAAATAAAGTTTATGAAATGGTTAAAGTTTGTTTTATTATTTTATTTTTTGTTTGAGTTGAAGTTTTTCTTTAAAATATACATAAGCTCAGTGCATCTTAGTCAACTACAATACAATTTTAGTATTAAGGCCTGAAAAATGTTTGTTTCTGGTTTTAGGCTCATGAATTATTATAAGGACTGTTAGCTTGTGGCTTTATTTGCTCCTGCAAGCCGTGTTTGGAAAAATAAAAAGCGAGGGAGGGGATTTTCTGTTCTTCAGGCTAATTTAAAGTCTAGGGTTACTGGGAAAAATTAGTGTAGGTGGGTAAACCAGTTTTAAACAAACATTTTTTACGGCTATGACCTTTTTTGGGCACAAAATAATGTGTTGAGGTTGTTTGATATGGAGGGAACAATGAAGCGCATGGTCAGAGAACATGTGATGGCTTACTTATAAATTTATGAAAGAGGGTCATAATATTGAAGGGGTCACTGAATGACGTCATAAGTACTAGCTGTTACACCAACAAAGAGTCGTACCAAGTATCAATAAAATTTGATTTGCCACGTATATACAAAGACCCATATATACTATACAGATATATAGTATAGGTCTTTGGTATATACTTTTAAAACTACATGTACTCCCAACATTGTTTTAAAAACATAACTGACACAAATTTGGCATGTTTTGTCGTTAGAATTCATAATGCCAAAACTATGTTACGTATAAGAACAAAATGAATGAGGGTAATAAACAAACCCAATAACAATTTATAATATACATGCGCCCCACTTGTGACCACTATTTCGAATACCACGTTAAAATATATATATTTTGGGAAAGTTTCGTTCACTTGAAGGTCTAAAGATAATTTCTATTGAATTTCAATTCTATAATATTTTTATAATCGTCAATCATGAATTGGTTGCACACGATGTAGTCTGTATCAGTCAAGTTGAATAGCACGCGGGGAATACGTCACGAACTTGAGGAATGTCATTAATTTTTGAGGCAACCGACGGGACGTTTATTAAAAAGGCTAATTGATAATCAAGTGATCCTAATTAACGTATTTCATTTCAATTATTATTGTAATTAGATATTACATAATGTGTACGACTGATCAGTTATAGACACAGGACTGACCAAGGTTGAAAAACACGTTGCGATTTAAAGGTCTGTGGTATTCCCTATATTGAGCCTCATCGTTATAAATTAAAATGATTAATCCCAGGATTTTCCAGAATCACGAAATTTTAAAATCCACGTAAAACACGTTTTTTTAACCAAATGACCCGTCTTCCTCAATTCAGATGGTATGAAGTATTATTAAAATTGGAAGGATGAAAAGGGTTGTTGTTTTTTGCTTGTGTTTTATTAAAAAGTAACACCATTCAGGTAAATAAAAAAGTTCTACCTGCATGTAGATGTCGTCTGGTAGCACCAACAATCAGAGTCATTTGGCGCCTATAGCAAAGACGCCGTGTTTACACCTGGGTAGAACCACCCATATTTCATCAGGTGGCTAGATATCTTCCTCGCATTTGTACCTGTGGGAATCGGACTTACAATGGCGAGGGGCTGCATGTGGGCATCTCGATCGTTTAAAACTATTATTTAAGAATTGAAAATCAATTTGCGGGGAAAAATTGACTCTGAGAGGAATTATGGAATCTCCACAAGAACACAACATGGACAGAAATTAACACTTACACGTGTTCAAATAAATGGCACGGTATGCTGCCGAAAACAGACGAATTTTGGTCGCTAGCAGATTAATAATTGGATTGCTTCCCTTGTATATACAGGTAAGTACTGATTACTTCCCTTGTCAGTGTTACAGGTAAGTCATAGAATCGGCTTACAGGTGTGACATATAATGTCAAGGACACATTCATGGATGTAAACACACCTAGTTGACATGTATATTGAATAACTGTGGCATAATTCAAACGTAATTTGTTTTGGAGTGTGACCAAACTCATTTAATTGACTGAACTTTGTATAAGGAATGTTTTATTTTCTACCAATAAACTGACACGTAAGTATAATTTCTTTATTCAACATAGATTGACTATTAAATACAGCAAACATATTACTATGAAGATACAAAAGCTTAAACTTTTTCATATAATCCATCATTGTGTCATGTAATTATGTTGAATTGTCATTTTATTCCCAAAATGATCAATTAAAGCTAAGACTTAAACAATAATTGTTTGTGTAAAAACTTAGACATTTTTAGATATTTTGAGTTACATCCAGTGGTATACTGTGGATCTTTAACATAGGTTGAGTATTTCCGATTGACTAATTTCTTTAATGTATGACAAAAACTAGTTTTACTAAAAACATATGTGGCGTGAACATGTACAACTTCCAATAAAAATTTGTTATTTGTCATGGAATTGATTTTTTAAACATATGTTTGGATGAAAGTATGTAGTTATAACTTAAAAAATCATTGATTAACCTAGTAATTGTGTTTATTGAATTAAACGTAAGCAGTCGAATTTGAATTCAAGTATTATACTCACAGTACAGTATGTTTTAAATATTAAAGTAAATGGTCTTTTGAAAAAAAAAGAATATACATATTGTTTTACCTTTAAGTTTAAATTATCGTAGCATTGCGTTGAATTCAATATTGATAGTATAAAATTTTGACATTCTTTGCTTTGAAAACCAACATCTGTGACTAGTGTAAAACTGGGATAACTTCATTTTCACCAAGATTCTGCCATTTAATTATCATTATCTAAACATGAACACCCATTTATAATTTATAAATAATCTTATCAGTGCACAAGTATACAGTCTATAAACCACACATATCAGAAATTCACAATGTGTACCAACAAAAAAATATTATCTACGTAGGTATGTTTACATGTTGACATAACAGGTATTAATTTACATGTACTTTGCAGATTAACTACCTTCAAAGCTTAAATTGAAATTTTTTTAGATTCAATACTTTCTTGCATTTTAAAATGTCTATTTAATACAATTAAATACAGTAACTTAATTATTGTATTATGTCATGATATAAAGATACATTTGATTATCAACAGTTCTTTTGAGAAACCAGAATCTCGCCCTTTTTGCTCAAACGGCAGAGTTTGAACCCCCCTGTCGGCACTGCCTGTAGCAATCAGTCAATGGAAATGACCAAACTGGCTGTTTAATGAAGGAGACAATTAATGCAGTCATGAGATGTATCATTGATAGTTTTCTGATTATTTAAAGCTCACTAAAGACTTATGGAGATGTCTATAAAACTTATAATTACAATTTATATCAACTTATCAAGTGACCCTAGTTAAGCTATTCTTGACTGGACATGATATGGAACTACAAAATAGTGTCATTCCAAGATGTTACCTTATGCTGAAGTTTACCTGTGCATATATTTCACTCTCATATGCTAATGACCTTTGATCCAATGTTAATTATTTTACATACATGTGTAAACAAAAAGCATTATTACCTGAGATAAAGGCCACCTGTCAATAAAGGCTATATTTGGTCTTTCCTAAGGATGGCCAATGCGGACAGGTTTTACTGTAAAATGTAGTCATAGTTTATTTAATTCAACACACTGTATTTTCTTAATTGTTATAACTGGCCTTGAATTAAAAAATGGTATTTGCATACTTCCTGCTAATATGTCAGTACAGTCAGTCAGTCTATATTCTTTTCATACTTTAAAAAAAAATACTTGAACAGTGATTGTTGTCCTTGATACAATAAAATGGAATACCTATATAATTATATTTTCCTTTTAGTAATTGATCACATGAGGCCATTTACTCATTGTAGAATTATCATCAGAATTTTACAATTTCAGACGAGCTCAGTCAAATTACATATACAGTACAACCTCTGTAGAGCAACACCCTGTGGGAGATGCAAATATTGGCCGTTGTTTAGAGGTTGTTGCTCTACAGAGGTTAAATTTATAGTAAATATCAGCTTAGGGAAATGTTGAAGGTGTTGTTATAGAGAGGTTGTTGCTCTACAGAGGGCCGCTCTGGAGAGGTTGTACTGTACTTCATCATATCCTGTTTACAAAACAACAACAGCATAACATGTATTCTTTATGAAACATGTGTTTGTACTTAACATACTTTTTTAAGAATTGTCATGACTCACTCAGTCAATTTCCACTTTCTCAATCACATGACTTTGTGAACTTTTTTTGTCAGAATCCTGCTCTGTTTAAAAAACAACAACTTCAAAGCAGTAATATAAACATATTTTGAAATGCAACTTTATATGTTTTGTTTAATTGAGACCTATTACTGGATTTATAAGCTGATGAGTAGATGTTTTAGCAGTTAAAGGTTTGAAAATGGCATTCCTATGTCCTATATTATTACGTAGATCTGTTATGAGGCTGTGGTCGGTGCGCTGGATTTGTAACCTAGCGATTTGGATTAGATTTGCGACAGGTTATACCCTTCAATGAAAATTTGACAAAAATGTTGATTTTCTGTCACATGAGGAGACGTTAATTACCATGCAGTTCCTTGTGGAACAGGGTAAGTTAGTATTGGTTAGAATACCTTCTAGGAAAACTCGATAAATATATAACTGAAAAATATTGAAAAATAGCCTTTTAAAACAATAATAAACATAAAAATACTAGATCTGTTCTGATATTTGCAGGATGATGAACGAAGATATTGCACAGCCTGAATTAGAAGGCGCTCTCCCAAATGAAAACAGAAACAGTGCTGCAGTGATACAGCATACAGAAGAAATTCATATTGATCTTTCCAATAAAACGGATCAACCAGTTATAACAACTGGCAATTCGGATTCACCTGGAGTGAAGGTAATTTGGGAATGGTTTAAATTTCATTATTTAAGTTTATAAAACACAAGCCTCTCTGATTGATTTGTTTAAATTTCAGTTGACCAATCACAAAGCTGCTTTTTCCCCAGTTTTGCCCTTAAACATCATCCTTTGAAAGACAATCAATTACTTGTACAATTACCTAAGAGTAAGAAGTATACTTACAATCTATATATATATGTGTGTATATATTTACTATGCTATATTGTTTTTCAAGGCTTTTTAATTGGTCATTAAATAAACCACATCAAAGATATAAAATTTGGGACAAAACAAGTTTAGATATCTTTACGCCAATACTGACATACAAAAGTCTTGCCTTAAACCAGAGATATAAAAATTTATAATATGCTACATTATGTCAATATCAACTATACAATAATTTTATCATATCGTAAGTTTACAGAATGTTTTTTATTTCATTAGCTACATGGTGAATTGTTCTCACATTCTGTATAATTGTTTTACTTGGTATTTCTATGTACAGTCAAACCTGTGTACAAAGGCCAATTTTTTGGGAAAAAACAAAATGTGGTCTTTATTGACAGGTGGCCTTTATGTGGAGGTCATTTTGTTACAAATGATCACTGAAAGTTTTTTTTAAAATGGCCTTTATTCACAGGATGTCCTTTATTTTGGAGGTGGCCGTTAACGCAGGTTTGACTGTACATTATATTCCTGACACATTCATGGTCCATTTTGACTACCTACTGCAGTGAAAATGCATATGGAGAAGACAGTGAGCTGTAATGCATAAAGATTGTTAATCAGTTTGTAACTTTAAGTCATTAATTAAGCTATTAAAAACAAAATCAAGTCAATCAATCAAGCAAGCAATTAAGCAAGCAAGCAAACAAACAATACGTGACTTACACAACAGATAAGTTAATCTTTTTGTCGAATGCTATCTTATTCTAATTATTAATCTTTGTGTTATTATATGAAATGCTGAAATATCTATTTAGTGAGAAACACAGGATACTTTACTCAATGTATATTATTACAATACATGATTATGATTTAATCTATTTCTTAAACTCCATTTAACAAGATCAGAAGTTCAAATTATGTTTATTGTAACAATGGAAGATTGAATTAATAGCTATTCAAGCTGAATGTTTCATTTAATTCTAGGAAAATTAAGGGGAATTCTTTCCTTGTTTCAATTTTATCTTGTGATGCATCAAATTCTGCCTGTAGTAGTCTCCCTTTGTAACTAGATGTTGTATAGTAATGTAGGTTAGGTATATGTCATATATTGCTCAGATTTTGTACTCATACATAATCAGTGGTTTCTTTTATAAAGAAATTGACACTGATAGTCAGGGTCATCCCCTTGGAAAATAAGCTATACCCCCCAAAAAAAACAAAAAAACAATGTTTTCCCTTCAGTTATTTGCATTGTGAATATTCATCAAATTTGCTTCTTTTGTGTAAATTTCCCTCTTTACCAGTGCCCAGCACCTTCCCCTTTACCTAAAAAACCCTTGATAATGCTCCAATGAAGGACACATACTTAATGCTCATATGAAGTACTCATATATAATGCTTTAATAAAGAACACATACATAATGCTCACATGAAGAACTCATACACACATGAAGAACTCATACATAATGCTCATACAAAGAACTCATACAGTCATAATGCTCATATGAAGTACTCATACATAATGCTCACATGAAGTACTCATACATAATGCTCACATGAAGTACTCATACATAATGTTACAATGAAGTACTCATACATAATGCACACATGAAGTACTCATACATAATGTTACAATGAAGTACTCATACATAATGCTCACATGAAGTACTCATACATAATGTTACAATGAAGTACTCATACATAATGCTCACATGAAGTACTCATACATAATGCTCACATGAAGTACTCATACATAATGCTCACATGAAGTACTCATACATAATGTTACAATGAAGTACTCATACATAATGTTACAATGAAGTACTCATACATAATGTTACAATGAAGTACTCATACATAATGTTACAATGAAGTACTCATACATAATGCTCACATGAAGTACTCATACATAATGTTACAATGAAGTACTCATACATAATGCTCACATGAAGTACTCATACATAATGTTACAATGAAGTACTCATACATAATGCTCACATGAAGTACTCATACATAATGTTACAATGAAGTACTCATACATAATGTTACAATGAAGTACTCATACATAATGCTCACATGAAGTACTCATACATAATGTTACAATGAAGTACTCATACATAATGTTACAATGAAGTACTCATACATAATGCTCACATGAAGTACTCATACATAATGTTACAATGAAGTACTCATACATAATGCTCACATGAAGTACTCATACATAATGTTACAATGAAGTACTCATACATAATGCTCACATGAAGTACTCATACATAATGTTACAATGAAGTACTCATACATAATGCTCACATGAAGTACTCATACATAATGCTCACATGAAGTACTCATACATTATGTTACAATGAAGTACTCATACATAATGCTCACATGAAGAACTCATACATAATGTTACAATGAAGTACTCATACATAATGTTACAATGAAGTACTCATACATAATGCTCACATGAAGAACTCATACATAATGTTACAATGAAGTACTCATACATAATGTTACAATGAAGTACTCATACATAATGCTCACATGAAGAACTCATACATAATGTTACAATGAAGTACTCATACATAATGCTCACATGAAGTACTCATACATAATGTTACAATGAAGTACTCATACATAATGTTACAATGAAGTACTCATACATAATGCTCACATGAAGAACTCATACATAATGTTACAATGAAGTACTCATACATAATGCTCACATGAAGTACTCATACATAATGCTCACATGAAGTACTCATACATAATGTTCACATGAAGTACTCATACATAATGCTCACATGAAGTACTCATACATAATGTTACAATGAAGAACTCATACATAATGCTCACATGAAGTACTCATACATAATGCTCACATGAAGTACTCATACATAATGCTCACATGAAGTACTCATACATAATGCTCACATGAAGTACTCATACATAATGTTACAATGAAGTACTCATACATAATGTTACAATGAAGTACTCATACATAATGTTACAATGAAGTACTCATACATAATGTTACAATGAAGTACTCATACATAATGTTACAATGAAGTACTCATACATAATGTTACAATGAAGTACTCATACATAATGCTCACATGAAGTACTCATACATAATGCTCACATGAAGTACTCATACATAATGCTCACATGAAGTACTCATACATAATGCTCACATGAAGTACTCATACATAATGCTCACATGAAGAACTCATACATAATGCTCACATGAAGTACTCATACATAATGTTACAATGAAGTACTCATACATAATGCTCACATAAAGTACTCATACATAATGCTCATATGAAGTACTCATACATAATGTTACAATGAAGTACTCATACATAATGTTACAATGAAGTACTCATACATAATGTTACAATGAAGTACTCATACATAATGCTCACATGAAGTACTCATACATAATGTTTCAATGAAGTACTCATACATAATGTTACAATGAAGTACTCATACATAATGTTACAATGAAGTACTCATACATAATGTTACAATGAAGTACTCATACATAATGTTACAATGAAGTACTCATACATAATGTTTCAATGAAGTACTCATACATAATGTTACAATGAAGTACTCATACATAATGTTACAATGAAGTACTCATACATAATGCTCACATGAAGTACTCATACATAATGTTACAATGAAGTACTCATACATAATGCTCACATGAAGTACTCATACATAATGTTTCAATGAAGTACTCATACATAATGTTACAATGAAGTACTCATACATAATGCTCACATGAAGTACTCATACATAATGTTACAATGAAGTACTCATACATAATGTTACAATGAAGTACTCATACATAATGCTCACATGAAGAACTCATACATAATGTTACAATGAAGTACTCATACATAATGCTCACATGAAGTACTCATACATAATGCTCACATGAAGAACTCATACATAATGTTACAATGAAGTACTCATACATAATGTTACAATGAAGTACTCATACAAGGTACATTATGCTCAGGTGAATTACTTGTACATCATTAAAAGCAAACTTGCATTATCAATGAAAAGGGATTGATGTAAAATGGAAAAAGGTCTAATATATATATAATAAAAAATGTGAATTTTGATAGTAATTGTTAGGTAATATTTCACATTTTCTTTTCTTTTTACAGTATTCTATGACAGAAACTGGACAAACAACAGTTGTAGTACAAACTAAACCAGATCCTGCTGACAAGCCCAAAGATTTTGTTGTAACATCATGTTTTGTCATTATGTTATGTAACTTTTGTTGGGGATTGGCTGGATGGCACTATGGATGTAAGTTAATCCATTTTTATACGTCATAAGATGTTAAGGACCCTAATCCCTTTTTGAGTAGAATTTTTTCTGTTATCTTTAATTTATATAATTTTGCATGAGTATGACAATTAGGGTATGTCTGTAAAGTTCATGGACAGCCCTAGAAAATCATGAGTTCTAGGGTAAACATATGACAAATTTTTGTTATCATAAATAACAAAATGCTGCTGGTGAAACGTCTCCACGACCATAGAGCCTGACATTAGGGTTCTTTGTTCTCTTCTGTCAAGATTTATCTGGAGGAAAATTTGTTGATTTCTAGCCTGTCCTTAAGAATAATGTGGATCTTAGTCTGTTAACACAAACTCTTTCCAACAATAACTGTATGCTGACTCTACCATCCTATTCTAAGACTGCCTTTACCAATTCCACCAAGCCCACATTAATAACATCTGGCTGCCCTGATTGATCACTGTCTTCAGTTGATTTTTGGTCATCCGCTAATAGTCTATGCTATTTATTCCGTGACGTTAAATTTTGCCATTTTGAGAAGAGAACAAACTTCAGATGCTTCCAAATCCTGTGCATAGAATTTTAACAGCTGCAACATTTAAACGTCTAAGTTTTCCAGAAATGATTCAACATCATGCGTATCAGTAAAAATTTAAAAAAGATTTTGATTACTTGGCACCTTGCGATAAACCAGGTAAGAAAATTTGAAAACGCATTTTAAAATTGTTTTCGGACTGCCCCGGGTGTTGAACTCTAACTCGAAAAATCATCAGTAAATCGCTCATTTATTACACAATTATTTCATTACTAATGAATAATGCTAAATGTAAAAGTGCAAGTTGCAGAGACAATAAAAGTTGTGAAAGTGCTCTAGCAAGTATTGTCCACAAACTTTACAGACATACAAAATGTACCATATATATCTCAAGCTTTCTGATGCTCCACTTATTTACAGGGTTCTCAATAACAGCAGGCTGCAGACCAATTTAGCCACTTAGAAATGTGTTTGAGCCGGTTAGGAATCTCAAAAGTTTATAAAATATTGCTAGAAAATGCCCGGACAAAAAGCAGGCCTGTTAATCTAGCTTTTGGGCATGTTGGCCACAAACTTATTGAGAACCCTGATTTATCGATGAATCCTTTAGAAATAAATGAGAAATTACTTGATTTTATTAAAATGTGAAGTCACAATGAATAAATTTACCTTGTTTTGACGCTTGTATATTTCAGTGAAAGCGAATTATGCTTGGCAACTTGGTGATGAGGTTGAATGTCGTAAACAAGCGAAACGAGCGAAGATATTTGTAGTTTGTGGTGTTGTTACTGGGATTTTAACCTGGGTATTGTCTCTGGTTCTATTCTTTACATTGTCACCATTTCGACCAGGAGCATAGCTGTAGTCTTAAAATATTTTTATTTTCTGTGTACATATCCTTAAGACATTGTTTTACTTTTTTCTATTTATTAAGTACATTCTCTCTCAAAAAAACACTTTTTTACCTTCAAAAAGAAGAGTTTAACTTTTTCCAAAATGGCTGTCTTTTAAATTCGAAAAAGAAGTAATAGGGATCTCAGTGCTGAGTGTATTGCTTTAATATTCATGCTGGATTGATCTCCTTTTTTGTTGTTGATACATTACTGTAACTTTATTTTGAAGAGTTAAAAATCCAGATTATTATAAAAACAAGGATGTAAAAGATTTTGATGATAATAGAAAAATAAAGTATATCAATTAATCTCTTCAACTCTGGTGTCCGCCAAACAATTCTGATTATGTACGGCTGGTCAAACAAACATTCAAATTTATTTATAAGTTGCATTTATAATGGTACATAATTATCATAGTTTTTTCTCACAATCATGAAACCATCCTCTGTTTTCAAACACTTACTTTATACAGAGTGATATTCACTGTCATTTACGTGTTAATCAAGTATTTTAACAGGAAATCCGATGAGACCTTTGAGCTTAAGGTAACAACTGTTATAAAAATGACTGGCCCTTATTAAATAGGTCAAAAACAATAGCGATCCTGTAAGCTCACAAGGAAAATATTAACTACCATAATAAAGCTGGGGATTGTTCTGATTGTAAAAACAGTAGATTTTTCTGTGTGTTCAGACAAACAACTTTGGATGTATTTGAAAATGTTTAAAGTCTCATCTTGATGCTTTAGCAAAAAATTTGAACCTTTAGGAGTATTAAGTGTCTTCCTTAAATAAATGATTAATTAATTTGTATACCCCAGATTTAATGTTACTGTACATCATTTCAGCCTGTTGTTATTTATTAAAAACTGCAGATAACTCCGGATAAAATCAACTCCAGTAAAGACCACAATTTAACTTCCAAGCCCTTTTTATGCCATTTTTGGGTCAGGTATTCGGCTCACGTTCTCCAAGTAGACTATGGGGCACCAATACCCCCCCCTCCCCCCCCGGAGGCATTTTTCTACAGTATGTTTTTCTGAAAGTGTATGGAAAGACCTACCAAATCCCAGTGTCTACCATCTGGATGTTGGGGCTTTACTCCGTTACCGCCATTTTGGGGCGTTACCATAATTGAAATTTTAAAGTTAACACAATACCGCAAAGAGATCAAAATAATTTGTGCTAAAGGCTTTGTAATTATGATTATAAACGCAGAGAATGTAAACAAGAGTGTAGAAATGTTAAACCCATCATCAAATGTGGTATAATTTACGTTACCAATATTATATCACTGAAATAAGGTCACATATACTCTAAAATATTCAATTATCATCATATACTTACTGTTTCTGGATCGAGCAGAACATTATCTAATGAGTAAATGGTACTCAATTGTATTATATGTTGACGAGGTGAAAAAAAGGTCACAATAATGCAGAAAATACGTGTATATTATTAACCGCATGCGTTACCAAAATATAACTATGAACAAAAGTGCATGTATAACTAAACCTTGATATTTTTTGCATCAGACATTATAAAATCTAAAGTGGCATTTAGGCTTAAGTGTAAAAAAAACATTTCATTATAAAAAATTCATATCAATCAATCAAATCAAAGCAATCAATTGTCAATTAATAAATAATTTCATTAATCAAATAAATATTCAATTTAGTCTATCAATTTCATAGTAATTTATAGATATATTTCTTTTTTCAATGATTATGCAATTGTAACCTGTGACCTAGCAGTGGCCATGAAATCGTACTCATTGGTTTGGCAGTTTCGGAACAAATTCACTAATGTCATAGTGAGAACGGGTGTATTTCACACACGTATGCTCCATCTTCGATACATCTAGGTAAAGTCATGAACGACAGTGGTCTCGCGGAACTTATGATAAATTCCGGAATTGTGCCAGTGGTTCTCTTGACAAAGTGACGTCTGGGAAACACTAAAACCATGCTCTATGGGAGCACAAGCCCTTATCGAAGGGTCAATTACCCCGGCCAAGATTTGAAGAAACACAACCTTTCACACTGAGTATTTCAGCATAATATAATAACTCAGATACGAGCAGAACGTAACGCATTTGGCCTGCTTATGCTCCTGTCAGTTCAACATGACATAGACCTGAAGCTTACCTGGTCATTTCTTCTAGGTCGAGTGCCTTATATTGAATCACCAATAGAACCAACAACTAGCCATTCTACATAAGGCGCATCCTATGTTGTTAATGGTAACGCCTAATTGGGTAACTGCAGAGTCTTATAGCTGTTCCGGACACATTCGAGCAAGTGGCTGAGGCGATTTCTTATCAGTTGCCTAAAACGTCTCGTGTAGACTTTATATCAGACACTTGCAACAAACAGTCTATTAAATCAGATGAGTGCCGATGACGTTTGGCAGCTCCAAACCATCGTTAAACCATTTAAAGGCCTGTGTTATCATCATTTTGAATTATAATTTGAATGTCAAGTATGTATAGTCTGTACAGATGTACATCATTTGACCAATTAACCACAATTACCAAGGAAAAGCTATCATGTGTCAATACGCAATCTCACTAATCTCAGAGACAATATAGTGTTCCAGCGCTACTTTACTGAATGAAACTATTTTCAATAAGTAGTGAATTTCGTTACCTCAACAGTTAATGATGAAACGGAGGAAACAAACAGAATCCTGCATATATCTTCAACTTTTATCAAAACTGCAAAGTCTGCAATGTATACTTATACTATTTTTCAAAGCGGATGTTTATGCGTCACGTAATTGTAATTAGAAAAAGTAATGTATAGCTATATGAGCTTTGCTCCTATAAATGAAGATTACATGACAATATTAGCCAATTTACCACGCATGTTTGTTCGGATGAACTTTACAGTGCCATTGAAACATTTGTATGTGTGTTGTTTGATCATTAAAATACGACATCAATCAACTGAGGTATGACAAGTATCAAAGCCATGGTTGTGTTCTGAACGCTTTAAGTGGTATGGACATGAGCTTACTCACTCCCTGCAGATCCCGTCTCGTATGTTCAATGTGTTACGGATAGTTATAAGGTGTAAATTTGGACCCATGCAAAGAGGGCAATCTTGATCTTGTAAAAGCGGATGAAATTGGAAATTCAGTCCTGACAACATACTGGAATACAACTGGTACGAGGATAATATTGTGTCAAAGGCTAGCGACGTAGAAGACACTGATGATAAAACGACATTGAGCTCATTAGTATGGTCAATGCTGTCTATGAAACAGAAAAGTTATGAGGATTTGTGAAATTCATGAACGCTTGCCATCAGAAAAACAAAAATACGTTGATGACAATATGTACAACTAATGAAATCTGACATAACATACAATATTGCACTTAAGTATATATATATATAAATAATCATGTAACAAATGGTAACGTAAATGACACACACGTGTTTATGTGTGTCAATGGCACAATGTTTATTGCACTGTCGCTGTCATTGTAAATCGCTGTCATTGTAAATATGAGTGTTTCATAGATACATATTCTTAGAATACATTCGATGATGATTTTATAACAGTTTCATAGAAATGTTGTTACTCGTTTATGAATAATTTCAAACGTAACACAAATAAAACCACGTAACGTAAAACACAATCAGTGATGAATTAAAAAAGTTGGAATGTTAATTTACATGTACGTATTGCCAGTAATCAAGTATAAACATTTTGTATATCAAATCAATGTTTTATGCATTGTAAAGCATGTTAAGTACTTATCGTGATAAAGGTAACGTTATGTAACGTAAACTACTATTATCCCAGTCAAACTTTACAACATTTGTAACTAGAAATGTTTTCCCGTTATGGATGTTAATGAATGCATCATGATTACCTATCACTGTATACCTATTTGATCATAGCATGTGATCACAGTAATATAAATGATTTCCATGTAACACGTATACTTTTATATGTAACGTATTTTACGTAAAATGAAGACATAAACGAGCATTCAATGAAAGAAAAACATGAACATGTGGTAGTATTTGCCTAATATGAATAAAAACATTGTTTACGACTGCTTTTGTGTTAATTTAACATATACAATTGTCATTTCCTTGTCATTTTAGGGTAACGCAGGGTAACGTGAATTACAGAGCATATATAGTGCAATAAATTGAAAAACATGCATATGATCGACAAGTAAAGCCGTTGCTAACTTATTATGGTCAAAGGAATTGTTCAAATTGATGAATTATTGAAAATATTTAGAATAAGACTTCTAACAAAATAAAATTATTGTCAAACGTATTTTTCGGTAACGGTAATTAGCATGCTGTAGTTCACAAACGCCCCAACGCCCAGATTGTAGACACTGGAAAAATGATCAGCAGGCATTGAGCTTTCAAAAAAATGGTGTCTACAAAAATGCCTCCGGGGGGGGAGGGTTTCGCCCAGTAGCCCATAGCCTAAAGTAAAAAGAATACATTTTCACCTCTGAGAGACAAATTTCCCCAAAAGTAAGTTGATGTCAAACATTTTAAGTTCTGATTTTTTAGATAATTATTCTTACCAGAGTGTCTTATACATTTACATTGTATGTATTCTAGAATTTAGTGTGAATTTAGAAGGGTGCTCAATCAATGTACTTGACAATGTGCTAAGTAATTGTGGCAGTTTTGATAGATTCATATCAGTAAAAAATAAATATTTAGATGACCTTTTGAACAAAAGAAAAACAACACCTGTATAATGTAGTTGTAGTGTTAATTTTAATGTAAAATACAGAAGATGTTTAGAAATCCAGTTTGAAAAAGAAGTGGTCATTCTATTGGGGTGGTAAACTTGTCTGTATGTGAGGTTTTACTGCACATATAATCATAGATAAATATAATTTATAAGTTTATATCATCATAATTTATATAAGTTATATATTTTCTTGTTTTAATGTTGTTGTTGTTGTTAGAGAGGGCATTACTAAATATGGTTGATGTTGTATTTTTATGTTATAATTAATATGTGAACGATTTCATGTTGTACCAGTTAATAAAGCTTCTGTTCTGTATTTTTAGAGTGTTGAGGCTAATTGTTGTAATAAGTACTTCACTGTTATGTCATTTATGTGCTAAATCCATGATTATATCTATTGATTGGCCTCTATGATGTTTTTTGCTTGAAAATTATCCATGTGAAAGGAAAGGGAATTAGATCATGTTATGCTCTGCTGTCTGAAAATGAAATGTGTGTTTTGTGAGTTGGAGACCAGACTCAGTATGCACCCTTCCCATTGGTCAATTTTATGAAATATCTGAGAAACAACCAATCAGATGCTCATGCTGTGAGTCTGATCTCTACAATACAAATTTATCGCTACATTCTGTTAAAATGTTTATACCGGTATATATACCGTTATATATTTTTGTACGAGAACAAGACATATCTTATTTCTTCAGGTTGTTTTGAACAAGTATTTTTTACATGACTTAGAAATGGTTACATGATTAGTAACTTTTAAAGTTACGTCCTTTTCATGAAATTGTTTCGTTCAATATTATCGCTTTTTTTTCTTTTATATTATTCATTTTGCAGCTGAAGAATTATTGAATTTTTATGATTTTTTTACATTTATTTGCATATTGTATTATTGTGTGTTAAGTCATTTTAACATAATGTTTATTGTCCGCATCAGCACAGAATATCCTAATCTATATCCAAAAGTTATTCAAAACTTTTCTATACATGTTTGTACATACCCATACTTCCCATAGTAATATTCAATGATCAATAGTGATTTTTTTCAGTAGAATGGAAAATGTTTTCTAAGTTTCATGTTTCCTGTAAGTTACACTGAAAGTGTTTCAATTCAGTGTTTGAATGGGAGAAAACAATGGGAGGCAGGAAATGACAATACTTACCAATCTTCCACTTGTGCATGTCTTAGTCAATTGATTATAATTAGTTAAAGTGACATTTATGCAAATATTTGACACAAAGTTTCTTGGCAATGAAAAATCTGATTACACAAATAGCAGTTTAATGAAAAATTGTTTTGGTGATAGTGTACTTAAATTCTGTCTAAATTAGAGACATACTTGATTATTACAATGAGTTAATGTAATGATGTTAATATAGTACGTACTGAAAGACCACAAGTCAACATTGTTTCCTTGTTATACCCCACCCACTTATCTACATATTTTGGGATGGATTGATTTTTATTTATATCATTTCATGTAACTTGTGTGCATAGATAATCTACCACTTGTCATAGAAACCATTATAATTACAATGTATTGTGAACTTTTTATTGTCCTATGGATGAGAACATGTTTGTTTTCTGCAAAATGACTTAGAGTACACAGTACACATTAATGTTCCAATAGGTAGCTGGTGAAACTGATTTACGCAACCAATCCAAATTCCATTTAATTACCATTGATATAATCAATCATTTTTTTTTATTTTATACTTTTAATCAGATTCAGAGTTTGTATTTTTGTCATGCTGTTGTTGATGGCTGAGTAAAATATGTATTTTACTTTAGCTTAGAATTTTTAATGTTTTAATATTGCCGTCTTGAGAAATGTACATTATATTAATGTATTTTGTAACAAATCTATAGATACTCATGTATGCATAATATGTATTCTGTCATTCCAAAATTATTTATCCTTATATTAGTATACAAGATTTAGTGTGCTTTTTCTACTTGTTGCTTTGTCCTTGATTTAGTGTTTAAAGTATAAGTTCCTTTTATCTGTATTCAAACAAGGCCAATTCATTATACAGTGCAACCTCTCCAGAGCGGCCGTCTGTTGAGCAACAACCTCCCTTCAACAACAGCATGATTTTTTCCCACTGTAATATCTACATGTAATTATTAATTCAACCTGTCAACAACAACAAAATTTTACTTCTCCAAAAGAGTGTTGCTTTGGAGAGGTTGCATTGTACCTGTATCGTTAAATTTCAAGAAGTAAATGTTCACTAATTCATATTTTGATACAACTGTTAATCACTAATTCATTTATTAAATCAGCAAAGTTCAATGTTACATTTTTAATGGAAAATTCAAAGTTCTTTTATTTACGGTAAAATATAGTGAATGTTCATAAAATGATAATTCAATGTTCACTTATTTACAGTAAAACTTGTTAGCATCTTAATTAATAAACAGTTTATATTAAGGACTCAAATAAAAAGAGCAAAAGATGATAAAATAAAACAAGAACAAAGTAGTGATATATGTACTAGTACTAGTTAGTGCAGATTTACTCTTCATAGGAACTGTTTTAACAATAAAAAATTAATGTTTAATGTTATTCTCTCTCCTGATTATAATTTGTCTTTCCTTAGTTTGTTTTTTGTTAAGAATTGTACTAGATGTAACAGTTTACCAGTAGTACGACTGCATGTATTTACATGTATATCTATATAAATAGTGCTTCCAAAATTTTACATATGATATGGGGTTTATGTTTTTTCTTGGTATATATTTATAATAAACATTTGAATTTTCCTCTTGTTGCTAAATTTGTGTGACAAATCTAAGAATGCTGCACTGCTATTGGTCAAGTTTTAAAATAAGCCCTTACTGCCAATATGATGCTGTAGATCCAAGAATTACGCTTTTGAATTGACTGATGTAAATGGAGCCCAGGTTTGGATAACAAACCGCTATTTTTAAGTGAAATACAGTTATAAAACATATTCTATACTAAAATAACAAAACAAAGACAAATAGACACTGGGTATCTTATTTATATTTCATAGACATTTAACATTTATTGCACATAGAAAGATGTGAAGCAAATACAATTAACACTATCTATAAATGTACAACAATGTATGGCAAAAATATGCTAACAAAATATTAACAAATCTATTAAATGCAAACTAGAGATGAGCTTTGAAATAATTTGCCACATAAGTCAGTCACTGATACATTACAAATTGTACAATTCACAGCAACAAATTAACATAAATGTCCAATCATGTCAAAATTCCAGGATTTTGACATGAAACTAACATAACTCCATACAGCAAATGAATGACAAAAGTTCGGCTTCAAAATTAACCTTAACAGCCCAGCATAAGTTCAAAAGTATACACAGAAAAATAGTCAAAATGTTTCATGCATAGTTTAGAGAGGAAATATCTACAATGATAGGTAAATTTGAGGCAAACAGTTTAAAATCATCATAATTTAGAAAAGGTTATTCTACCACTATCAGCAAAACATCAGGAACTTCAAGAAGAAAATTGTCTTAGAAGAATGTTTTACATACAATAAAAACATTATTTTTAAGTTCATAGTGAATTCATTCAATAAATATGTACATGTATATCATCTCTGAACTGTGGACTTTGTACTACTAGACTGTAAATAAACTCCTCATAATTTGTTTAAAACTTCCTGTGAGTTAAGCTAGAAACTTTTCATGAACTTTTTAAACGAAAAATGAGCAAAAATAGAGCACTTGATTACACAGAAATTGAGCAAGAGAGCAAAGTCATGGATAAAACCTGGAATCACAAATTCATAGATTTTAGTATATAACAAGAAACAACAGTGGGGGGTGGCGTTCAATAGAACTAAGGGTTAGAAAAACAAGTGCTTGCTTAACTAGAGACTGCTTAACAACCATCTATATTTCTGTGGTTTCATGTCTGCCAACAACCAGGGTCATCTGATCACTTTTCTAGCTTTAACAGTGGTGTAAGATCCCACATATACTGCAACCATGGCCGAGTGGTTAGGGTGTCCACCTTTGGAGCGAGAGATCGAAGGTTCGAACCCCAGTGAATATAAGGGTTAGAACTGATGCGGTCGGTTGGTGAGCCGCCAGCTAGTAAAATAATGGTTACCGTAAGCCCATCTCAGCCAGGCACCCGGCAAAAAGGAGAAGGGATTCAGGAGGTACTGTGCGAACACCCCGGTAGAAACACCCACATTCTGTAGGCTGGCTTCTTCACCGTTTTACTAGCATACTAGTCTGTCAAAATTAGACTAAACAAAGGACATGATCATTTTAAACAATAAGAAGGTTAAAAATGTATTATACTAAGGTTAAACATCATAAAATAACTTCCTCATCTTGAATAAATAATTTCTGTCCATCACAATGAAAATAAAAAAAATCTTTTCTGGGAATAAATTTTGATACATAGAGCAATAATTCATTAATATACAGTTTATTAATAAAATATGCACCTCATTTCTTAGATATACATGTATGCATTATATTCATATAAAATCAGGATAGAACTAGTTTATACAGTATGTTATGATTTAATCACATAAACTTGGATAAAAAATTACTTGTAAATTACAACAAGAGGGCCATGATGGCCCTATAAATGCTCACCAGGAGAATAGGTCATATGGAGATTAACATTGTTGAAGTTTTCTATACGAGTCTAAGTAAGATCAAGTGACCGATCTGGGCCGTTTTTTTTTTTTTTTTTTTTTTTCTGGGCCGTTTTTTATCCCATGGCCATTATATGAACAGATTTAAAAGAGGTCCATTAGACAAAGCTAGATACCAAATATCTTAGCTCTAAGCCTTGTGGTTTCGGAGAAGATTTTTTAAAATTTTCCTATATAAAATAGAATAAACCCCAGGGCAGGGCTAATTTTGACCCCGGGGCCATAATTTGAACAAACTTGGTAGAGGTCCACTAGATAATGCTACATACCAAATATCTTAGCTCTAGGCCTTGTGGTTTTGGAGAAGAAGATTTTTTAAAGTTTCCTATATAAGTCTATATAAATCAAGTGACCCCCGGGGCGGGGCCAATTTTGACCCTAGAGCAATAATTTGAACAAACTTGGTAGAGGTCCACTAGACAATGCTACATACTAAATATCTTAGCTCTAGGCCTTGTGGTTTCGGAGAAGAAGATTTTTTTAATTTTCCTATATAAAATAGAATAAACCCCAGGGCACGGCTAATTTTGACCCCGGGGCCATAATTTGAACAAACTTGGTAGAGGTCCACTACACAATGCCACATACAAAATATCTAAGCTCTAGGCCTTGCGGTTTCGGAGAAGATTTTTAAAATTTTCCTATATAAGTCTATATAAATCAAGTGACCCCCGGGGCGGGGGCCTATTTTGACCCTAGGGCAATAATTTGAACAAACTTGGTAGAGGTCCACTGGACAATGCTATATGCCAAATATCTTAGCTCTAGGCCTTGTGGTTTCGGAGAAGAAGATTTTTTAAATTTTCCTATATAAAATAGAATAAACCCCAGGGCAGGGCCAATTTTGACCACGGGGCCATAATTTGAACAAACTTGGTAGAGGTCCACTAGACAATGCCACATACAAAATATCTAAGCTCTAGCCCTTGCGGTTTCGGAGAAGAAGATTTTTTAAATTTTCCTATATAAGTCTGTATAAATCGAGTGACCCCCGGGGCGGGCCAATTTTGACCCTAGGGCAATAATTTGAACAAACTTGGTAGAGGTCCACTAGACTATGCTACACACCAAATATCAAAGCTCTAGGCATTGTAGTTTTTGACAAGAATATTTTTTTAATTTCCTATATAAGTCTATGTAAAATCAAGTTACCCCCGGGGCGGAGCCAATTTTGACCCCAGGGGAATAATTTGAACAAACTTTGTAGAGTTCCATTAGACAATGCTACATACCAAATCTCTCAGCTCTAGGCCCTGTGGTTTCAGACAAGAAGATTTTTTAAGTTTTTTCTATTTGTTGCCATAGCAACCAGAATTTTTAATGAAATTTAATTTTTTGAACAACTTTGAAAGGGGACCACCCAAGGATCATTCCAGCAAAGTTTGGTTGCAATCGGCATAGCGGTGTAGGAGGAGATGTTGTTTTAAGTAAACATGGACGCCACGTAATCGTAACGATGCACGATGGACGCAGGGCGATCACAAAAGCTCACCCTGAGCACATTCATGCTCTGGTGAGCTAAAAATGACAAGGAAAACACCACTTACAAGAAAGTAACGACAAACAAGGGCCCTTAACATAATTAAGTAATGTTATCACAATCATACATTATTATTACTACAGTTATATATGAAATAAGATTAACACAGTCAGGTTAAAACATATTTTGAGGGTAGTGTTGAAACACCAGCATTTGATTGGCTTCCTAGATGTATTCTCCTTCAATACTGACCAATAGTAAGGCAGCATTCTAAAACTGACAGAAACAAATCTGTTTAATTATCATAGGCCTAGAATCTAAGGCCACAAAATTTGATATTAGTCTCAATGCTTATTGCTTGAATGGTTTTGAAGATTTCAAAAATTTATCAAACATATTTTTTCTGTTTGCAACTCACTTGCTTTGAACATCAAAAAGTAAAACATTTATAATATCATATATTATGTATATTTAACAAAATAATAATGCTCATGTAAATTTTTGAAAATTGAGATAGCTAGCAATTATTTGTCCTCAGAGAGTGATTTGACTTAGCACTCAGCTCCAACATGACACAAACCTTGACAGATGATTACATGTGTGTAAAGGCTATACATCAAATAATTGATTATATATGGTTAAACTCAGTTATTTCTATAAGAACATGTAAATGGTATGCCATTTTACCTCAGCCATTGTTGTAAATAACTACATAACTTGTGAAGTATATCATGTTTTATATGAAGTGTATACACTATATATGCAATTTACTTATCAAAAGAATGACAAAAGAATTAAATGCCCAATTTAACATAATTTCTTATGGGTTAAGAATCTGTTATTGCCATAAAAAGAAAAAGAACATAAAAAATAAATTATCGAGAGTAGAAATAAGATCTTTATATGAATTACTGATTACAGAAATAAAAGGTCCAAGCAAAGAAGAAGACATGAAAAGTATTCCAGTCCAGCTACTTCAGAGCCTGATCGACTGTTTCTGAACTCAATCATAGGATCAACCAATGGTAAAAGTTTTACTGATCGCAAAACCTTTTTTATTAAATCAAGAACTGAGCCCCTGTGTGCAATAAAGTAAAGAACCTTTCCGTTGAATTTAATACAATTTTGCAACATGTAAACTTAAACATTATTTCCCAATACTTCATGAAGTATTATACATGTATTTATGAAATACCAATAATTACAGTGAGACAACTTAGGTGATTTCCCTATCAAAACCAAAAAGTCCAGAAATGCAGGAAATGGCCATCTTATAGTAGTATATTTCCTCTCCCTTCAGCAAAAATTACCCCCCCCCCCCCCCCCAGTGAACTTTCGTTGGTCACATCTGATGAAGAGCAGATCCAATTACAATCATTTTGGTATAAAGTTCAACAGACATCTATTAGGACAAGTGTCAAGTGCAGTCACCAAAATAATGTATGAGTAACAGAAAGTGGACATTTCACAAGCAAAAAACAATCTTAACAATAGAACTTAGAAGTATACACACATACCCCCCCCCCTGATTATCCTAAATGCTTATAGTAATAAAGCAAGTGTATATTATTATCATCAAGACTTGTCCATTGTAATAGCAAAATGCAAACAGTGAGAAAAAAGTACAATTTTCTAATTAAAAAGATATATTGTAAAATTAAAATCAATTTATAATTTCATTTTTCAAGTAACAATTGCACAATTTCATTTTAAGACTATAAAGATTAAACAGAAGTCTAAAACTGCACAAAATCCATTCAGAAGAGTTAACAGCAGAATGAAAACCTTTATTGATAAAAATTACTAAAGCAACAATACTTTACAATAAAATTTGCAAACGTTTTGAAAATTACATTAGGCACACAAATGATTATAGAGGGCAGATTTTACAGCTAACAATATCAATGTAATTAAAAGCAACCCTGTCAATTGTTACCATGGAGATTTCTTTCCTGAAACTATAGATCTAACATTATTACTATTATGCATATTTTTTAATCTTGGCTTTATTAAAATTCAATCATAATGCGTTTGTTCCAAACTCCTAATTAACATCAATAACAGCGAAGAACCAACAATCTGAGTATCTAAACATATCTCTGATTGGTTATTCCTAATAATGTTTTGAAATTGACCAATGAAAAGGCTTCTTACTTTGACATATAAAAAATATAAAACATGTCATTTCTTTAACTACACAGTAAACAAGAGGGCCATGATGGCCCTATAAATGCTCACCAGGAAAAAAGGTCATTTGGAGACGAACATTGTTAAAATATTTCTACATGAGTCCAAGTAAAATCAAGTGACCCTAAGGTCAGGGCCAATTTTTACTCTAGGGCCATAATATGAACAAATTTGGAAGAGGTCTGCTAGACAATACTACATACAAAATACCTTAACTCTAGGCCTTGCGGTTTCGGAAAAGATTTTTTAAATTTTCCTACATAAGCCTATATAAATCAAGTGATCCCCGGGGCGGGGCCAATTTTGACCCTAAAGCAATAATTTGAACAAACTTGGTAGAGCTAGATACCAAATATCTTAGCTCTAAGCCTTGTGGTTTCGGAGAAGATTTTTCAAATTTTCCTATATAAAATTGAATAAACCCCAGGGCAGGGCCAATTTTGACCCCGGGGCCATAATTTGAACAAATTTGGTAGAGGTCCACTAGATAATGCCACATACAAAATATCTAAGCTCTAGGCCTTGCGGTTTCGGAGAAGATTTTTAAAATTTTCCTATATAAGTCTGTATAAATCAAGTGACCCCCGGGACGGGGCCAATTTTGACCCTAAAGCAATAATTTGAACAAACTTGGTAGAGGTCCACTAGACAATGCTACATACAAAATATCTAAGCTCTAGGCCTTGCGGTTTCGGAGAAGAAGATTTTTTAAATTTTCCTATATAAGTCTATATAAATCAAGTGACCCCCGGGGCGGGGCCAATTTTGACCCTAGGGTAATAATTTGAACAAACTTGGTAGAGGTCCACTAGACTATGCTACACACCAAATATCAAAGCTCTAGGCATTGTAGTTTTTGACAAGAAGATTTTTTAAATTTCCTATATAAGTCTATGTAAAATCAAGTTACCCCCGGGGCGGAGCCAATTTTGACCCCAGGGGAATAATTTGAACAAACTTTGTAGAGTTCCATTAGACAATGCTACATACCAAATATCTCAGCTCAAGGCCCTGTGGTTTCGGACAAGAAGTTTTTTTAAGTTTTTTCTATTTGTTGCCATAGCAAGCAGAGTTTTTAATGAAATTTAATTTTTTGAACAATTTTGTAAGGGGACCACCCAAGGATCATTTCAGCAAAGTTTGGTTGCAATCGGAATAGCGGTGTTGGAGGAGATGTTGTTTTAAGTAAATATTGACGCCGCTTCACGACGCACGATGGACGCAGGGCGATCACAAAAGCTCACCCTGAGCACATTCGTGCTCTGGTGAGCTAAAAACTGGTAAGTAAGCTAACTAGATAAAAGTTGAATAAACAAGTGATTTTGCAAAGACGTTTGTGTGATATGAATGTAGACAAAACAAAATTCCAAATAATGTTTTACAAAATCTGGTACTAGTTAAGCCATTGTACAATAAATATTCTAAAATACTATAAAACTGACATAAAAATAAATTCTAATTATCATCAATAATTGAACCAAAAATGAAGTCCACAATGAAAAAATCTGTCCATGGATTTTTAAAAACAATCATATGATAACATAAAATTTCTTACAATACTGATATATTAAAAGTTCTATAAAACTGCAAAATAACATGGCATTCTTAAAACAGCAGCAAGATGCTTAAGGCATAATGTTCATGGTAAACATATTGCACACCAAACACAAACAATATATACAAAGGGCTGTGGCGAGTATCCGAGTTATCACGAATCAAACTGAAAAATCGAGTATGAATAATCATCGTTACTGAGATTTGTGGTTAGCGATCTTGTTTTTTAATGTAAAGTGTAGCCTTTGTTCTTAAAAATCCTTTTTCTCTGAATACATATTTTTTCATCATAGACTACTTTGTTTGCCAAGAGGTCCAATCAGATCTTGAAATAATGGGTCACAGGCTTAACAAGAAAATGATGCTGGTAAATCCATTAATTGGAAGGGAGTACATAATAGGCCTAAATTTAATCCATAGAAGAAATCATATCAATTTACTTCATTATTCCTAAAAGAAAAAAGTAAATTTTGCTGTCTTCAGGACTGCAATGTTGAAGTTTTAGATGGGTTATTTGATAACAAAAGATTCGTGACTCGATTTGTGGATCGTAAATGTTGAATCGTGGATTGGATCGGATCGCCACTTACCCAACGATCCACAGCCCTATACATACATCTGATCTTTTCTACTAATAGATCATCCTATCATGAAGCTTAGGAACAAAGAATTAAAAAAATTGATATTTTTTGTATGAAAACGCACAATAATCTATTTAATGCTTGTTAAAACAGGAGTTTTGACACTGACATTTAAAATCAAGCATTAAAGCATATATAAATGTATTTAGGCACTAAAACACAGTATGAAACAATTTATAAAATATTATTATGACAATGTATTTTAAAAAACAACATAAATTTGAAAAAGTAAGAAATAAAAATGGTCCTTTGAAAGAATGACCTAAGACATTTCATGGCATCAAAAAGTGTATCCATGATAACAAACATGAAATTCAAGGCAATTAACTTGGACCACTGTAGTAAAATATATCAAGAAAAATTTGGAAATGTTAGAAGTGCTGGAAAGAACTTTTCTCCCTGAAGTCAAGAATAACAATCCAATGTGTATACATTGTATGTCACTATCACACAGGACAGAAGATAAAGATAACAAGTGATATGGATAAAACATTTACAGTGTACATTTTTTTTTACAACAAAGATAAGCTGGACATCATTATTTGATACATAACAATAACTCCATCATGATGTCACTTCAACAAATGCTACCATTTTGTCAGTATGATATAATTTCATTTAATATTGTAAAATCTACATACCCAGTATTAGCAAAAATAGCATAATCATCAGTCTTGTATAATGCAATTTTCAAAGTCAGCTTATATATACTAGAATTTATCCTGAGCCAAATACCAGCTGTTAACAGGGACCAAAGACACACATGGGTTTCTGATAAAGATAGCAGAAGTATATATTAACCTTTTCATAAAGACCAAGCTAAATAAATACTTTGGCTCAACCAAAGTTGATCTTTAAAGACAGGTTGTATGGTACTAAAATTTCATACAATTTTTGGAGCATTTTATTAAAATTCAATGCATCTCTAATAAATAACAACCATGTCAAATGGTAACTATAGCAATAGCTAAAATGAGATTGATAAGTACATGAAAATATCAAAAATGAATTCTTCAATAAACATGACAATTCTGCTTAACATACCAGACAAATCCATTTAACTAGCATGATAATTTCATTTAACTTACAATATAATTCCATTCACCATGATCATTCAAATGATATTAAGTTAACATCACAATGCCATTCAATTCAATTTACAATTGAATTTAGTCAACACCATAATTCATTTCTGATCGATTAACATGCGAAAAGTTCACTTAATTCTTGTGATGTTTCTTTTCTAAATATCATAAACAACTATTTTCTGTAGTACAAATACCTGTGTTCAGCATAACGCATGCTTGTCCCATTATAGATACAATGAACAAAGTTGTTACACATGTACAGCAATACCTGTGGTTTCAATGAGAAGGGATTGGCAAGCCAAATGTAAAAGTGATCTATATCCTATCCTCATGAATAGAATCCATAAAGGGCAGTTGGCAAATCTAGCATTCTCAATTTTATTTACAACAGCACTAGAATTATCAACTTCTTTTTTGAAAGTTATAAGTACCGGTATCATTGGTCAGAACATACAAATTAACTCTAAAAAAAACACATGGCTTAAACAAATCTGATAAAATATCCAGTCTTCCAATAAAACAAACATGTTTCCAAATATGAATTTTCCAACCCTGAATTCTCTGTTCAGACACCCTCCTCCAAAGCTTTCAAAGCAAATATTGCCAATGTCAAAATTTATTCGCCTTTTTTTAAAAAAAGAACAAGAAATGCATTCTTAATATCACAAAGTAGTTTCTGTTTTACTGTGTGTGGGTGAAACAGGTTTACGTGTAGGTGATTTAGTTAATGATGATTTAGTTGGAGATTTGGATGGTGAAGATCTAGGAGTTGCCGACCCATTTGTATGTGTGGGAGAATTATTTTGTGATTTAGATATACCATCTGCTAGAGGCTTTTTATTCAAAGAGGGTGAGGAATTTCCAGTAAGTTCATGTGGCTGTAAAGAAGACGACCTTGGTGGTGGATTTGGAAACACATCTACATAATCTGGTTTATTTTCCATTTCAGATGGACTTAAATATTCAACATCATTTACAGCATCAGGTGGCTCGGGGGCATCACCTAACTTAGCTAATACATAAGTTTCTTCTTTGGACTCACTCCTTTTCACTTCATCTGCTTTAGTATCATTTTCCTTTTCACCAATAGAACTAGGACTAGATGGTGACTGTTTATCAGACTTTGTTGTCACTCTAGGAGTGACTTCTGGTTTTGACTCATCTCCTTTTACTGGTGATCCAGATCTTGAAGAATTTGCCTTCCTAGGTGAATGATTAGATTTCACACTACTTTTGCTAGGGGATTCAATATTGTCCTCTCTCTCATGAGGTTCAAGAACGAAGTAATCATGATTTTTTGGAGTCTCACAAGGCTCAACTTCTTCTGCTATAGTTTCTATACCACCACCACTTTCATTTTCAACAACAACAGAATCATTAATAGCATCAGGATTATCTTCATTTGATGCTTTAACCAACGTGAAATAATCATGGGGTGAAGCAGGCTCTGGAGCATCATCAATAACTTGACCAGAGGGAGTTTTACCTATGGTCAAATGATCGTAAGGTCCAGATGCCCTCACTTCATTTTCTCGAATAAGTGGATTGTAAATATTTGATCTCATTTCTGCAGATGATGTAGACACCCGGGAATCCCCATCTAAAAGAGGTCGCCGAGAAGCAGTAGATTCACCACGCCTGACTGGCTTATTTGATCTTCTACCATTAGTAATATTTCTCTCAGGGGGCTCTGGAGCGGGATTTTCAACTTGATGAGCCGATCTGTTATAAAAAACAGACTGGTTATCTGTTTCTACATTGAAAAATCTATAAATACGAGTTGATATGGAGCGAAAACTTGACACTCCCGCTCGCCTCTTTCCCTTTCTCTTTGGTAGCTGCACATCACTAGATGTACCTGATGCTCCACCAGGACTTGGTGCCCTCTGGAAATATGAAATTGAAAGTTTTTTGTAAATTAAAACAATAAATGGTCTACAGTATGTGTACATTTTTTAAAAATAAAATCTCAACAATTATAAAAACTTTACAGAAAATGTTTTAAGTTTCTGACACATTATTGTCAGACAGTTCATGAACTATTCCTCTCACTCTCAGGACATTTAAATACCTTTGACACGGGGAGATAGATAGGTATTTGTTACCTGTAGGGGTTCTATTTCAGCATAGATATGTTCTTCTCTCTCATGTTCAGTCAGTGGTCGCCGAACTGTAAGTCTGAAGATAGAAAAGATTCGTGAAAAAACATCAATTATTATAACAATTGACCACTATAAGTATACTTAATACAATTGCACATATAAGCAGCATAAAATACAAACATTCTGTTTTAAATTTCAGATACATTTAACACAGCAAATACATTTTTTTATTACTGGGAGAAAATGAAATTACCTTTGCTTCTTTTTAGCAGAAGATCTTCTACAAAGTCGTATAACAAGCAATGCAACTAATATAAAACCAATTAGTGAAGCACATGTAATTCCAACAATCTTGATTAACTGAGTTGTTTCAGCCCCAGCAACTTCCTCTGTACGTCCCCCACCTAAAACACACACAAAAACAATTTAAGTTATAGTTTATCAGACCCTGGTTCAATTATTATTCTCATGAATTAGAGGCACATTTTTAAGACTCCTATATTTTGTATAAATGCTGAATAACTTCTCATTACTTATTTAACAGGGCTCTCATTTGACCCTTAAAATGGCATTCTGACTCTTGAAATTAGCAAAATAAAGCTTCCGACTCTTGGGAATCTGTACCACTTATAAGGGTAGAAAATTTTGTTGCGTTTTGAATTATTATCAATTAGGGATCATGTTGACCCTTAAGTTTTGATGTCTAGTGAACACCCTACATAACCATTCACCCCCCCCTGATTCCAGACACATTTAACATTGTCAGTATACAGCTAAAGCCAAATTGGCTGAAAACTTACTCAGAGTAGTTGTATCGGTGATAATGATTGTCGGATAAGTAGCAGTCACGTTCTTCGGTGGTGAGGTTGGTTTAGGTGTTATTTTTGTTGTTGTTGCTTTTGTAGTTGTTGTTGTCGAAGGGGTGACAACTTTCCCATTTTCATCCTCAAAAACCACTTGTTTCTGTTTGTGTTTCCACTGTTCTGAAATAAAGAAAGATAAAAAATGACTTTCTCTTGGTAATAAATATACAACCGACTGATTGCTTTTTGCTTGTATTGCTTATTTTTTTTGTAAAATGGCCGCAACTTCACAGAACTATGATTCCATTGACCATTCTAAGGAAATCCTTTAAAAGATTCACACAAAAAAACATTGTATGTATGAAGTACATGCAAAAACAAAGTTAATTCCCCACACTAAGAAACAAGAAATATCTTAAATAATCGGCGTGTATACAGTAGAAAACTAGTTCTTAGAAAAAACAGTAGATTTTCGAAATCTCAAATGGACTGAAAACTGAAATAATCATTATTTCCAGAAGCAGTTAAACAAAAGATTATGGATTCTGCCCTAAAAATGTGTAATAACAACGATTTTAACCTATGAGAAAACTCCTTCTTTGTATCAAACCCTTTCATTGGTTACAAATGTAGGTCAAAAGCAATATTAAGACAGCACACCGAAAAATGTGAATTCTATTTAAATCAATCAAGATTTCAAATTCAATTGATTTTGCGATTCTGCAGATTTACATAATAAAGATAGATTTAAACCATGATACAATTCTAAGCTTGAAACTACTTTCATTATATAAATGTGTGAACACAGTCACTTTCGGAAGTACAAGATTGATTTCCTTCCTTCACAGTATGATATATTAGTATTGTTATTTATTATACTGACAGTTCACATAGGTTACTGACAGCAAACTGAGTAATTAAATACCCATATTGAAAGTTCATTTATGTCACACATACTCAGCATCATATCAAATTACAGTCTTCGAATTAGTTGGTTGCCCGACTACCCGGAAGGATTTTTTCCTTCTTTAAATTAAGTCCTTATTCGGACAACCTATTTTTTGAGAGTTTTCTTCATAAAGTACATTGACTGTCAACTTACCACAAAAAACTAATTCAAAGACTGAAATTATCTTTCTGAAAGTCTTTTTCTGGTCTATTGATTTGAATGCAGAACATGATATTTCCAGCCTACCAATATAATATTAAATACATACATAATGTTCTGGTAGGCTGGTAATGCCCAGCCATAAAGACTGTGTGTGTGTAAGTGTTCAGAGGTTGTTAGGTAGGACATTACAAAGTATGTTTCATTTTCCACATTTTGAAATAGACATGTAATACACAGTAAGATAAAGATTAACAGAATGTATTATAAAATCACTGCATAAAATGAGTAATTGTTTTGTGAATTGATAAGCCAAACACTCGTTACACTGACACTTAAAAGAGTGTATAGAAAGGAAGTATGCACTTAATTCTAGTGTAAAACCACTCAAAAATGAATATACGAGGGTTAATTATGAGTTATCCCATAGGGGTAGGTTATGTCCTGTATCACAGTATGTGATCAATCTATGTTATAATGCATTTAAGTCATTGTATTTATGACGTGAATTTGACCACAAAATGTATTGCTGAATTCATATTACTATAAATAGAGGTTGAAGAATTTTAGTTTAACGGTTAATTTAGTGTAAACAAATTGACGTGAACATTAATATCTTTCTTGCGATCATGAATGTATACTCAGTGTGGAAGAAAGTAAAAACTTTGTCATCAACAGATGATGTAATGATGTAATCTGTGAATGATGCCATCATTATTGATTGATAATAACTCTAATGAAGAGTCAAACCAGATTTCAGTTTAGTTCAAACACAGAACCTTGATATCCATATAACACCAATAGGGGCCATTTTAGGGCCCAAAAAACAAAGTCTGAGTCCCATTTAGACCAGTACATAAATATAACCACCAGTCTAAGAACGAGGCTCGGGCCCTGTAGGTGTTTTATGGATAACATTTCAAGGTCCTATGGTTCAAATAAGAAAGATGTTAAACATGTTAAAGCATCATTAAATCCACTGCTACTGGTATTTAATGCAATTGTAACCAAGATTTTTTTTTACATTTAACTTGATAATGACTGAGTGGGAAATCTGAACTGTTAAAATCCTTGCTCACCATTTATAGAAAACGCAATAATCGTAATTAAGTTTTAGCCAATTCATACGCAAAATTCTAATTCGAACAGATTATTTCATTTTGAAGTATTACTTCTTGCGTTAGTTATTTCAATATTCAAGTAGAAAAGAATGAATGTATTACAAAATATTTCAAATACAATGAATACAAAGTAACAATGACATTGTATTGAACATAACTTAAGGATTTGTGTTTGACAGCAAGAAGTTAACAATTGATGGTCATTATTTCCACTGACTATTGTTTGCAGTTTAGCGATGCGAATTTCCCAGATCGTAACGCCAGTTATCTGTTTTGTGAATAATGAGTAATTGATCTTTTCAACCAGTGTAGAACAATGTGGAAATTGGATACTGACTGAGTTTCTAGATCTGTTTGAACGAATCAGAATAAAACATGTCAAAGTAGATCGAGTACCGGTACAATCCATTCTTACATCAGTGCGCAATTACTGACTGGTTCCTGTTTAATATGACAGTCAGGATAAACTGATCTGGACATTTAAAGAATATAAATATGGGTAGACTTACTGGTAAGTCACTACATGTAAGACAGAATAGTGTGATTAAGAGTTTTTTTTCAAAGATTGGGAAAAATAAAGCATATCTACCATTGTGAATGGGTCTGAATGTTGGACCCATGGTGACACTGGAAAAAGGCCTGGTACTTCACTCAGGTCTTGAACCAACACCCTTAATATCAACAATTCGACCCTCAACTGTCCGTGTTCATTGGACAGATGAAGTCATACAGTAAGTAATCAACCTAGCCAATGGTAATATCATATGCTACTTAGTGATCTATGCCACATGTTTATCACGTCATCATTGATTCTTTTTTCTTCTATGAGTATGATGGACATTTTTTCCAAATAAGGAAATTAGATTATTTTAACACAGGTGCAAATTATTTAGGTCATTACACTTAGTCAGGACAGTGTATTCACGTACGCAGTTATATAACCGTAACTCACAAATAAGTCAAAGCAAAATTTTGTAAAACAATTCTGCCAGTCAGTATTGATTAGATTGAAACCTTCAGTAACCATGAGTCATTGATATAGCTAGGGGAATCTTTGGACAACTAATAATTATTGATAACCATTTCTAATGAAGCTAATGTGGCATCTGGTAATCAGCATATGTGTGGGCTCACAGGGATACTAGAGACTTCAAAGTAACACTGGCAACACTTTATCACACCATCCCAAGAAATTATCAGTCTACATTGTATGTACATTGTAGATATTCTTTAATCTTACCTACTATCAATTATTATCAATGGCAATCAAATTTCTTATCAATACTCAATAGCAGTTTTATTGATAATAATAAATACCGGTATATAAAAGCATTTTAAAAACTGTAAATTCATGATATTTGCTTCTGTTATGAAAAAGCAACCCAAGTGAGATACGACTCAATGTCAAGTTAAATTATAATTAAGTGAACAGTCGGCCGTCATCACCTGAAAGTATTTAATAGTAAATGCAGTGCAGCACATGATGCCATATATATACATTACAGTAAAATCTATGAAAAAAAAACTTTCCTCTTGCTCACTTATTTAAAATTAAGTTTCCTTTCAATTAATCAGGAAATTATTTCATACAACATTTATATGGTACATGTTTAATGTATGGACTTCAGCCAGATGGAATCTGACTGTTTAGTGTTAGTAACACTGTTAATACAGGCAGATACAAACTCTATCAGGTCTGTCTGCAAACTAAATAAAGAAGAAGTAAATACTTTGGTGCTATATTTTCCTCAAATGTTTAAGTTTAACACTAACAGGTCTGAGGATTTGAAAAATTCATTCAATTTCTTTGTCCGATCTGGCATAATTACAAATAGAAGTAGAAATCAACTCGGGAAAAGTTGACATTGTTGTAGAACTAGTTATAACTTATATCAGGGCTCTCCTTTGACCCTTAAATGGCATTTTGACTCTTGGAATTTGCAAAATAAACCTTAATGGTTTTTGGCTCATGAGAATTGGAGCCATAGGGTCAAATTTACTATAACATTTAAGATTAGAAGGAAATTTTGTTGACTCTTTAAATTTTTCTATCAGCTAAGGGTCATTTTGACCCCCAACTTTTGAAGTCTAGGAAGTACCCTGTTATATAAAAGATTATGTCTTGAAGATAATGTCTTGAAAATGTGGTCCTGGGCATGCCAAAACATTGACATTAAACTATGATTAAAATTCCAGATATCACATTATATGTGTTTTTTAATCTTGTTAATAATAATAATACATATAAATTTTTCTCAAGCTTCTTGAAGGCTTATAAATGTGACCTTGAGTATTTATATATACATGTACATTCAACATTGTACATAACTTTTCGTTAACTTAACTTAGATGTACAATGGTGTTCTAGGATATTGGTTGCTGTTAAGGTATGCAACACTAAGAAGGCAGGGATATACATTCCTTATTGAATGGCCAAAATAAGATTAACATACCATCATATATTGACATAACTCAACAGATGCACTACATTTGTATATAGAACATGAAAGGTAACTTTACCATGCAGTAAACTTTGTATTATTATTAACTTTTTGAATTTAATATTTATAATTATTATTAAGAGTGATTCTACAAATGATTTAATCAATCCAAATATGGGCTTATCAGGAGTTTTATTGCTCATATGGTGGTTTTGTTTAAATTCTGCATCAACCAGCATGATCAGACAGGGTCCTGTGAGTGTGCAAGTAAAAATAAATCACTTAATACTACATCATCTACATGTAGTGAGAAAAACTTGTAGCTCCTCCCTTGTCCCTTTATTTAACCCACACAATACTCTTGAGATAATATGATAATGACAGTTTATTTGAATGAAGTAAAATGTACATTGTTTTAAACTTTTTAAAAATGTTGATTCAAGTCATTTTACTGAATACAATACAAATTAGGTTATGTTCCATATACATGATAACCTTTTACGAAAACATGTAAATAAAGTGTGTATCATATTTAACAACACACAATGGAATGTTACTACCCGAGGCAATAAGGCCTATAACTAAGGCTATTTATGTCAAACTGTTAACATTGTCATTTATACCGGTACTGCTGAACTTAAACCACCATCTTTATGACTGACATGTATACGAGATGTGTAAATACATAACTCATGCGCTTAAAGACAAAGTACAAGTACTTGATAACTGTCAAGAGGATTTTGTGTAAAAAGTGGGTAATGAACACATATGAAGGCTGAGAAAGCCAAATAAAGTGAAATTTACTTAAGAAACAAGCATACCAGGCTACTTGCCCAATGCCCCTTATACATGTATCTACGGGCAGTTTAAACAATAATTCTAAAACAGTAATGAATGAGGAAAATTTAGATACTTGAAAGTTTTTATAGACATGTCATGCTCAATCACCCAAAATTTAAAATTCAAATAAAATGAAGTGTTCAAAATTTCAATTAATTTGTGATGAAGATTTTAGCTAATCCTAAAAACAATGCATATACAGGGCACTCCATAGACTTCAAAAGTTGGGGGTCAAAATGACCCTTAGCTGATAGAAATGTAATGATTCAACATAATTTTCTACTAAAGTAATAGTAAATTTGACCCTTTGGTTCCAAAGTCAAAAACCTTATTTTTCAAATTTCAAGAGTCAAAATGCCATTTCAAGAGTCAACGGAGAGCCCTGCATATAAATCATTTCATATTTTTATTTTACTAGATTCCAAATAGATATTAAGTTACCGCACTAATTTGTTCACAGAGATGAAATAGATATATATATAAGATACTGTACATGTATGAATAATAATATACAACTAGAAAATCTGAAATAAGTACTAAAAGTAGTAATTATATGCATTCGCCATGAGTGAGTCTTCTATTCTAACACAGTACTGGTATATCACTGACTATATAGATACAGTTTGTATGAAATAATTTATGTACAACATGTAGTAAAATTATTAAATTCATTAATTAATCATAAAACATACATATATGGTATACAGTACCATTTTTGTGGCTATCAGGATAGTTTATTTTACACTGTCAAACATAGTTTCATCATCGGATCATCTCCTTTGGCTGAGCACAACTGATAGAATTCAGATTACAATGCCGATGAATGCTATACATAATACAGATCTAATAAATTGATATTTGGGCAAGTCCATCCAACCTCTACTACACATAGTTGTAGCAATATGTCACCAAGTCAACACTTGCATGCAACTTGCAAGCCATACTTTGTAATTGAAGTTGAATCATCATTCAAGACGGTCAAACCTGTACTAGCAGCCACATCTAAATAAAAGCCACACTGTGCATAATGGCCATTCTTTTTAAAAATAAAATGGTTATTGATAGATTTTATTATTTTGAATTTGAACAAAATGACCCAATATAACGGCCACCAGTCAATATTTGTCTTTCCAATGGGTGGACTTAGTTCAGAGGTTTAACTGCATTTGATTATACATAAATGATAACACAATGTATGTTTATCAAGATAATGTTTCAGATAATCTTAACTATTTGCATCAATTATTTAAGATTGAAATAATTCAAGCCAGGAAAGAGCATGTACACAAGTGTTATCTTCAAACAACACACAGACATAATCATGCCTTATCTGTTGTGACAAAACATGAAGTTTAAACACAAGTAGCAGCTAGTGTGTTATATATTGTATTCATAAATGGGATATTCACCAGCCTGATTAGCTCAGTTGGTAGAGCATCTGACTTGCAAGCAGGAGGTCGCAGGTTCGAGCCCCGCATTGGGTACACTATTTTCCTCCTCCTATTACAGTTTACACACAGATGCACTGTTTAGTTTAGCAAAAAATGTAGAAAACAGAGTATCATACAAGCCATGTTATAATTTTTGAAAAGTAACCTCTAACAATTATTCGAAAACTGGGTCATTAACTTCATCATTATGAAAATGAACCCTACAAATAGTTGCAAAGTGAACCTAACAAATTACCCCTCCCCCCCCCCCCCCCCATTAAGAGTCAACGTCTCACCTTTAAAATCATCCCTCCATTTTTCATAGGGTTTTAGTTTTTCTAGAATCGCTTGGTCTATATCCTTTTCATTTGCCATGATTGTATCAATGTATTACTCAATAACAGAACAGTCACCTAATTAGCATATTTAATTAATTCCAGTGATTTAACAAACAGAATATGGATCCAGTAGCAGTGTGTTCAATAATCCGAGCTGTCAACGTGATTTTTTAATCCGTTTCCTCAAAAGACACAACTCTTAAGTAGTCGTATTCACGCACGACCTTATAAAGAAATACAAGTTGTATGAATCGTATCTGAGCATTCAGTATCCGATAGGAGAGTAGATCTATTTAACATTTCTCAAGATGAAAAAAATAACGTTACACTGTTTGTGTCTTTTACCGGAAGTACTTGATAATATTGACAATCGTTGACGCTAGAGGGCGTTCGTTAAAATGGTGATTTTCCCGGCGATTTTTAAACGCATCTAGATCTCGATCCAGTCAGGATAATATAAAACTTTCCTTCGACAGTTTGATCAATGTTTCACATTTATCGTGTGTATTTGAATGATCAATTTGAGATGACTTTGCCATTTCGAAAAGGCGTTCCTTCAAGCGTCAAAAATGTAATGTTACAACTTACAACAGGGACAAAGCCGATCTCGACACGTGCAGGGGTCTTTCAAATAGTTATAAATTCATTTGTTCAAACTCACTGACACGTACGTACGCGTGACCTCGTGTAAATCTTAGGCCACAGATGTGGTCCCATTATAAACTGATAAGATGAAATCTCTAGTAGATTCTATATCAGAAGCTCTACATTCAGGGGTGTAGCTTGCCCTAAAATGTGTAGACACCGTTCTAGGGGGTCCGGGAGCATGCTCTCACCGGGAAAAATCACTGTAGATTGCCAGAGACGCATTCTTGGGCACAGATTACTTAAAAAGCTCTGGGTACTCGGATCTTGAATCTTCTATCCTCCCGGATACATAGCATCTCGGTCTCTAGAGCTATACCCCTTTAATGTATTGCATTTTTATTTTCTTTAATTTGTCAGAAAAAATGTGTTGGCACGTGCATACAGTGCCTAAAGTAAGCTACGCCAGTGACATTGTTTTGTTTTATCAAAGTCTCTGTATAATCAAATCAATGTAGCTCTACTGAAGGTGATTTTTCCATACATCTGACAAGGACTAAATACATATACATGTATGTATATAAGTCCTTGAATCAGTGTAGCTCTATAATTTTAGAAAATATGGTATGTTATGAGAATGATAATACAGGTTAGATTCTATTAATGATTACATGTTAAAAATAATTTAAATACACGTGTTCATTTTTCTCAATTCATGTTACAGTTATAAACGAGTTAACATTATTGTCCTTTGTGTGTATGCAGGGACTTATATACATAGATCTACATATGTATGTATTAAAGTCCTTGGTGTATGTGAGTGTTTAAGATAAATATAGTAATAATTAATATGAAGGTTTATACGATCCTATATCCAGAGGTATGGAAAAATCACCATCCGTCAGTACTTTCAGTACTTTGATTTTAATTTGCTGTAAAAATATTCATAAATTAGGATGGAAGCTAAGTAATTATAGAATACAATCATATCATAGAGTACAATATCATTAATTTTGTCCGGGGTTCACCATGATGATCTAAACGTCCCGTATTCTACAGTAGCAAAGAAACCAGATTCGTCAGTAGTTTATGCAGTGTGTACACATAAACTGATGACGTTTTACACATTCACTTGTAGTAAGTTACTTTCTGATTGAGGAGTTTTTACATGGAACTCAGTAAATAATGCCTGTCAATACTTCAAAACGCTTATACACACAGGTTGCCTCAGATTGCATACATGAGGTGAGGATTACATTGACAAATACCATCTTATATTAGCTTAATTTTAAATGTCATTTGTTTTCGCGACGATGTAAAGTAAATTTCTGAATGAAATAACCAATATTATGTTGTTGTTTATTAAATGCATGGACTTTTTACCTCGCTTAACTAGAAACTTGGTTTGTGTTATATAGACGGAAAAATATGTAATATGTATAAAGAGGGTCATGTTCCACTGTTGGGAACTAGACATCTAAACCCTTTTTATGCACTTATCAATGCCCCCCCCCCCCGGTAGGAGAGGGTGGCTGGATTATGGGTATAAAATAACACAACTTGAAAATAGGCGACTGTCTAAATTCCCATCACCAGTCCATAAAATAAAGGTCAAGTCTATAGTATTCTACATCTGACGGCTGTGTTTATCAAATTCCCTTATATCAGAAAACATTCATAAGTGCATTTATATCCTCGAGTGCCCAAACTGCGCCAATCTAAGCTTTAGCTGTGAAATGCTACATTAATACACTACATATAATAGAAACTATTTACTAACCACTTAATTATAACCAATTTACTTCAATACCAAGAAAAATCCCCCATCATAAATACGTGTCTACTACAAAGTAACATAAAACACATTGTGAGTCAAATATAATGCCACCATTATTTTTGGTACTAACTGCGCCATGTGTGAGTGACGTCTTGACATTTACAATAATTTAGGCAAGGTTATTCATGTTAATAGATTTTTGAACAAATTTACTTAAAACAATGCATTTTTCAACTTATAAAACTATTTTATCGGTTATGAATAGCTTTAAACATAGTTTATTCCTCCTGTTTACAGTGAGGACTGAAAAAAATGTGTCACCTCTCCATACTTCTCCAATTTGAGCACTGTAATTTAATTAACCCATATTTTTAAGTTGTATTTCTCTACTTTCATATTTTTATCTATGTCCACGCCTTCCTCCTATAACAATGCTTGAATGAGTGCGTCATTGAAATATTTTCTTGATCTTTGTATGTTCCGGGAGACAATTGAGAATAAAAATACGGATTCAAATCACGTACCAAGCTTAACATCTACAAGGGATAAAAAAGTAATAATAAGAATAGGCACAGCCTTAAAATACGACTATGGTCACATGACTTTTATTGATGCAACAGGAAACATTGCAAATGGTGTGTTCCAGACATTTTTACTCCAACAATTTGTGCATAAAAGGGACATTCTTCGTGGAAACCATTTTG
The DNA here is from genome assembly GCA_964023205.1 of Lutraria lutraria. Classification (NCBI taxonomy): domain Eukaryota; kingdom Metazoa; phylum Mollusca; class Bivalvia; order Venerida; family Mactridae; genus Lutraria; species Lutraria lutraria. The sequence continues at coordinate 35,065,306 of OZ026844.1, forward strand.
CATTAAGAAAAAACACATAAAAACAGTTGAGTGAAATGAAATGGAATTATTTATATATTTGAATCATATTTTCACACAAATATTCATCCTCGTTTATCTATTATGTCATAGAAAAAAATTCACACGGTCACTGGCGCGTGCGGTAAAATCTCACGAAACTACGATAAAAACAAGAATGATTGCGCAGTTAGAGTGTGTTGGATTTTCCCAATTTTAACAAAATGCTGAAATTCCCAAATCAAAGGGTATGAGTCATGTTCCCAAAATGGACAAAATGCTAAAAAAACACCAAGGTAAGTTTGCACTAGTTTGAATACCGTCAAGGAAAACATGTTAGGTGAATTGACCGCTCTATATAACTAAATCAAAATATTGAAGGTACTCATGGAAACCAAAAAATAAAAAAATTCCTGACTTCACGTTTACTTGCTTTGTATCCATGTACACTGTAACTTAAAACTTTTTTTTTTTTTTAAACAACATTTAGCCAGTGCAAGTCAACACAGTAGTTGTCATTCAGCCTGGATCACTGAATCTTCGATTTGGTCGTGCATCAGATACTTTTCCTGTCACTATTCCAAACTGCATTGCTAGAAGAAAGAAAAATGTTAAAATTCCTGGACAAACTGATAAGATTGCACCATGGATGATGAGAAAAGAAAAAGAGGTTAGTCTTTGATGATGAAAATGTTTGATAACTTTAATGCTGTACCGTCATGATGAATGCATTTCTTTTTCATTTAATGACCGTTTTAAGTCAAACAATAATTTGCACACAATTGGCATTTGTATTGATCCAAAAATTTATTTCAACTATTTAGTATTTTGTCCGTAATATGTTTTTTATTATAATTGATTATCCTGAAAAAGCTTTTTTTAAATTTTGTTATATATTACACATCCGAGTAGTAATTAGTAGGCCTGAAAAGTTGTGTCTGTGACCTGACCATCCTTATTGCTGACCTCAAAGTTTCTATTGGAAAAATTCTAATTGCTGAAATATTTTGGGATGCATTGGACCTCACCTTTTCACAGATGTTTTGAAGAAAACATAGACTAGAAAATATTTTTTGTCATATAACTTTTAGCATGACTATTTTTTTCTAGCCTTAGTGAGATGTTCAATGTAAGTTAATTCCTTGTTTGTATAAATTTAGCATCATGGTGCAAGAAAACAAAGAGACCATGGTCTTAAAGCTTCAATTGATGCACTAGAGGTTAAACCAATGGATTCTGGCGAATATAGGCCTCCATCTTCAGTAAAACAGGTATATTCTTAGCAAAGGGAGCTTATGATTTCTTTCCAGTAGGAATATAATCAGATTATTGTCACTATATTCATTAACCATTATATTGTACTAATTACATGTATTTATTTTTGTTGACACTGTATATTATAGTTGATGCTGTGTTTTAAGAGTTGACAACTAAAATATCTTGATTTATATCAATCTATATGATAATCATTGATTTTATCAGAAGAAATAACATTAATTACTTTCCATGATTATTAAAAAAAATATGCTAACATTTCTAGTTAAGTGACCAATATGTGCTATTTCCTCAACAATGCTTGTTTTTATACCTCAGTTGCATAGCAACAATATTCGTGTCAGAGGCGAGAGAACGGATGTGCCATCACCATACAAATGGACAAATGTTGATAGAGCACCACCTTTCATTATAGGAGAAGAGGTAATTGTTTTTCACATGATGTTGCCTTGCATTTAGACTGACTTTTAAATCTGATTTTTATCTACAAGATTCATGAATGATTTGTTAGATTGAAAGAATGGGTAATTTATGAAATACTTGATATAAAAATCGAAGGATTTGATTTTAAAAATGGTATTCATTTCAGATATATCTTATCAGCTGATTATAAGATGGAACAGCAAAGGGTTGGAAATTGTTTTTCACAAATGGAGTAGCATTATCGTGAAAGAAACTTCGCTAATATCTGTAAAATGCATACATCTATTCTCTTCTGTTGATATTTGTTATTATAGGTACTGTATGTGAAACCAGATGCTGGATACAGCTTTCATTGGCCAATGAGACGAGGACGTTTAAATCTGCACGAAGGACCTGGTGGTACACTTAGTGCTGTAATGGAAGACATTGAACAACTTTGGGGGTCTGCTTTGGAAACTTATCTTGATATCCCAGTCAAAGATCTCAAGGTATTGCCTTTAGCATGTCCCAATATTGAGGAATATAGTGATCACATTTCCTGTTAGGTCAGTTTGGGGTTCTGTCTGTTATATCTGTTTGAATCAAGCTTTATCTTTTAGATTGATTTATGTATTCATATGTAAAGTGTAAACATGCCATAAGCTAGTTAAGGATTCGGTTGACATATTAGAAAAATACATGCAAGGTTGTATTATATTTCGAAAGAAGTTGGGAGGGGCATTTCTTATGTAGAATGTTGTCTCTTATAAATGTTCCATCAATGCTGTACATGATAAGCATCTAAATATGCTTTGCATTCACACCCTCCATGTGACATCCAGGCAATTCTGAGTTATGCCCCTTGACCCTTTGAAAAATGCATTTTGATGGGGCATATTTTGTGACCTGGTACTCTTGTTGATATTATTTTCATTGAACTACATGTATTCCTTTCCAGTATTATAAAGCACTATTATTAATACCAGATGTATACACACACATACAAGTTAGAGAAATGGTTGATGTTTTATTGAACAGACTTAAATTTGGAGCAGCTATGGTACATCAGGTAATGCTATAAAACCTAGTTAATGTTATTGCAGTATTTAATCATGGTGCCTGTTCTGCTTTTATATATGCATTATGCTAGTATAGTTCAGTTTGTAGATTGAAGAGGAGTTCTATGGTGAGTTGACAATTTCTAGAAGCAAACATAGTTGAACTGTAAAGTTTAAATGCTTTATTTGGGACTAGAAATTAGATTGTGTCATTAAGTGTTTTTCGTAGTAACAGGATTCCCGTTAATAATTGTCTGTTTTATAGAAATCACATTTTGGGCTTTTAATTAACAATTTACGAAGAAGTCTACTCCAGAATAAAAATGATACAATATATATATAAAAAATGCATCAATTACATTTGCACTGAACAAAAGCTGGGGTAAAATTTTTGTATTATCTGCAAAATTGTTTTAGGAATCTGTTTGTGGGGCATTTGGTGCTGGTGTACCTAGTGGATGTATTGTAGATGTTGGAGATCAGAAGATTAGCGTATGTTGTATAGAAGACGGCATTTCACATAAAAATACAAGGTGAATAAAACTGATGATGATCAAATAAATCCAATCTTTCCTATAATAGTATTTTGATCAATGTTGATTTAACTTTCAGTTAACCTCAAGTGCCGATCATGCCAGAAGATCTATATAAAATCCAATTTCATTTTTATTCCTTCTCTAGTTCAAACTTGTGTGAAATAATTGGCAATTTCACAGCTACTAAATGTTGAATGAATTTATAGTTTTTCCAGTTTTATGTAGAAAATGCTTAAAACAAATGTGTCTCTTATAGAACTTGAATGTTTATATTGTTTGTTTTTCTGAAATTTTACTTAATTAACAAAAAATCCCGTTGTTTTTCTGAAATTTTACTTAGCTGCCAAAAAACATGGTTACATAGAGTATAATTATGTAGAGAATTCTTGTTGGCATAAATATTTGGTTATTTTAGGTTAACAATGGAAGTGGGTGGATGTGATATATCTCGAATGTTCCTTGAGTTGTTAAATAACTTAGGTTTTAATCCAGCCTTAGATCTGAGAGTATATCCTGATGCTTTACTTGTACAAGAAATAAAAGAGAGATTATGTCATTTAGACCATGTAAGTATATTAAGACATTTCTTCTATATTTCACCCAGATACTAGTATTAAGACCACATCAATATTATGACTGTTTCTGTTAGTTCCCCAAGGTGGTCTTTATATTGAGTGCAACCTCTCCAAAGCAACACCCTTTGGGAGTAGCAAAATTATTTTGTTATTGAGAGGTTGTTGCTCTAGAGAGGTAAAATCAATAGGTAATTTGTTCGGAAGGAAACAATCATACTATTGTTGAAGGGAGGTTGTTACTTAAGAAGAGAGGGCCGCTCTGGAGAGGTTGCACTTTAATTATATTCTGTAAATGAAAGCTAAAAATGTGTTATTGTTGATGATTGGAGCATATATATTACGTAAATAACAACAGATTATAAGATTGAGGTTAAACAAGCTCTATTTCTATATTTTATCTCTATTTATAGAATAGATATGGTTATCTGGAAGAATCAATACAGATAAAGAAACCTGGAGAAAATATTGTAAAATATCTGATACAGATTGGGGATGAACTTGTGTTGGCTCCATTGTGTGTCTTCTTTCCTGATATGTTGGCACTACAAGGTATGTACTTGTGTTGTCTCCATTGTGTGTCTTCTTTCCTGATATGTTGGCACTACAAGGTAACTATGTACTTGTGTTGGCTCCATTGTGTGTCTTCTTTCCTGATATGTTGGCACTACAAGGTATGTACTTGTGTTGGCTCCATTGTGTGTCTTCTTTCCTGATATGTTGGCACTACAAGGTATGTACTTGTGTTGGCTCCATTGTGTCTTCTTTCCTGATATGTTGGCACTACAAGGTAACTATGTACTTGTGTTGGCTCCATTGTGTGTCTTCTTTCCTGATATGTTGGCACTACAAGGTATGTACTTGTGTTGGCTCCATTGTGTGTCTTCTTTCCTGATATGTTGGCACTACAAGGTATGTACTTGTGTTTGCTCCATTGTGTCTTCTTTCCTGATATGTTGGCACTACAAGGTATGTACTTGTGTTGGCTCCATTGTGTGTCTTCTTTCCTGATATGTTGGCACTACAAGGTATGTACTTGTGTTGGGTCCATTGTGTGTCTTCTTTCCTGATATGTTGGCACTACAAGGTAACTATGTACTTGTGTTGGCTCCATTGTGTGTCTTCTTTCCTGATATGTTGGCACTACAAGGTATGTACTTGTGTTGGGTCCATTGTGTGTCTTCTTTCCTGATATGTTGGCACTACAAGGTAACTATGTACTTGTGTTGGCTCCATTGTGTGTCTTCTTTCCTGATATGTTGGCACTACAAGGTAACTATGTACTTGTGTTGGCTCCATTGTGTCTTCTTTCCTGATATGTTGGCACTACAAGGTATGTACTTGTGTTGGCTCCATTGTGTGTCTTCTTTCCTGATATGTTGGCACTACAAGGTATGTACTTGTGTTGGCTCCATTGTGTGTCTTCTTTCCTGATATGTTGGCACTACAAGGTAACTATGTACTTGTGTTGGCTCCATTGTGTGTCTTCTTTCCTGATATGTTGGCACTACAAGGTATGTACTTGTGTTGGCTCCATTGTGTGTCTTCTTTCCTGATATGTTGGCACTACAAGGTATGTACTTGTGTTGGCTCCATTGTGTGTCTTCTTTCCTGATATGTTGGCACTACAAGGTATGTACTTGTTTGATTCAAATGCTTCTGAATTGGATATAATCATACCTGTGAGTATTAGGTGGTAAGAGAAACTTGAAGAGAAAATTTAAGTTCAGTTTTGTTAAGTAACCCTGAAAATGAATATTTTTCTCGCCTTAAAACCTTTACATTGTATATGCAAATACCAATCTATTATTTTAACGAACAGTCAAACCTGTGTAAGTGACCATCTCTGAATAAAGACCAACCTGAGAATAACAGGCATTCTTTTAAAAAATGTCATTAATTATTTATAACAAAGTGACCTCGGGAAAAAGGCCACCTCTCAGTGAAGGTCACAGTTTGTCTTTACCAACGATGGTTTTATGTTTTATTTTAGGTGACAGTCTAACCAGGATACAAAGAAGGAATGAAGGAGATCCGGCTGACCCACATGATGATTATTATCTCAAACAAGTGCAAACGAAACAAGATCCAGTGAGTAGTATTGATGTGGTCTCTTGAAGAAGTACTCCCAATATGAATGGTTCTTAGTTGAATTTCGCTTTGAAGCCTTTTTTTCACAATGGATTACTCATGTTTAATTTTTATTCTATCTAAATGGGCAGATAGTCTTAGATCATAAATGATATCTACCTTTATACTCCTTGCGACCCACACTGGAATGATGTATATGAACTACAAAGTATCATTATGATTACATTTTTTTAAAATTGTGATTAATATATTTATGCTTATCTTGACCTTAAACAATGAATTAGAATTGGTACATTTTGTATATGTAAATATAAAAATTATATTTACTGTATGTCTATAAAATCACTCAAGTACATTAGAATAATATTATTACCTCTTGTTCTATGAAGTTTGAAATAACTTGAACATTTAGCCAAAGGTTAGTGTTATTTCTTGCTCTTTCAGACTTCAAAACTCTCAAAGAAAAAGGATAATCAGGAGACAGTGAGAGATGGCCCTGATCTAACCTTGGACGAATCAGGTTTAAATGTTCTACAAGATGAAGATTCTAATGATATGCCAGATACCATGGCGATGGCTGATACGTCTAAAGCACGCCGTGGAGAGGAGGAAGAGATGGATGAAGATTCCAATTTGGAAGAAGTGGCTCCTCCTCTGATGGGCATTGATCAAGCTGTTTTGTATAGCATAGATAGATGTGGTATGTCGATACTTTTAGTACTGTAAATCTTTAAAATGTTTGTGGAGTTGCACTCTCATTGTCTTGAAAGGGTATATTAAAGGATACTGTTACTTGTGTAGTTAGAGCGTTTGTCTACTGATTGAGAGGTTGTGAGTCGAACCCCAGGTGAGGCTCACACTGTCCTTGACAAATTTGACTGAAGATATTACATCCTATGTTAAATTGTCCTCCACCTCAGAATTTTGTGGAAACCCTTTTTCATTGGTGGGTATTACTTTTGCTACAATTAATCTCCCTTTTCTTGATAATCTAGAATCTGATGAAATTAAAAAGAAGATGTATAGTTGTATCGTCGTTGTTGGAGGTGGATTAAACTTTGATAGTTTGCAGCCATGGTTACAGTACTGTGTGTGGAAAAATATGCCTGGATATTTCAGGCCATTACTGGAAACTATGGATGTCATTACAAGACCAAAGGTATGAATTATTAAGCATGTCCTTAACTGGCAAAAAATGTTTACTATGAAGTTGTTTTGCTATTTGATAGTTTATGGAAGATGAATGTGTTCTATATTTTGTTAAGTCCCATCTGTTGAGTCCACTTATGAATACAGACAGTAAGTAAAGACCTAGATAGTGTAGTGTAATTAAACCAATTAGTTGTTCATATCTTGATGAATATTATTTAGTATTCTCGTAAACTTAAAGGTGGTCTCTACAGATTTATCTATTTCTAGGGATAAATCAGGAGTACAGAGAGATGCATAAGAAGCTGAGGTTTTGAGTACCTTTACTGTTTCATTTAAGTACTGATTGTTTGAAAGGAAAAATTTACCAATTGCAAGATGTAGTCCCAGATGTCAGTAACAGTATTTTTAATTATTGGTGTCAAAACGTACAGACAGTTTTGTCTAATTTGTATCAAATTTCTTGATTGAAGGATTATTTTCTTCCAGGAACTGGACCCTCAGGTGATTGCATGGAAGGGAGCTGCTATTCTTGCATGTTTAGATACAACACAAGAACTGTGGATAAAACAGAAAGAATGGGAACAATTTGGTGTTAGAATGCTCCGAGAACGAGCTCCATTCATCTGGTGATGTCATGAAGTTAGACATTAGCTCAGAGTAATTGCTACATTTATTTGTCTGTTGAGTAAAGTTTAATTCCATGGGATACAATTTGTTTAAAATTGATTTGGCCATACGAGGAAGATTGTTGTGCCTTTGAAAGAGCTTTGGCTGGATGAAAAAATGACCCATGGTTTTTAAACTTTATATAGAAATTCTTATGTCACCAATCTTGTGTTCTATGATGCTGCAAGATAAATTTTGTCAATACATTTAGTATTACAAATTTTGTAAGAATGTGTATAGCATTTTTTGTTGCTTTTTATTGCATTTCATGATAAATCTAACCAGCAGAATGGGTTTGTGTTTAACATGGTTAGGGTGCATAAAAGTTTCATCCACATCCTGTGAAATATTTCTTAAAGGCCATTGTCAACTTCTGGCATAGTCAGTGTAGTGTTTTGTGTCTTAGTTTTCTGTCTTGCATGTTACAGACTGAATGCTAGTTTATAGTGACATGTTGAGCTTGTTTAGCACACTGTTACATCTTGGCAAAAATCTGTATGAAGTTATATTTTAACCTCACAATAACTGACAAGAAAATCTGGATGGATGCACCTCACACATACACACAACAGCCATTGTGGCGACTTAGTCAAGCTTACAGCAGGGGCTTGACCAAAATATAGACTGCGTCAATTAACAAGAAAATACATATAATAATATTAAATACTTTATTTAAATACCATCAAAAGTAAACACTGACTTATTTGCATATACAGGAATATTCATGTGAAATCAATACATTCATTTTAATCAGTAGAAAATGGGGAGGAATAAATGAATCCTAATTGAACTGAACAGAAACGGTCGTTAAAAATGTAAGAAGTCGTGGAAGACGACTTATTGTTTAGACATTAATTTAAGACAAGATAACTGAATATATTTAGTTACTTTTTATATTCAAACATAGACAAAAAATCTGATTACAATACAATTTAAGAAAGAAAATACACATAATTCACAGCACACAAAATGCAGTATTCCATAAATCTACCACCAAGTTCTTGAAGAGACAGTAATAGCATGGTGTACTATTACAATAACTTGGGAGAAGGTTTATAGAATTTACTTAGAATTTAATACTAAAAGCACACAAGAAGTAATAATAACAAGTTATCAGTATCACAGAAATACAAAGAAAATATTTATTTCTAAATCATACACATTTTGCCTCATTTTTTTTTCAGCCAGAGTAAAAAACCTTTACTTCAGTTTGACACCCTGTTGAACTCATCAAAATTTCTTATACTTAGCTAACTGCTTTTTTTTCTCTAAAAGATCAGTCAAAATTTTCTGTTTTAAGACACTGATTGGAGTGATTAAATCAAAATAGAATTGATAGTGTTTATATAAGAAAACAAGGGTCCATGATTTGAATTTTTAGTTAACATTGAAGAATATCTGAGTCTGATAAAGGGCAACTTAAAGTCAATAATCACAGGGATTGTTGTAAAATAATAACTATCACATCATCAAATACAGATATGTTACATAAACTTACACCAAATATTATATGTTTATATAATTACTAACAAAATTTCTAGCATATTTTCTAAGAAAACAATCAAAGATCAATATAAACTGTATATATATGCAGTAGTGCTATGATTATATGTTGAAAATAACCATATAATAAGATACAAACATTAGTACGATGTTGAGAATTTAAAGGGACTGAACATCAGATTGATGCCAGAAAATCATCAAAATAATACCTTACAGGCTAAATAGTATCGTTTATGTAACAAAATATTTCCAGACAGTAGAACTTAGAGAAAAAACATAAAGCAAGAGTTTAGTCCCTTCTATGATTTGCAGAATTGAGAAAGGGTAATATTTAATTATGCATACACAGTACAATAAGAATGAACATTTTTATACACCCCAAAATTGAATGCTTCATTTGCATTGTTAAAAAATTTAACTGCAATTTCAGAATGCATCAGTCAGTCCTTTTTATCAAGTTCGTATCAAAATTAAGGATAAAGTCAAATAATATTCAGAATTTGTTTATCGTATAGAAATAAAATAGCACTATTTATAAGTAACTTCAAATTAACTTGAAATCCCCCCCCCCCCAAATAAAAATTTACAATCAAATAATTGTATATTTAGTGTACAAATCAACTTTTAATTTACAATTATTCAGTCAATGATAAACAAATACATAGTAAATAATAAATCATTTTCGTTGAATCTTGGTACAAGCAAATACTTGATCGTATGGGTCGTGTGTTTTCCTCTTCTGAATTGGTGACCACGGCGATGGCTTCTTCTTGGGTTGATTCGGTGTGTTTGTAACTAAAGGTCGTCTAGGCTACAATAGATAAATGCACAAATATGGATATAGTTAAATACTGTATGTAAATTTTAACACAAATTGTTCTGGCTATCCTCAAAACAATATTGGTTTGCAATAAGTAATATATTCTATGTCAATTATTTTGTTTTAAAGATAAACTTGCTATCTATTTAATTTAGTAAAACATGACATAATCATGATATCATACCTTTAATGCACTTGGTGAAGAAGGATCCATCAATTCAAAAGGTAACTGTGAAGTAAATAGATTATAAATTACTATTAAACTTCACTATATATATATATATATATATAATTCAATTGCCGACCAGTATATATATTTATCTTCTATTTTTTTTCTGGATCAGGAATAATAAATCTAACTAAACATAGTAATTTAATAACTTGGATACTTATACTGGAAGCAAATTAATTCACAAAAATATCTGCTTATAAGAAACCAAATATATGTAAAATGCTAACTTCTTAATATTAAATAGAATACATGTCTATATATATACATATACAAATTTTGTTCCAGTAAGGCCATCTTTCAAAAAATATATTTGTGATAATCATTTTAAAACATTTTATTTACAATTTACTTTTTTAACTATAAAAATACATGCGGAACGCTATTTTTTATTTCTTTTTTTTTGCCCGAGAGACCAAACAAAATCAGGTAGGGGTATTTTTGGTAAGTAGGTAGCATTACCCCAAACAAAATATTTTTTTAAGGATGGCCTAAATGCAAGTCCAACTGTGATTTTTAGACATTACAAGAGCAAAGTTTGGCATGATCAACATCAATGTACAAATTATAACCAGAAAAAAGTCATTAAAACAGTTACCACATGGGAGAAATCTTTACTGTTGCATTTTTGGTCAGGTTAACTACATTGGTGAGAATCAATTTAAGTAAACAGTATGCATAAATAGTTGCAGATTAGATCAGCTTATGACTAGCAATTAGTGATACATATTTACTACTTCAGTCTGTGAAATTAGCAGTTGTCCTGTTGTCTGTGACAACCAAATTTTCATTCGGACAACCAAAATTTTGGTTCAGACAACCAAATTTTCATTAATAAATCAAAGCAAAAGCAGCTAAAATTTCTGTTTCGGGCAACCACATTTCAAACCTTAATTTCACAGACTGCTATTTCAAGCTTTGAGCAATTTCAGTTAAAAAAGATCTGTAAATGATTTATGATACAATACAAGGCATAAAATAAACCACTCAGTGGCTTTAAGCATTTTGGAAACTAAGGGATTTTAGATTTCTTATCAAGCTAAGCAACCTCTAGGAGGTGATGAGGATTCAAACACTTACGTATCAAGTTTATTTATGTGGATTAAAAAAAAAAATGGAAACAATTAAAAGCAATCCGAAACTGCCAGACAACTTTTCCTTATGAGTTTATTTCCAATTAACAAAAGAGATAAATGTGTAAAAGTCACTGATTTAAAAGCTGCTAGCATCTGGGAACCATCTAAGCAAACAAGAAAACATGCAACTGTGTTTACAAGCATTACCTGCTTAAAATCTTCTCCTTTTCTATTCAATGAAAGAAATAATAAATAAAAAATCTAGTATTAAATATTTCAACCTCGTTATGAAAGCTGGTATTAAAGCCCCATTAGATTTTTGGTTGTTAAAATTAAAGTAGGTCTTATTTTACCTAGAAAGATGTCTTATCAGTGAATCTGACTTACTTGCAATAAAAACATCCCGAAATTTTCTTTTTTAATAACCAATGTACATACAGAAATGTAGCACAATGTTTTTTCAATGATTTTGCAAAAAAATAAGAAAAAAGCATCTTGGCAACATTTTTATGAGATGTGGCTGAAGAAAGTCATTACGTAAATATTGTTTTAGAGCAAATAAAATGTATGTTTATTTTCTTTTTGGTTTGTCATAAAATTTCCATTTTTAACTGAATGGGATAAGGACGGGATTAATAGTGACTTTTTCACTCCAATCACCTTGGTTATACTGTATTAGTAAATATATATATATATATGTATTCATGTACCACCCACTAAAAACAGGCGATTACATGTATGTTTTCCAGGTTATGAATTATATAAGATTATGTTGTATATAGTAATATTTTTGGTTTATTCGGTACACTACCATATGATATCCCACATACATTGCACAATACATTTGGATGACTTAGTAGTTTACCAGATAGGCTTAACAATATCCAACAGATTTTCTTCCATCAATTGGTAGTGACCTTGACCTACGCTTAGATGGTAATGGTGGTTTTGACTGCGGTAAATAAATTTATTACAATAAAGAAAAGCTAATGATTATATTGAAATTTAAAGGTTTAAAATTAATGTGGAAATAAACAAAACAAAAATGTTATTTTTTTATTTAAATAAAATAAATAGCCCATTGACATTTTTTCAATATAGAATAGTTCTTCAAGAAAAAAAACAATAACATGGATGCTGATTTTATACCCAAATAAAATATCAACATAAACAGCTGAAACTTTGAATGAGAAGGAAGCAAAATGTTAGATAAAATTCCTTGCTGCCTTACAGTGCTTCTACCTCAGAGTTTGGAAACCGATCTCAAAATGAAAGCCTTTGATTGGATGATATGAAGCACAGCTTTAAAATCAACCAATCACAAGGCTGAATTCTGAGACTAGTCCCCATACAATGACCGGAAATGAATTAATATATAATAAAAACAATGAATATAACCCAACACAAACCTGAGGTCCATTGCCAGCAAATGAAGGTCTTCTTTTACCAACTAATGGTGACTCCAGAGATCTCATAGATGATGTACTACTGGTTCGAGATCCACTGAAATCATCATTAATTACAAAGTTGACAAAAATTACCATAACATAAGACTGCAAGAATTGCAAATGAAAAAATAGATAATTATCTTTATTCTTTTCCTTCAAGAGGTCAATAAAATGTTTGTTATACCCAACGACAGTCAACTTACATAATTAGCTTGAAAGACTATTCTCCTGAATTTTACTGGTTTATAACAAACTTGCATAATACCAACTAGTTTGATCAATGATCTATTGGCTTATACTGACATTGTAGATTTATTTAAGACGATACCATGAACAAGCAATACAATATTGGAGCTTTTAAACCAGCAACCAATATCATTTTGAAGTAGCAAAAAAACTGTCTGGACTTTCTAGGTTAAATGACACTAAATGATTTTTATACTGACCATGGAGAAGGACAGGAACCAGCAGATCCGGACCTGGTTTTGTTTGGTGTAGGTAAAAATGATCTTCTTTTCTTCACAGAAGAAACTGGAGAGTCCATACTACTTGCACTTCTGAAATGTAAAAAAACAACAAAATGTTCAAGACACATAATGTCTAGATATAATGAACATTTCTGAACACGAAAAATGCTGTGTGTTATCATAAATGTACCATTAGCAGTTTCTATCAGTGCTTATATCACAATCAAATTTTTACAGAAAATTTATATAATAAGGACATTCATAAGTGGACTGAAGTTATTGATGATTTCACTTGACTATGTCTTGGTAAAAATTAGGAACATTTTGATTACTTTATGCATCTTACAAATAAATGGAGTAAGTGTGGTTGAAATTTCAGCAAGATTTTATTTAGTTATTTTCGATTTTAAGTAAATAACATACATACCCTTCTCTGGTTGGTGTTGAAAAAACTGTGCATGGATTCTTAGTAATGATAGACTCTGATTTTGCTGGTGTCATCTCTGACACACCTAAAAAGAAGAGAATCAATCATTTTCACCAAGAAAAAATAAATATCACAACATCAGACATTTAATGGTAATGGTATTTTTCAAGCTTGTTTTTTTTAGTAGTTCAGAGGAAGGATTAATGACTGGCAATAAATCATTCTTTACAATCAACTGACAATATTTCTACTTGAGTCAAAGATCTAGCCTTTGAATTTAATGTATCACCTTTATCAAATTGTAAAGAAGAACAAAAGCATTACCAAGGTTTGAACCATGTATATCTATTGAATTTACAGTCTTTATATAACAAAATATGGTTAGAAACTCGACCTAATTAAAGAGAACATGTTACCTTTATCTGTATCTTGTTTGGCCATTGGAGCAAATGCTTTTAAAGGGCCACTTTTCTTAGCACTGTTATTGTTGTTCTTAGGTTGCAGACCGCTCAGCCTCTGAGAATTGCTCGACTTCATCAGTTGAAGTTTACTGATCGGAGCACCCCTACCTTTTGGACCTGAAACAAAGTCAATGATGTAAAATATTTGTAATTTCACCTAACAATGTGAGGTAAACTAATGGGGTAAAACCTTAACCTTTTGGACAATGGATGATCATACAGCACTCATGGCAAATTAAATTCACATAAAAAATAAGGACCTTTAATTGTGAAGCTTGTTTCTCTGACATCTACTTCATAATAGACCAATTTCTCAGTCATATAAAATTTAAAAATCATTACAGATCTTGATTTGTAAGATTGAAAATTATCTGAATCTGGCATCAGTAAGACTGTCTAATTATTACCTGGTAATGCTGACTTTTGGGGTAACTGCGATTTTGTAGGTATACTTGAAGTAGTGGGTAACTTGGAAATAGCCGGCTTAGTTTTTGATGGTAATATGCTGCCAGGTTTACCCACTGACAATCGTGACTTTATCTGTGGTTTAACTGCAGGTTCTGAACTTGGTGCCGACTCTTGTTTTACAATCTATGAAGAAATATCAAAAAGAAAACTTATCAGGTTTTGATAATTCAATGCTTAGCCACATTGATAAAACTCTTAATTGGTGAAATAATTTACTAATGTCTGTATTGAACTTATCCCACGTCTTATTTAAACCAAAAGACTATCAATAAAAATGTACTTATCTGCAGCAGCATTCATACAAATTTAGACAAGTAACTGTTGATGGAGTTAAATTCACCACAAACGCACATCATCCCATAAATGTAAAGCAATAGATTGATTCAAAATGTATTAGCAACAAACTAGCTGTTTTACTGACTGAAAGGTGACTGTTCAAAGACCAGTCACCTCTATTTTTTTGCTGAGAAAAACTATTAATACTTTGGATATAAAAAAAAAATAAAGGCATTATAATCTTACTGGTGCCTGAATCTGACGATTCATTCCAGGAATGCTGGTTCTGTTCAGCTTACTATTTGGTGGCTGTAGTTTTGTTTGTTGAAGTTTGGACGCAGATTTACTTCCACCATCCTTACTGCAAGGATCCTTTTTAGCCAACAATGAATTCTGTTTCTGCGGTTCAACCACCGGCAATGACCGCCTCTTGCTTGCAGGTAGTTCATTAATGGGCGTTGTATCCTTGGTAAATGTTCCAGAACGATTATGTTTTCTCATTGGTGAATCAGAACTATCACTTCCAGAGCTTGCACTCTTTGGCTGGGATTCTGGCTTCTGAAGTATGACTCCATTCTTTAAAAATGATTCCAGGCCTTTCATATCATCACAAAAATCAGACTCAATATTCAATTTACTATCACAGACATCTTTACCAGCTGAATTGTTTGATTTAGTTGATGCTATACCTAGAAGGCTGAGCAGTTTCTTATCATTAGGCTGGCCAAGATTTAATTGTTTTACGCACATTACATTTTCTTTACCACTTGTTTTAGCTTTCTTCCCACTGGCAGCTGACGAAATCATACAAGCCACAGCATTTGCCTCCTTGCAGATTTCAGCTATTTCATGTGGCTTTAATGGACTCAAAGGTTTGGCTTCCTTGGTTGCCGAGTCAATGATTGTTGATACACATCGCTCACGATAACTAACTGGTCCAAAGAATACTTCTTCATCATCTTCTTCAGGTGTAGAACTGTTGTTTTTAAAATACAAACTGACAGTCAGACACAAACAGTAGTGAAAAAGTAAAATTTATCAACCAGAATTATTTTTTTAGGTTTTTGGGCAAATTTGACAGGAGTAGATAATCATAAATTACTCAGTAAGAACACAATCCTGGCATCAGAAAGTCAGAACTATAAACTTCAAGATGATCCCTTATAATAACTGAATGATTTCAGATTAAACGGCAGCCTCACTTTAGTCCTGATAAGATAATTATGACATCGACGAGAAGTGAGGAAGGATCTTTTTATTTTTCATCAGAATGTCAACTTGTTAAGTGCCATTAATTACTCTAAAAATACTCACTTGTCTGTATTAGTTCCAGGAGTTAATGGTAGATCAAAATCAAATGTCTCATCTTCAATCAAACCTGCATGAAAAACTCAATTGAAAATAACAATGCATTACATGATCTATGATCACCAAATGAATATCCTTTTTTCATTGTAGTTCACTATCTTTCATAATCTAATTGCACAGCCGAAACTTTGATCTGACATGTTAACATTTGTAATTTGAGTGTTATGTTGATTAAGTCTAACTTGTGCAAGATTGATATCCTGTAAAAGGCGCCTTATTAGCAACCACTGCCATTTTTTAAAGTATTTTTAATAGTGTATGTCTTTACATTATCTGGAAAGCACTGAATGGAAGAACACAGAACTTTTTAAATTTCTATGATATCTTGAAAAATAATAAAGTTATGTCATTTTAAAGTAGAGGAGATAGCGCGATTTTCTGGAATTTTTCCTTATACGGAATACTTAAAGACTGTGCGGACGCGGACCCGAAAGAACTTAAAATTTCTTTCAATATGACATAACTTTTTTAATTTTCAAGTTATCTATATGAAACTTAGTAATTTTATGTATTTTTGCATGCTCTTTCTGTTTCTGCACTTGATTTAAATGTGAGAACAATATTTCTGAGGTTATATACAACTGAAAAAAAAGAAAAAAAGATTTTTTTTATAATTTAATCACATCGTCTAATCAAGCTCATTACATACAATATCAAAATATCACATGGTTAAAAGCTATATCATCAACTATAATTTTACTTTACTGACACATTTTTAACTGATCTTTAAGAAAATGATACTTCAGTTACCATGAAATGAGATCATAATTCCTTAAAATATACAAGTACAAAATGTAGCTAAAAATATGAAAATATCAGAATTAGTAAAACTCCACAGTCCATTATGCATTAAATTATCACCACTTAAACTAAAAATCACAACTGTATAACAAATACTTAAATTACCATTACATTTATACAAACAGATTAGATTAACTACAGCACACACAATTAAAAACAGTATTATGAGTATACAAACAGAAGACACACCTGATGAAGGTAATGAAACACATAATAATAAAATATCACTGCAGTTTAGTATATTTACAACTAGTATACATGTTTATCACAATGTTCTTGTTCTTCATAATTACACAGACTTTTCCATTCAGAAATACATTTCATGGTATTTGGCACTTGCTCAGATACTGGTGCATTTTTAACATTCAAATTTTCAATGGCACATCTAGACTGAGGACATTTAAAAATATTCTGTAGAAGTTCATTCACACTTTTCACACCTTTGACTTTTTTCTTATGTAAGAGTTTGCTTTTTTGAGATTTTAGGTAATTTATTTTATTTACAATAGCTGTCACTGTAGCTGTAGAGAACTGTTGATTAATGTTAACCAGCATTTCAACGAATAATGTAGGTTTGTCAGTTTGTGTCCATGTTTGTCACAAAATGCCTTCAACTCTAAAGCTAATCCGTTAGGTATGTCTGTTATGGTTGGAAGTGGCCCATTTTCTAGTAGATGTTCTGTAATGCCGAACGAATCCGAGAATGCTCCCAAAGCAGACATGGCTGGAAATGTGCATCAAACCAAGGGGGAAATCTTAACTGAAATGAAAAAAATATATATATTAATCATCAAGAAATCTTATCATAATCAAATAAATCCTTATCAAATGACTGGTTGAAAGTGTTTATCAGCTTTTCTTGAATTCATTTGTTTTATTCAATTAAGCAATTTCTATTCAAATTTTGTAATTATATAGGCCTGAAAACTCAAACCTATGTGATTAAAATAAAACCCGAATGGTTAACCTCGATTGATTTGTACATGATGACCGTACTGTGCGTACATGTGAATTTTATACAGTGAGTACGAAAACAATAACAACTTAATAAAATACCACCAGGCAAAGATTAAACATAATAATAAATCGATGGATAGTATTTGAGAATGCATTATAAACGAAAGCACGTGTGCTGAATTGACAACGTGAACGAAAAACTTAGCAAAAAACAATTGACAACTCGACATCGTAAACATTTCGTACTGGTGCCGTGGTCTATTTTTAGTTCACGAAATAAATGATCAATTTGCAATTTAAATCAACATGAGTCATACAAATTATGTGGATGTTTATAATAAATCGGGTTTAACTTACCTATTTCTTCAATAAATATACGTTAATACAACGCTGATGCGTAGAAATTATCGACTTTCGGTATATCGGCTACAGATTCATTCCGCCAAACTGACGTAATGGCGGCCGCGGGTCAAAAATTTGCATATGTCAATATTCATGCGCAGATGCGACACACTTATCGAGGTCGCACAAAAATGATTTATATACCAAAATGAAGATTAGAATTTGTATAATAACCATATTCTTTTATTTTTGCCGAATTCGTAATATTTCGGTGTAAAAATAGCTTTGACTTTTCGGGACTATATTTCGTCATGGGGTCACCATATTCCAAAAATAAAAACAGCATCAGACAGCTTATCCAATCAGCTTTCAATTGATGCGTGATTCAGTCATGTGTGGTGTGTGTATGTAGGTCGCATTTACAATCATAACACATGACCATTTTACAACCGCGTGTACTGATAAGCATCAGCGTGAAGGTGTAAAAAACACTAATTGTTCTGTGTTTTAACTGGCCATATGTTTTGCAGTTAACAATGAGATAATCAATATTTATATGGTTTTAAAGACAATTTTATAACCTTTTTAATGGTGTATGATATTTGAAAATATTTTCAATAATATTTTTTTTATTGCAAAACAAAGCTAGGTGAGTATTGGAATTTTCCTGAATTCCAGCTGATAAGCCATAGATTTTACTATAGATAGTGGTTGCTAGCCTTATACTCTGAAAATTTATCAGAAATCATGCAATTTTCCAATTTACTCCCCAAATTGGTTTTAGGTGAAAATTTTTCTCCAAGAGAGAGGCTTCAACCCTCTATTTCATCCCTATATTAAGAGCTAGGACACCTTCCCAAAAATCCCTATTATCATACCAATGAACATTAATAATGACACAATATAGTCAAAGCAAAATTTAATAACTAATCATGGATGAAGAAAAAATGTTGACTGAATGACTTACGTAAAGGTGAGGGTTGATGTGGACTGCTAGAAGTTAAGGAGCCATTCAGCAAATCATCCACAGATTTTAAAGGTGTTTCGTATTTTGCCACTTCATCTAGAACATCTATTGAAGCATCTCTCATAAATTCTATTGATTCTGTAATAAAACCGTTCAGTTCAACAAACAAAAACCGAAGGTCAAACATCAGATTGAATAAATCTCAGAATCAGAAAAAAAGAAATTGATTTAATAGGCAGTTAATTTATAATGAAATAGTAAAACTGAACCTATGCACTGGACTTATAGTTTCAATGGATTGGGTTGGAATCGGATCCTAATGATAGCATAATGCAATGCTATTTTTATTACGTATGAAAAAAATCAATTTGAGTAAATATTTAAATAATAACTTTAATAATAAATTACCTGTAAGAGACACAGGACTTTCTTCAACTGGTTCACTCAGATCAATAAGTATGCCCTCTTGACAGCCTGAAAAAAACCAGCCTGGTGCAATTATATAGATATATTTCTTCATAATATCAAAGATTAATAACAATTTAACAGTGCATAATCAATAAGAAAAAATGTGCTTTTAAAACATTACAATCAGTGACAAGATAAAAACATATATACATAGTCAGATGTTTTAGGAAACTCCATTATTTTTTAAATTCATGAATATTATTGTGTTTCATCTTGTGCCAATGTGGTATTGTTGCTTTTTGGGACAATATTTGTACAGTCATCCTCTTCAGCTTATGAATATGATATAGCCTTAATGTTTGTTATAGGAGGAAAACAAAGTGCTCAAGGTGGGACTCAAACCAACAACCTCCTGCTTGCAATTGCAAGTCAGATGCTCAACCAATTGAGCAAATTAGGTTGGTTAATACTAGTGATGTTCCAATTAATCATTTATTCAACAAATCAATGACGAATGGTCATTGATGTGACGATGCTCCCATTTAATCAAGGAAAATTTGGTACTGCTACACAACCCATAGCACACATTTAACAATATTTCTTACAATTTACATCAGAAGTCTGATTTAATACACAACATACTTTCAAACTAGACTCACTTACCTGACATTTTCAATCAGCAGATTCATCTCTGAAAAAATATAAATATGAACTAAAACAGTTTTTCTAAATCTAATCAGTTTGAAGAATATCAAGAAGAGCAAAGGCGTAAAAAAATCGACACGTTTGAAGCATCAACAAATTAATCAAGACGACAAGAATGGTACTACCATAGCAATACAACCAACGCGTGTTATCAATTTGAATCAGAGAATTTATCAAGTAAGAGAAAGGAACACAACACCCATACATGTAAAGGTATTATTTTGACAACATCAAATAAGTCGCGAAATCTAACGATATTTGATTCCTGGGTTTAAATCGAAATTATCAGTTGGACGATCGCGTATAATGAGTCATCTTTATTTCTATGAACAACGGTTACATAAGATCGAGTGGATTATGATACTTTAGAAAATACATACATTGTAAAATACAAAATCGTCATAAAATACAAAATTTAGAATTGGAGCTCGGAGAAATCAACCAATCAAATAGCGCACGAACTTTGAAGATGATTAATAGGCGAAATCGGATTAGTTGTACGAAACGGACTTCTTTACTGCGAAATGGAATAAATGTAAGTCATGGTTTTTTTTAACCATACTGTGATTGATCACGTACACATTTTAATTTGTGTAATTTTTGTTCTTCAAATACATAAGTTCATTATATTTTGATTCAAACATTTTGATTTTGACCCTCAACATTATACATGCAGGTCCATATGTGCAGCTTGAGCAAGTTGGACAGAACCTGCTCATATGTACAGGGTATTCTGAATGACATCTTGATTAAAAGCACACTGTTAGTAAATTATGAATCCCAAAACAAAATCATTGGACCCTTGCTTCAGAATATTGCAACCATCCATGACCCACACTTGTGTAATATTAGCAAGGACTTATATACATACTATAAGTCCTTAATTGATATAAGGGAGGAGGAAAATTATTAACCAATGCCGGGCTCAAGCCAGCGACATCCTGCTTGCAAGTTAGTTCCTCTACCAAATGAGCTAATCAGGCTGTTAATACTATGTATATGTCAATTTATGAACACAAATACTGAAACGCTACATTCCTCCTTTCTTTTTATTCAAAGTAATTAATTGCAACAATCACAGGCTCTTTAGACTAACCCAGCCTTTGCTTCACCCTAGCTATAGGATCCCAAGGCTAGTCACACACTTGTGGCACCAAATATAATAGGAGGCAGAAAATAAATTACATGATGCGGGGCTCGAACCTGCGACCTTATGCTTGCAAGTCAGATGCTCTACCAACTGAGCTAATTGCATGCAAACATGCATATAATTATGGGTCCCATGTGGTGAATATCCCAGCCAATTTATAAGTAAAATATACTACAAAGCTACAACTCTTGCTAAAACATCATCTCCTTTGTTAACAAATATGGCGGTCAATTAGGCTGATTTACACTAGGCTTATTTACACGGACATAGTTAAACGGAAAACTAAACGTTCAAACACCAATTTGTTAATTGAGAGATATTCATTTCTGTTTATAACATTTGCAATTTGCCATTACGCCAGGCAAGTAGAGAAGAAAGAAACTAATTGGTCAAAGTACTGTACATGAAAGCAGACGACATCAAACAGTTTAATTGCACCAAAGCTTCAAAGTAGTCATTACACGCTGGTATCATGCAACACAAGTGTGATAATGTAGTTCTTACCTTACTATCTGTGATAAAAATTCCCTTTGAACTGATTTCCGTCATAAAATAATTGAGCTTTTTGAAACCAGGAGATATAATTTTTTAGTCTAAGGGAAATAACTCTAATATTTGACATCAATCCTTAGGTCTAAGGGAAGTAACTCCATGTTCTTGGGACACGGAAAATACCGAGTATTTCCGTAAATGATGTTTCGGCTATTTACGTCATTTACGACAGCTTCCGAAGTATCTGATTCCCGTCCTCGATTAAAAATCTTGGAACCAGAGGACAGCTAATCGGCACCCCTCTAAGCTCTTCATTACATCAATTAATCTGTATCACCTGACGCTTGACAATCGTGTGGCTGATACAGTAAAAATGATTGAATTACCTCCCTTCGACCTTTAATTTGTTTGAGGTTATTTCCCTTTTACCTTTATAAATAAATTATCTGTAACTGTCTGCAACATTTATGCCTGCAAAACAGAATACTTCATTACTTGTCGGCGTCTTTTTATGTTTGGTAAGTACTTGTTTGCCTTTTTTCATGAAAAATGCAATGGATATATCTGCATGATCCTTAGTGTGAAGTTAATACTTTGTATGTTGATTGTAGGGGCCAATTTTGAATACAGCTTGTACTCTGAGATCGTTCATGAATGCAAATTGGTTGCTAATTGATAAGTTTTGGACGTCGTAAAGTTTTTCTTCATTTGAGTTTCTCGTTCTAGTGCTTATTACTCATTTCATTAACCCACGATTGTACCGCTGAGACAAAGAAATATGTCGTCTGCTATGTACCTGTATGCAAATTAATAGGTTCGCCTCAAATCAATTCGAACCAATTTAAACTGGCACAAATTTCGATCCCATTGTGTATGTAATACGAAGTCGAGTCATTCTAAGTACTTCTTTAGCTTTATTTGAAATAATATGTATGATTGATTTTACTTGGAGATTTTAAAATGACATGATGGATTTAAGTTCAAGTTAAGTCTTTGCATATTGCATGCTTTGATATATTTTTCAACTTCATTGAAATACTCCACATACGCAAATATTGTCCCCAGGTTGGACATAATGTAAAGATGAATTTTTAAAGTATATTTTTTAAATATGAGGAAAAATGGAATACCTGATGTGGGGCTCAAACCCGCAACCTCCTGCTGGCAAGTCAGATGCTTTACTAACTGAGTCAGTCAGGCTGGTGAATATCCCAGCCATTTATTCATACAAATACTGTAAATCAAAGTGCTACAGTTTGATAGGAATTACTTTATATATAGCAGACTTCGTGAAAGGCAAAAAAATCTGCCGGACATTCGGTCCAACAAGCTTGAAAACTCTGTCGGACCGCAAGGAAATCTACTAGACCAAAAACAGTAAACAAGAAAAAGTATAAATGTGTATATATCAGGTAATAAGTTGCCGGACAGTCGGTCCGATGAGATAAGATTCTCTATCGGACTGACACACAATCCATCGGACATATCCTAAGGTCCGGCGCCTTTCGCAAAGTCCAAAATTAGTAAAAACTGTCAACTTTATGATTATCAATAGTCAATGTATGATTACTATCAGTACAAAACTTGTCCCTTGAAAAAACAACAAACTTTTTCTCACAGTGTGGTGCATTGGTGGGAGACAATTAATTGATCATTTGAATTTAGATGCTGACGAATATCATTCTTTAGTATGTTACAATTTATTTGACATAAATATTAGTTAAAGAATCGATACTCAGGTTGACTTGAATAAATCATTGATACACATTCAAAGAATGACCTTTATCAACAGGGTAGCTATAATGTTATATGCTAACACAATGTGTCTGTAATTTTTTTCTATACTTTAATTAGTTGGTGTTCTTATGTGTCATGTCTCACATTAATTATGAAGACAAAATTTAACATGCAATGAATTATTTAAGTTTAAAATCTGTAAAACCTCAATAAAAAGTCCACCTCTGGGATGAAAATAAATAGCCGTAGTGTTGAGATGCTTTTATTTCAGGTTATAGTATAAAATAGTGAAAAGCTGATAAAAAATCGGGCTCTTAAGAAGTGATTGTAATGAAGTTCTATTATGTTGAAATAGTTGCTCAATGAAGTTTTACTGTATTTCCAAACTGTATTCTAATTACGTTGTTTGTTAGTATTAATTAATTATTAGTACATCGATATAGTATATAGCAGTTAAAAGAATCTTTTACATAAGAAAAAGTAAAAAAGTAGTTTCTGCTAACATGACCCAAACAAATATGGCAGGTAAGACACATGCAATTTAAAATGGAGGCTTACACGAAATTGCAGTTTAATGGATAATTATTATTCAAATTCAACCTCTGTTAACCTGAGCTCCAGTCCTCAAACATATATAATTGCCAGTGCTTTGATTTCTAAATTATTTATTGTCAGATCTATATCAAAAGATGGGAATTGTATGTATGCTAGTATGGACTTTATTTGTGTCCAGATAATTGTTTTCAGTGTTTTAGTCATTAATAATAATACATATTGTGTAATACGATTTAGAGTCATTTCGTGAAAATTCCCATTGCGCGTTTTGATCATACCCCACCCGTATGTAATCGCGGACTCACGGTCTGTACGGATTTTATTCATTTCGTCGACAACTATGGAAGGATTCCGAATAACCTGTCAAAATGAAAATTCTGGTTGAATGTGGGATAATGTGTTAAAATGTGTGTTTCGTAATGATATTCTTGTTTACCTTTTATCGTGTCAGCGCTAGTTCATTTTTTTCGATAATGTACATCAATGGTTTATTATAGATTACGGGATATATTTGTGTTATTTGGATTGAAGGACCGGGTGTTCGTAAACTAAACATGGACGGATGCAGGAAGATTGACACAAACTTATGGTCCATCAATTTGATATGCAAATTTGCACGATTTGGCTTTGATATTTTTGTGATAAATACAGGAATGATATTCACTAATTTGAATTATATAAATTAATAATCTGTTAATGTTTATCAACGTCTCTTAATGTCTGCAAAAGTTTCTCAATCTCTTACGTTTGGTGGGTAGGTTAATTTAGGGATAGGTTGATGTTTGATTGATGCTTTTTTATTGTTGGAAATCTTGTATGCAACTTAGTAGTAAAAACAGTGGTTATTTGATTTAAAGTTCCAACTCAATGTAAGCTATATTGAATTTGAAAAAGAAAAATACTTTAAGAAAATAAGTAGTTCTGAATCTGACATACAATATGATACATGTGTAGGGTACCGCATGTGTATATTAAATTTAGTAGGCTTGTGTCTAAGCAGTAAGCTAGATATTAAGTTCAGTTCATACTGACATGCTGCTCAATAGTTATGTTGCTTGATCATTAGTTCCTGTATTGTCCATTGTTTCTTTTCTTTTTAACGGATTATATTTTATAGTATACATTATCTCACGTGCTTGTTGGAAAATAATATATTTAGTCTCTCTGGATCTTTTTATTCATAGTTTGATCATATCAAAATCAGTTAAATTTAGTTGAATTAAGCAATTTTTTCATAAAATTGCCATTCCTCACTCTTTATGGAAAGCGCAGTTATGTCCCTCAAGTGAAGATAAATCTTAATCAAATAAATTTTTATGATAATTCCCTTATTATCAGTTTATGAAATTATGGAATTATTTATCTAAAGGAATATCATGATGAATCATTCCCATATTGTCAAGTTTTGACTGTTAAATGTTTGTAAAATGCCTTTCAGAAAACGTAAGAATCTGAAAGAGTAAAACACTGCATATCCAGCAAGGATGGCGGCTATGTTTTTACGTGTTGGTGACATAGTGTCCCTTTATGCTGAGGGGACTGTCAGTGGATTTATTTCTACACTTGGGTAGGTTTTGGTTTCTATAAATTTATTATTTTCATAATTAGCTTAAACAGGGTTATCATTAAGAATCAATTGCCAATGAAAACCTTCTGTTAAATTTGCAAAAAAGGTCATTTACAATCCAAAAAGTTAGAAAATTTTCATAAACTAGGTGGCCTCCCAAGTCTGTTACTTTCATTTAAGAAAATCTGTTGTAATGAATATTAATGAAAACCCTGTTTAAGACATTGGTCCAGACCATCATGACTGTATATGTATGTAAATTTAACTGACTTTGAGTTAATTATATTAGTTGTTTAAAATGAACTAACCCTATATTCATGATGTGATATTACTTATATATCTCGTATGATGTTACATAGGAATAATTGCCTTGTATGTCAAGTATTTTCCGCTATACTAAATTACTATTCAACTGTATATTTACCAAAGGTAGATTTCACATTTTTGACTTCTTGATTAATGTTTGTATAACATATTGCTTATTTGTACATGTATTGTAATTTGTACTGTGAATTAAATTTAAACTATTACGTTAAACTTCCTGACAAATTTGTCTTGCCTAGGCTATATGAGATCACTATTGTTGGCTTGAGTTGCATTTTTGCTGAATAATACCTTTTAAGTTAATAATACTCCCCTTTCCTTTTTAAGTTCTTTCTTAGTAATTTGATGGCTTGACTCATCTTACATGTTAAGTTTAATAAAACTTCACATATATAATCACATAATAAAAAGTCATTATATTGGATATAATATCCAGTGTGTCCAAAAATTGTACAGACTGTAACTGGACAAATAAATAAAAATTGAATCTTTCTTTTAGTAATGGAATATACAGTTCCATGTAATGATGATAGAAATGTATGAAATGTTTTATTCAACATGTAATGTTGTATTACAGTTTGGTTGATGACAGATGTGTGATACAGCCAGATAGTGGTGATCTACAAAACCCTCCAAAAAAGTTTCGAGGTAAATAAACACAAATATCACAAATGTTGTTCTATGATATATACATTATTATCTATGATATATCTATATAGTCAAACCTGTGCACAAAGGCCACCCTTCGAAAAAACATATTGTGGCCTTTATTCTGAGGTAATTTTATCCTAAATTACCGTTTTTATGAAAGAATGGCCTTTATTCACAGGATGGTCTTTATTAGAAGGTGGCTGCTAACAGAAGATGACCAGTGTATTGTATATAGTGGCTATATAAATTAGAATTGCTTATAAATCTATTAGTCGGCATTGTTTAAATTATAAATGTGTCCTAGATCCAGATTATGATATATAAACTTACATAAGATCTTTAAATTAAAAACAAACAAAAGTCTGATTGATTTCATTAAATATATAGACTGGCTGTCTGGCGGGACCTGAATACAACTCCTTTCTTTGGTTTGTGTAATACCAATATTTACTCCACTTTTAGAGAGTGTATGATATATCATAATATACATATGGTTTAATATGTGATTGTTCTGATTAAATCTGTTCTTGTAATTGTTGTTTTAGATATCGTCAGATCCTATTTTAGTTCTTAGCTTGTAAGACTAAGAAGTGTTCTATTAGTTAGTAAATCGTTTATTTTACTGTGTATTAACTGAATAACAGGGACTTAATTTCCATGTTTAGTTATAGCTAAGTTCATCAACTGAAAATGATCTTTAATTAAATGAATGAAAAATCTTATTGTCTAACTCTTTTTTATTATTAAAAATGGTTAAAAATATCTATAACATATCCATCAGGACCATGGTAGAATATTTTCACCCTTGCTTGTCAAAACTGACTTTGATGTCTAAATCAGTAACTAATCGCGTTGTACTCTGTTTATTTTCTTGTTTTGTACAGTGTCTGTCAGATTGGGAAATTGTGTCACAAAGACCTCTCCAGCACAAAACTGTTTTATCTACATATACATTTAAAACTAGTTCTGTCATTATTTCTCTGATGAGATGAATCATTAAGTTATTAGACTTTCGCTTGAGATGTTGTGTGCACATAAACATACATGTACATTGTAGATAATTAATCCACTTCAGATTTCTATAGACTGCATTAGCAAATTAACCAAAACATGTACATCTTTATTTCTGGAGTGTATGTAACTTCAATAGTTCCTGTTTTCATTTCAAGATAAAACAATTAACAGGTATGGCTTCGTTATCTTAATCCTGGCAGATTTTAATCTAGTGAAATATTTTTCATTTAGTACATGTAGGCCACGCCACATTAAGTGTGGTATATGTTGTAACTGAGAAAATTTCTTATTGTAGTTTCTTGTTTTACAATTACATTGTATATGTAATGATTTTAACATGGGTTATGGGCTTTGATTTATGTAACCTGGACAGTTGTTTCCATGTTTTTGCCTGAAATTCAGGTTTTTTAATATCTAGAACCTTTTCCAAATTACGTAAATCCAGTGATAAATTTCGGGTGTGAGTTTTAATTACCCCTTATCTGATTAGATTGACTGATGCTTACAACGTCAGTAAATTCACTTTTTGTTATTGCGAATTTCTTGCCAAATTTTCAGATTTTTAAAATTTCCAACTTTATCAACTGTAGTTATAATGCTGAAATCTGTATCAAACAAACTGAGGCTTCCTATTCTAACGTTTTTAAGTACAATGTATACAGCATACATGTATTAAGTTTTAATCTTAAACAGTAATTAGTATTTAAATGTAACACTCACTTTCCACTGTTTGTGAAACTACCTTTTTTGTCAGGCTGAAGTTAAAACTTGTAAGATATGTCACTTATATATTCAGCCCACACTTACTTCAGGTTCAATATTCTCTTATAAGATCTTCATCTCATTATCGTGGAAATTGAGATATCAATGAATAAGATATACAGAATGCCACGATGTCCCTTTGGGGCCATTGCAGCATATCAAGACACGTTGATACAGTAGTACTGTACAATGATATTGTGGTATCAAAAAAGTCTGTCATTTGATATTGGAAATCAAAATAGTTTCCTCATTTCAATGCCATGGATTCATTTGTTTCAATTTTCCAAACTCAATTGTTTTACTTTTTACCTTGAATGTTTTAATTAACATTGTATTGTAATTGAAACATGTGTCATACATGTATCTCCTTCATACACAAACGTAACATTTAGTATTTACAGTTCTGTGAAGTGAAGTTATTAGCACTGTAATAATATATCCTCTGAATGAAAAAAAAATGGGTTGACCTTTGAGTGCATTATCACCAATTTACTCTTTTTCTTTACTATCATCAAATTTAAGGAGGCTGGCCAAAATATTACTCTGGAATTTTCTTGAAGCTGAAAAAAAGTTTTATATGAAGTATGCAATTAATGCAACATTTTGGCGTATTACAGTTTTATAAATAGTTAGAATTTCAAGGTTATCTTTTTGTTGGTATTTAATCAAAGATAAAATAAAAGTTTATTAAACAACTGATAAAAATGCAGTAAAATATTCAAATGAATTTCACTGTTAGTTATAGATAGATTATATTGCAGTGATTTTTCTAAAATGTTTTAAACATGGACGTCGTTTGCTTTAAAACTGATGTTCGTTTTCTTTGGTGTATTTTATTCTATTTATCAATTTGTTAACGCCCACTTGACAAATACCATTCTTAAAAATCTACCCACACAGTTAATCTAAAAGGTACTCATACCATAGTATGTATGCTTCTTATTGAGATTGACGTATTTATAGGTTAAATGAGTCTGTGTGTAAAAAACTCTCCAAAAAGAGACTTTTAAAGTTTAACTCTTTAAAAAGGAGACTTGTTTTGTGTGTACATCATACATGTATATACCTATATTATTCGATGTTCTAAATTTCTAAAAGATTCAAATTACATTGCACTTGTACAATTTATATTAACAACTCTTCAATTAGAGGCTTATAAAGTATGTTCATATCTACATTATTTGATTTCTTTAATTGATTTACTTGCAAAGGAAATCGAAAGGCTATGTATTCATTCATATACACAGGAAGCCTTGAACTTTGACAGTATCATGATCTCAATAATAATGGTGAAATCAAATTGTTCCAATA
Source organism: Lutraria lutraria (assembly GCA_964023205.1). Lineage (NCBI taxonomy): Eukaryota > Metazoa > Mollusca > Bivalvia > Venerida > Mactridae > Lutraria > Lutraria lutraria. The sequence continues at coordinate 35,095,341 of OZ026844.1, forward strand.
TTTACTTAAAGTTAGTTCAGGTATAAGACTAATTTTTCTCATCAAAAGTAAACACTATTTACAATTTTGACCTATGTACAATATACCCACATTCATAAAACACACTTTAGTACTATGAAGATGGTATTGATATGATATTTTGAAGTTTATTTTATAGTATCTGCGTCTCTTGTGTTATCTTGAGAATTTATATCTGTCAGGGTGTTATTAAAGTAAATAAATCAATGTCAGTGTCGTCAATATTTTATATGCTGTGTCCCTTTATCATTTAAACCCCATAGTAAAATGGCAAATATATTGGTGCTTTCAAATTGGAAACATTAGTACTTCAAAATTTCAAAAGTCAAATTTCATATTATTGATATGCATACATAAATGATTAATTTTTACTTATATTATGTTGATATTCTATCATTCTCATTGACTGTTGCCTGGGTAACAAACTATTACTTTTGTCATATTATGATGCTTTTCTTTCAGAAATTGACTTAATTGCAGACTTTAACTTTGCATATTTTCTTATCAAAAATCATTCCACTGTCCCACCCTGAAATATTTTGTCAGGATATTAAAAATGAATTCTTTTTATGGTTGGCCTTAGACATGAATGTTGTACTAGTATACTATGCAACAGATACCAAAGATGATAAGCACTACATCAGTGATCTAGATAATCTATTGTTTACAAATGTTTATAAATATTTATTCCCTTGTTCCATTTTCTCCTCTTTGTTCTATTTTTCTGGCCTGTATTTATATATACATTATAACAGCTTGATCTTACTGTATTGTTACAGTGTCACCTCATCTTCCCACTTCTTGTCGATACCCATTTCTCTCTCTCTCTCTCTCTCTCTCTCTCTCTCTCTCTCTCTCTCTCTCTCTCGTCTCTACCTCTCCTAACTGATACATGTATATGTACTCTGGCCTTTTACTTTCCAATGCTCTACACCTCTTTCTATCATGTTTTCTTCATTCTCTTTATACCTGCTTCTTTCTCCATTTCACTGATCTTTTCACCAAACATTTCTTTATTCCACTCAAATCTTCACTATACCTCTTCCCACCCCCTTCTTTCTTTAAGAAACAAATTATACACAGGCCTGTGTTCTTCAGAAGCCCCAATTCTAGCACCGGATCCAAATATAAATTTACAAATAAATAATCTGAATTAATAAATAATCTGTGAATAAAACCTGCTACAAATTAAATTTAGCCTACTAGTCAGAATCTAGTACCTCTCCATCTCATGAGTTATTCCCCTTCACTTGTTTCTCTTGGAACCCTCTTTTCCTTCATCCAGTTCCATTCTGATAACTCATGTCTCATTACATCTTTTCACTAACATCATCTATACTTCTAGTATGAATAATTACAGAAGACCTGAACCTTCACACAACTTATAACATTGTTATGTCTTCTTCTCTGAATAGTGTCCCCGCATTTCTAACCTTTCATTGATTTCTCATTTTTCCACTTTCTTTGTCTGTCTCACATTTTCATTTTGTCTCATTTAATATTCTATGTACTGTATATATTTTAAGATATTTGATGTATATGTTCCGTGTTTTATATTAATGTAATATTTATAGATGTATAACCCTTGTATATATATTATTAAAGATTAACATTAAATGGTTTACATGTTTATCAACCGAATTCTATTTTTGATGATAATGGTATTGTTGTATGATGGATGCCTTTTGATGTCTATAGTGTGAAATTACGATGAAGGAGAAAATAGTTTTCTAATGAATAGGCATATTTACAACTACTTAACCCAAAAAGATAAAGTTGATTGCAAAAATGTATTTTACTTTTTTTTACATTTTGATATATGGAGGAATGATTCCTCAAACATTTTCATACTTTGGATTTTCTGTCTAGGGTAGGCACCCTCTCACATGCATTGTGTTATGCCATATTCAAATAAATGTTCTTATGTACATCCACCTGTTTTATTAGAACAAATACTTGCTTTGATAACTGCAGTACTTATTATCCTATTGAAAATCTGTATACCTGTTATTTCTCAATTATCATTATTTCCTAAACCATAAATGATTATTATAAATTGTTCAAGTGTTCGCAGAGAATGTTACAAAACCTGTAGAACTCTGCTATGCTATTGGGTTACTTATTCCAAAAATATATGGAAGGGCCACAACTCATCATGGTTAAAATGTACTTTACTTGTAGCAACTTCTTTACCCAGAGCTGGGCCTTCTCTAGGATAAAATGGTTTTGTCTAGTGCTTACTGTTAACACTTGACTGGGCTTCAGATGATAGTATCTCTTGTTTTGTTGAAGTATAGAAACAAAGGATAATTATTGTATGGAAATAACCACGATGCCAAACATTAATGTACCCTTAAAAGGAAATCAAGTAATGAATACATTTCTGTTATCAGTCTTTACTTGAAACCAATCTAGGTGATATAGGAAGTAAATTGTTGGTACATTAAAAGACAGTAGGGGTTCCTTCAGATCATTTTTTCCCCTAAACTTTAGACATTGCCCAAGTTGATAAAATGGTATCCATATTATTTTGTTTTGTAGATATTTGATGTCTTAGCTATCAAATTATTTGTTGTTACTGTATACCGGTAGCCTAAATATACCAGTATCTGAATAAATCGTTTATAACCAGGAATGGTTGACTTGATTATTTTTCCCTCAGGTGACAATATTTGTATCTGTGTCTATGATTGGTAATCTTCCTCTGAAATATCAGTCTGTGTCGTTTGTCTGTCCCTGGTGATTCTTGCCGTGGACATGATTTCAATCAAATACTCTGATACTTCTTCTGATTTCAGATTGTTTGTTCAAGATATGTCCGAACAATCGATATTCAGCTCAGAAGCAATTTTGGAAGGCTGCAAGACAAAGTTCTACAAACTCTACAGATCCAGGCTTGCTGAAAAAGCTCCATGTAAGTTATCATTGCTATTTGGAACAATTCTATTGTTTGAGCGAGTTGGTGTTAGTTTTCAGGAACATTGTTCAACTTCATAGATCATGATTCCAATCATAAGCAAGTGGCAATTTTTGTTCTATGACTGATAATACCTGTTATTTGACATTCGCCTCTAATTCAAGGCGGCTGTTGTTCGCTTCTTTTTGCAAACATACTGATTTGTAACTTACAATGTATGAACACTGGTTAGGTCAATCTACCTTCTTTCAAACTAGACTTCCTACAGAATTATAGTCAGCCTGCTTAGCTTATAAGTAGAGTGTTCTATGGGACTATGATCTGTGGATGTCTTGTTTGATAGTTTAGAACCTATGTCTGACACATGTACTATGGGATGATATAGTTGAGATCATTGTGTCTACTAGGGCCTTTCTTAGACTGATAACTTGTGTGAAGAAGTTGGTAATTTGTTGAGAAGAAGGTTTGTTCTGGTTCAGGATGTAGGTTAAATAAGTAACAGTATTGAACAGAAATGATGCTGTTATAATGCTTAATACCTGGAAAATAAAATTGAATCACAGACTTACTGAATTAAGGAGTCATTTTTCTGTTGTAATGAGAAAAATTGCCAAATAAATGAAATCTTGTCTGTTGATGATCAAGGTTTGGTGGGCCCTTGTACATAAAGAATTAAGGCCTACATGTAGAACTGTGAATCATGATTCTAGTAGACTTTCCAAAAATCAGGGATTTTCTATGGGGAAGGCGCACTAGTTCTTTATATGAGAATAAAATAGCAGGTTGAAGCCTCTTCGAGGAAAGATTCTTGCCTGAAACCAATTAGGGGATGAAATTTCAAGGAGTAAATCAGAAATTTTTGGAAATATTATGATTCCAAAAAATTTTCAGAGGGGATTGGCATCCTTAACAGGATACTATTATATAATAAACTCCTGACTAGTGACTACATTAGAAATATGATTAGACTAAGATATCAACTAGATAATCATGTGTAGATATGTTTACATAATACTAATTTCTTAGTCTGTGCTTCTTGTTTACATTATACAGAACTGGTCATTCTATTGTTCTATATATACCTAGAATGCAAAACGCCAGATACAATTGATTAAGTTTTCCTTGTCTTCTAATTTCCTGTTTATTATTCTACATACTATGATGATATGAAAGAAATTCTTTTGGTGCAATTACACTACTTAAGAAAATTCTTTCCTTGTAACAAAATATTCAACCATACTTAGCCATTATCAAAGTGCCTGATTACATTGAGGGTAAATATCAAATGTTCTCAATTAATATTTGAGAGTTCTCAAGAAAAGTCACAGACACTCTGATGATCAAGTTCTGTTTGTTTCTGATTATATACCTGGAATTTTTGTGTTATATATAACAGTTATAAAATCTGTAAACTGTTTATAGTACCTCTAGGATATTGTTTATAATATAATAAACCACATGGCTTAAGTACTGTGTTAATGATCTAATCTCCTTCTGTTAAATATATTATGAAATTCTGTTTATTGTAAATCTGTTTTATTTTGTTGATATTTAAAACTTGAGAGCAGTCTCAGATCTCAAATCTGAATATTGCTCTCAAAATATTCTGGTTAAATAGATTCCACTGTTCAATTTTTATAAGCCTGTTTGAAAAACAGTATTATTCGGATCCTCACCAAACTTGATTGAAATGTTTATGGCCTTGAGATCTCGGTCAAGTTCGATAACCAGCCCAATCGGCCCAGGCACTTCTGAATTATGCCCCTTGACGCTTTGAAAAATGAATTTTGACTGCGTATTTTGTGACCTGGCACTCTAGTCATGAAATACATATTAAATGAAGTATTCTTATTCATGTATGTTTAATATCATCGTTAGGCACATAAAATAAGACATTTTAGATCAATTGGAGCATTGAGTTTGATATCAAGTTTTATAAACTTTGACCTATCCTGTTATGTTTAAATCACTTTGTTTTTCCTGGTCACTTCATGAAAACAATAAACATATTCAAAGCTTACATTTACACCACTAAAGGTGTTCTCAGACAGGGTTTACTGTGCCTTGCTCTGTTGTTAACAAGAATTGTTGCTTAACTGTTCTAGAAGATCTGCTTATTTGATAGCTAAACACGAACACGGAATAATTTCCAGAAGTAGAAAAAAATCATTTTAAGATGATGAGATTTTGATACTGAAGTTAAGTGCTAATGGCTGAATGATAAATGGATAAAAGTGTTTTTTCTTAGGATGATTTGTTTACCCCATGTTTTGTTTGGCACTGTTATCAAATTTGATTACATATTCTCAGTCTGATTTCTATATGATGCTTTGATTGATTTCATTTCTTAGGAATTGGCTCCAAATCTTGCACTTGTACATTATAGTGTTTACTCTTGATCTGTAATAGAATTATGTCACACTGGTTTTATGCTTAATTCATAAAGTGTAGACCTGCTTCATGTCTGAAGGTTGCCCAATGAAAATAAAATTCTAGAGGAAAACTTAGAAGTCAAATACCAGTAAAAATCATCTATCAAAATAAATTAGGGAACACTTCTAAAAAAGTGCAACACATTTATTGTATACAGTCAAATTCTAAATTTGTCAGCTTTAAGAATCAGCTTGATGGTAAGTGTTTCTGTGATGATTAATTCTAATTAATGAGTCCTAGTGTTGGTAAATCAGACTCAAAAGAGAATCAATTATCAAATCGAATCAGAAAGGGTGTCTGGATTCATAATCGAAAGCAAATTCATATCCTTATTTTATAAACTCATTTGGTTGTTACTTGTTTGTCATACTATATTATATAATCTGAAACCTCAAAAACTTGAAGACTGTTGACCTGCGATAATTCGAAATTTTCGGACATTCCCGTGGCATTTCGAACTATCGCGATTCAACTGTAATATGTATCAATCTGCAATTTAAAGGGACATTAAACATGTATGCAAATGTTATCTTTCTTTTGGGACACCCTGTATTCTAGGAGTTTTTCTGTTATGAAGTTTCATTGCAAACAGTGATAACTTGATATAATGTTCTATTGTCGTGATATTTATTCATAACAAGTACCATCTTAGCCAGCATACATGTATATCTGTTGAACGACTCCCATATGATTTCTTTTATGTCGTTTAAATTAAGTTTTCCAATGGTTCATCTTGGCTGGTTTTCTGGTGATTTTTTATTAATTGATTTGTCCATGAAAGATGCACAGAAATTGTGTATATAAACTTGCTATAGAAGCAATATAGTTATGTTCCTGGCTCTTTTACCTTACATGGTGTGTTAATTAATTGACAGTGATCAGAGAGAATAAGTGTATGATTCATTAAAGATTTTGATTAAATGTTGGCAGGTTCATGTGATATTGTCATATTATTGATAGTTTCTGAAGGAATTGGAAAGAAAGAGTGTATATGACAGCTTAGAAAGAATCTAAGGTGAAGTTAATGTTGAATGAGTCGCTGACAACCTTTCTGATAATCAATACGGTTTATAGACGTTTGCTACAGTTTCCAGTTTTTTTGCACATAGACACAATTACAGGCAAAATGAAAACTCTTTCATAGGTTTTTAAAAAAAATTGCATGATCATAGCATTTGATAACAGAATCATATTAAGCGAAAAAATTGGGTTGAGACACTCATTTTTGAGTTATCTGCCTTTAAATTTGAATGTTTGCTTATTTTAGGTTATTTCTTATTTTGAGACAGACATGTTTTAACCTGGTGTACTGTCTAAGATAACTGCATTGAGATTTTCTAGTTAATCTCATCATGGAGATGCAAATAAATGAAGTATGGAAGATCAGTCATTTTAATCTTACAAAGCTTCATTTAATTGTAATATCAATAGAATGTACCTTTGGGTTTAGCTTTTGTCACCATAAAATTTGTGGATCAGAATATAATAAACCATGTTGCCATAGTTTCAAGATACATATCCTGATCTTATATTAAGACTTTGATGGTGCTTGGGGAATGAGATTTAATTTCTCATCATTCTTACTGTTACATATAAGACTATAAGTTCAGGACTCATACTGCATATATTGATTGTCTTCAGATGGAGATTTTCATAGCTTTTAATTTAGGTAATTAATCAGTCGTTGTGGTTGGAGGGCATATTCTAAGTGATGGTTGCGTGAATCTAATCAATTTGCGTGTCTTAGGGGTCATTACAGTTCTGACAGTTCTTGTTTACGGGGGAAAAATTAAGAAGCCTGTAGATCTACAATATACCTAACTGTACATTTATAGTAATTTGTTCTAAATATGGAAGTTTATACTAAAATGATAGGTATGTTTATAGAAATAAGGTTTTTATGCCCCCCCCCCCCCCCCCTCAGCATCTATGATAAGGGAGGCATACCCTGTCTATGCTTCCTTCTGTCAGTCCATACAAGGTAAAATAGATTTCACTGTTTTGTCTAGCACCAACACTGCTAATACTAGAATACTTATATAAATACAGTAGTTGCTAATGGCCATTCTCAGTCCATCCATATCAACCAACCTTACTTTGACCTTGACCTATTTGGACTTGGAATTATTTCAGTGGACTAATCCTTGACAAGCATGCCGTCCGGGGACATATGCGTTTATTGAACGCAGCGTCTTATTTGTTAAATGTTAGAGTGTTTAAAGCCTCCTTGTTGGTTCTGTTTCACATATTCCGGTATAAACAATAAATTATTGGTTTAAAAATAGAATGATTTTGAATTTGCCTGAAAGAGAATGCATTTAGTTGATATTAAGATGAACAAATTATTGACTTTAATGTAACAAACATTACTCGCCATAAGATGTTATATGAAACATAATCCTACTCAATCATCTTAAATATATAATTCACTTATTACTTAAACTCTCTATTTCTAATCCCTTGTGTCCAAAAGATCACGGAACTGTCTGATATTTTGTCTAATGTCTTTCATAGGAAACCTTTCTAATCTAAAAAAAACCCACCTTACCCAGATTCCCCCCTCCCACAGCCTGAATAAGTCCAGGTCAAACTGTTCAGTCTTGGTGCCAAATGATTTCTAGTGTTTGTTATTCCGTGAAATTTCTGGCTCTGACAGACAAAATTTTGTAAGATTAATGGAAGTGGGAAAATTACTTTTAGTTTTTTGTGCAGATTTTTTACTATTCTTGTTTTATGGTAATGGCTGATAGGTTTTCATGATGATAAACTGTATGTGTTTTGCATAAGTACCATGACAAGAGGAAGTAAGAAGAAAATGTTATAAAGATTACCTACATCTGAAGTTGCATGAAGATCTTATGACATATTTGCTATTTGAATTATTTAGGTATATCTTTACAAACAGTTTGTCTGTGGCCCAGTCTAATTGGCCCATTCAACAGCTGTGGTCATTTCAGGGCAGCTCCAGAGAGAGAGAGAGAGAGAGAGAGAGAGAGAGAGGGGAGAGAGAGAGAGAGAGAGAGGGGGGGGGAGAGAGAGAGAGAGGGAGAGGAGAGAGAGAGAGAGGGGGGAGGGGGGAGGGGAGAGAGAGGGGGAGAGGGGAGAGAGAGACAGAGGGGAGAGGAGAGGAGAGAGAGAGGGGGGAGAGGAGAGAGAGGGAGGGAGAGGGGAGAGAGAGAGAGGGGGGGGGGGGGGGGAGAGAGAGAGGGGAGGGGAGATACAGGAGTACCAGGGATTAATCTTCTGATTAAAACATCTTTACCATTGTAACTGATGGTTGTTTATTCGCCATTTGTAATGTCTCAGTAAATTTAACAATGCAAAAATATGATGGCACAAACTGGATTTCATAAATACTAGCAGTGAGATTTATTACTATGGTTCTTAGTTCTGGCGTATATTACGGTTACAGACTCATACATTTTCCTGTTATGATGACAGATCTGTTTAAGAGGCTGTAATAATAAAAAACAACATTATTATATAATTATGATTTATTAAAGTGGAGAAAGCTACTGTTGTTTATATGGTGTTTGACACGCTTCACTTTGAAATTGTTTTTCCCCTGTATTGCAGAAATTGCTTTTTTTACTGTATGTGTACATGTCTAAGTATGTTTGCTTATATGTATGTGTTATATTTATGTTGGCTAATATGTATGTGTTATATTTATGTTGGCTAATATGTTTGTGTTATATTTATGTTGGCTAATATGTATGTGTTATATTTATGTTGGCTAATATGTATGTGTTATATTTATGTTGGCTAATATGTATGTGTTATATTTATGTTGGCCAATATGTATGTGTTATATTTATGTTGGCATATATGTATGTGTTATATTTATGTTGGCTAATATGTATGTGTTATATTTATGTTGGCTAATATGTATGTGTTATATTTATGTTGGCCAATATGTATGTGTTATATTTATGTTGGCTAATATATATGTGTTATATTTATGTTGGCTAATATGTATGTGTTATATTTATGTTGGCTAATATGTGTGTGCTATATTTATGTTGGCCAATATGTATGTGTTGTGTTTATGTTGGCTTATATGTATGTGTTATATTTATGTTGGCTAATATGTATGTGTTATATTTATGTTGGCTTATATATATGTGTTATATTTATGTTGGCTGATATGTATGTGTTATATTTATGTTGGCTAATATGTATGTGTTATATTTATGTTGGCTTATATATATGTGTTATATTTATGTGGGCTAATATGTATGTATGTTCTCTACATACAAAATCACTATAACCATGTTTTACTGCCACATGTTTTTGCCAACAATTTATTTTCCCGGATGTTAACTTTTCTCCTTATTATAAGTCGCTATTATTTTACATCAGGAAGAAGAAACAAAGTTGTTGTTTTTTCCCTTATGTTTGGCCTTCCTTTTGACTGCAGGTTCTTACAATCACAAATAATCCGTCAGAATGAATTTGTTGGACTTCTATCATTTACCTTGTCTCTCAGTGTGATATGGCATTTTCTACATATCACCTTGGTTCATTATAGTCATTAACTTGAAATAATAATGTTTGATAGCCCAAAGGAAACATACCAGCCTGAATGTGAGGTTGAGAGATTATCAGAAATACTGATAATTATCATTAATGCATGTCTGTAATTATTTCCAAGTCTTTTTACAAATTTCTCATACAGTACAAATGTTTGTAAACTGATAATAATTCTTACTTTTCCTTCTGTTCTTTGATGATTAATGTTTACTTCATGGAGAAAACACATGATTTGCTAATTTGAAACACTGTTGAATCCACTGTAAGAAAAGGTACATGCATGGACTGCTGCAAAATTGAGAGTTAACAAATGCACCAGTCTTAAAATGAAGCCATATTATTGGTTAATTTTGGGACACTGAAACGACCAATTAATGAGATTCTGAAATGACCAATCAATGAGGTTCTGAAATGCCAATCAATGAGGCTCGGAAATGACCAATCAATAAGGTTTTGAAACGACCAATCAATAAGGTTCTGAAATGACTAATTAAATATTAGGGTCTTATAATTAGCTACAAATTCAGATTTGTAATGTCAGGTTTGTGTGATCATGATGTCTTGAAATTAGGGGCTCAGGTCTGATGTTTATTTACTTGTCGATACTTGTGATATTCAAATCTAATATTCTGTTCTGTTATTTTATGTACCCACTAACGAAACAGGTTTTACCATAATGATGAATATGATTTTAATGAGGTTTCTCATTTACTGTTTGCATGTTTCTCTTAATGACTTTGAGTAGTTGATTATTTCTTCAGACGGATAAAGTTTTAGATTTTTTAAAAAAATTCTTGAAGTTATGCTGTAAGACATATTTCAAGGTGCTTTTAGGTAATGTTAACTTGTTGATCGTCCCTTTGCATTCTTGAATCAATTTACTGATTCTTTTCTCCCAACATAATCCAGGCATAATCAGTCATTAGTATCCCTGCTTTCCTGAAAACAAAGTTGTTGATTCTCAACCTGTGTTTGTAGTACTTGAACAAATTTATGAAAGAGTACAGTTTTAGATTTTTAGAATCTTCCGTCGTATTATGTTCGTATAGAAATACTTATTCTAAAAACATGAGTTGACAATTTATTTAAATACATGGGATAAAACTAGATTTTCAAAATGTTTCTTTTATGTAAAAAGATAAAAATATCCGTATTTCATTGAAATCATCTCAGTTTGATGTCATTTATGTAGATATGTTTTACATAAATATTAACACAGTCATTGAATTTCACTGTAATTCATCATAATGAAAGAATTTCACATGATAAACAGTGAATGACTCTTGTTTTGTTGATAATGCATATCAGTAATTTACAAAGGGAATATAACAATACAAAATAGTCACAGTATTATTTATACATATGTTTTTATGTTACAAACAGTAATAGGAAACAATTGATTCAGAGAGTCATATAAAGTTCAGATGTTTTTTTTATCATTATATAATTTCCAATGCAGTAGTTAAATTGTGTTCCAAATATTTATGAGATATGTTTGTTACCAGTACATAGGTTTTTGTATCAGAATGTTTAATTTTAGCTAATGTAGAAAATTGTTATACTAATAGTGCATAGAACTTCATAAATATGAACATTATTATCAGAGCCTGGGGAATACTAATTGTCTGCAGATTCACTTCAATTTGTTTTCCTTGTACAAATTTTACCTCCCAAACTGTAGTTGGAGAAAATGTTCTGTTGGAGATGGTATAATAAAATATAAATCATAAAGATTGTCTGCATGCATCCTAAAAGAATTAAGCTTGCCAGCTTATGTATGAAAAATCATGTTAGCAATCACTTTAGAACTAGTTCACCTTTGTCACAATTTGTACCAATTAGTATATGAGATACCTGTAGATGTTACTGTGTTCATGCAGCAACCTGAATCAACCTTCCCATGAACCGATTGTTCCTTCATGAACTATTATTGCAACAGATTACAAGATTTTATCAGTATATATATGCAAATTATTGATGGAATCTGTCAGGTTCAGAATGCCATGAAGGCCAAGATAGATAAGTGGTTACTTGATTAGCATCCCTTCTTTCATACTTTTCACTGTTATGACAAAGGCGGGTTTCACAAAAATTAACCAAGTCCATTAATTTGTATTGGTAATCCTAATCTCAGAATCAGGATTTAAGTCGATTTTCACCAAAAAAGTAAAACATGTTCTGAACTGAAAAAATCCACTACTCACATACTAGTATCTTACCAATCCAGACATAGACACCTATGTATTTATGTTTTAAATACAAAAATGTTGGTTTTCTTTGCTTGAGATGTGACTGGATGTACAGGCGTACAATAACATACCAAAAATTATTTATTTAAAAAAAAGAAATTTTCACATGATTAATCGTGCGTTATGGCTGTGTGAAAACCACACAACAATCTTGTCATCAGATCACAGTAATGATAAATCCATAATAGTAATTATTGGTATTGTAACTGCCAATTTGATATTGCTTACCATTTGTTTATAACAGACACCTCTAAACACCGCAACAATAAAAACAAAAACGCTTTAACTGTAATATAGCAGCAAATGTGAGATAGTTGAATTTGCTTCTTGCTCTGTAAATTGCTGTGTGTAATTGCATTGTCTGGAGGTATTACCTTCTGCATACAGAGAAGTTCTAAATAAATCCATAGAATAATGACATAATGAATATCAGACTGGTTTCACAGCTGTTTGCTATTGATAAATTTATGCCTCATTTCAATGATGAAAACTGATGGAGAAACTTTACATTTAACTGTAAAAGAAATTTCACGGTTCCCTGTATTCTCTTTGGCAAGTTCTACTTCCTGTATGCTGGTTCTCATTTGTTATGCACTATGCAGGTGTCAATTAAAATAAATACAAGGCCAAAACTGTCGATCGCAACTTGAGCCAATTGGCAAAAGTCCGACCAAAGTGGCTCCAAAAATTTACGAGTGGCGAAAGTGTATAAAATCTCAATTTTAACCGCTGGAATATTTGAATAGACTGGTTTATATGTGTTTATATGTGTCCTCCACATTTTGCTGATGGCGTTAAGTCATTCAAAAATCAATTGTGGAAGTCGCGTGTCAGATATGATTGTTAATCCTGATTGCGATTGGCATTGCCTATTTTTCACCTCTAACGAATGAGATTGCCGCGAGGCATAGATTGCACTTGGTCTTACCCTTATTTTTCACAGTTAGTACTTGTTTATGTTGATCTGTCCAATTAAGCACGTAAATGACGGATAAAGGAAAATGCGCGTTGTTGTTTTAGATTGACCAGATGACCTAAGTAATCATTTTCAGAAAACCTACTTTCGCTTTACGTATAACGATAAAGTCAAAACATCGCCAAATAAAACTAATTATCATAATCAGGAATAAACGCCGGCTGCACGGTCCAATTCCAGTATTCCGGTCATTAGTTTTGTCATTCACATACATCCAAATGGTACATATTATAGCAAAGCCAAGTTAAGAGTTTCTGAGCAAATACCCAATGGTACATGACATGTACCAGTATAAACTTTTTTCAGCTCTCATGGTTTATTTCCCTACACAAACCACCTGTTATGTTTGGGTTATCATTTGTTAGGCCTTAACACTACAGGGTATACATACTTATGTGCATCTAAAGAAGGAGGTGATCTGGCTTGGTTTGAAGATCAAAAATAGAATGGAAATTCTTTGGTAATTTATCTAATCATAACAGCTTTTTACCAAAGGTGTAATGAAATCTTTTTCAATGACCGTGAAAAAGATTTTCTTCTATAATGATTTAGAATTGTCTGCCTAATCATGAAGCTATCTCAGATAGTATTTAAATGATCAGTAGATGTGTTATTGCCTAGCTATCTCATTTGGTGATTGACATTTTCTTGTTATTGCTCCAAGAACTGTCAATACTTGATAAAAATTAACCAATCCCTGTTATATAATACCATATATAATCTGATGTATGCACCTATGTTTTGATTCTCTACAGACTGCTTTGGCCTCAAAGAGTTTATGTATGATGTTCTTAACTGTTCTCTCCTTATTTGATTAATGATTCCCCAAGTTGATATTTAGTCATAAAGATGGATATTACAATATATATAAGGATAAAAAAGCTTTTGCCGAGGTTTCATATCTAAGAACTCCAATGAGCAGTTAGTCATACTCTACCAACATGAGCTTATCCGACAGCTGTACAAACTTTCAAGTTTTTTTGTCAGCATCAAAATGGTTCCATCCAATGATTTATTTTTCACCTTGGGTGTAGTTGTTGTTGTGTTGAGATCTGATCAGTACTGGTTGGTTTCCTGCTTAGGCAACACTAATCAAAGTTTTTCTCAAGGTGTCAGAGCCTTATTATTTGTTATAAAGCAAATGAGCACATGTTTTGATGATGTCACAGTTTTTTGTGGACACTGACTAGTCCAGAGTCATAGTCACTTCTTATGGAACGCAGGGTAAAGATTGGCAATATGGTATGGTTGCACTTTGTTGATAACTTCAAGAGGTTTGGTAACCATTTATTGGCACCTGATTAGTCGACGTCTTGAAAGCATTTGGTGCTCTGATATGGACAAATACAGTAGTTAGCGTGCTAATGTGACATCTAGGGCAATCTAATGCCAATGAAAAAAGCAATATCTGTATATTATAGAAAGTCTTTTAGTACTGTTACAATGCTGTATCTATTTTAGTCTTTTATTCATTTCAAGAACAAGTTTACAACATCTCCAATTAATTTTGTGATATTGTAGGAAAAAATTGATACATTGAAAGACATAAATATCTAACAATATGTCATCTATTTTAGTATAAATTTTATGTGAAAATGTGACATTTTTATCACAACTGTTTATTAATACTGTGAGGTCAATATACAACAAAAATAGTTGCCATGGTAGCAGACTGGTGTACTGCCGTTTTAATTGGAGTTATTTGTTTCTGATCATTACTGATTTATACTACTCAAAATTTGATAAGGATCACTTTTTAGTCTGTATGGCATTATCATCAATTTTGGATTACATACATAAAATATGATTTTTGGTTATTTTCAAAGATTATAACCTGCATATCATGAGTACAATATGTAATCCATACATTGAATCATTTAAGCCTAACGAGCGTCGAAATGAGGATAGGGTCAAAATTAGACATTTTATGGGTATGTGTGGGGAATTCCAATTTGAGGAAAAAGCGCAAAAGTACTAAATTTTGTTTTTAGTATCGAGACCGATGTCATTACACATCATTATGACAAAGATATATTCTTTAATCAGTGTTTAATATTTCATATGATTTCAAGTTCGTAATGGAACCTGTTGAATATTTAATTATGTTTTTTTTTGTATCAAAATGTCTGTGGTGTTAATAATGAAGATTTATTGATGATTATCATTTAGACTGAATTAGGGTGAACATTTATGTCATTCTTAGTCTAAACCTCGTATATTTCTCGAAGAAATCAGATTCAATTTCTGAAAAAATTAAAATCTTTATGATTTTTTCTTTGCTGTAAAACGGAAATTAAAATAAATCTTGAAAAATTCAGATATTGATATTTTGCTGTAAATCCTTATAGATTGATAAAATGGACACAGTACTTGTCTTGATTAAAAGTAGAAATTTATTACTAAATCAATATTTCTTTTAATTACACTCACCTACGTTTCTCTGATGTACTTATGTTGGGTGTAGTAACTCATAAACAGATTAAATATCCCATATGTTTGTTACAATACTGTAGAATCTAGTGTTTGTGTCAGACACAAATTTCATGATTTTGAATTATATTTTGAAGAGTCTCCAGTTAAAATTGTAAAACCTGTCTGTAAAGACCACATAGTGGACTTTATTTAGTAGGTTGTTTTTATTTTGAGATTTGTGTAAAATGCAAATACTTGTGTAAATAGTACTATACAGCCAGGTGGTCTCTATGCACAGATGATCTTATACATAAATTTGTCTATATAAGTATTATTATAAAGGAAAATGAAATATTTTGTGACAATTTTGGTAAATGACTTAAGTATTGAAAAAAGTTTTTTATGAAAACAATGAAAAATTCAAAATTTGCAATCTTTTGTTTTAGAAAATTTGATATTTTATGCAATTTTGTTAAGAAAAATGTTGACAAAAATTTCTCATTTTATGGTAAAAGTTTATGAATGTTTATTATCAATATAAGTGTTTTATTATAATCATAAATTGTTTGAACTCTTTTAGTGCTAGATAGGTGAAACTTTATGAATGAATATTAATCGTTTTATCTGAAGAGTGACTTTGATCAGAATAGTGTACTCACTTAATCTCTACTATAAATTAAAAACATCAATACCTTTAGTCTAAGCCCAGAAAAATAGTTGTGATTACAGCTACCCTTGTCGCCTAAAGTTTCTAAAAGCAAAATTCACAGTACAAAAATATTTAGGGTCTTGGTACGAAGGTTGCCGCTAACACAGGTTTGAATGTATTTGAATAAAGAGTCAGACTTCTTTCATTATGGGCCATTATTCTGCCATAAGTAAATTAATCACTGGATTGATGTAGAATATTTTGTTGTATATTTTCAGCATGCAGCGGAACAAGAGAAGAAACAAAATGAGAAAGAAAATCAGAAAGAGTTGGGTAAAGAAGTACAGTATGGCAGCGTTATACAGGTAAATCGATTGACACCTTTAGACCAGCTGACATAATTATATAACTGAAATATTGTTGAAAAAAGGTGTTATGCCAGTGTAATGCCTATGGAAAGGAATCAAGTGACGTCCCTTGAATCTAAATCCAAAATACGATTTCTGTGATACGGTTATTGTTTACTTTTTATTATCAGTTTGTGGGGCATTAAACCTTATGCACTTTAAAAAAAAGCTAATTTACGTTTTTAATAAAAAAGATACAAAAATCATAGTATTAATAATATCCTTATATTTGATGCTATTTTGCAATTTGCGATTAATTTATTGATGTATTATGCATACATATAAGATATATTTGTACAGAATTATTGATTATTAACAATTATATTTGAGACATAAATATCTATGGCATAAAAATCACTTATTAGCATTGCTATAAGATAATCATAAGTTGATTATTTTGAAGTCTAATTAGAAAATCTTCTAATGGTATGCAGGCCATACACTAGTATAGCTGAAGTTATCAGTGATATTTTTCTGCTATATTTACTGCCGAATATGGGCAGTTTCCCTTAGTAAAATTTCCTTCATTTTTCCCCTGAAATGGCCAGAATTTTCCCCTTACAAGAAGTGTTTTCCACATGATCATGTAAAAAGATGAAAAATAAGCAGTTTTCTCACTATTGTCACCATTTACAGTGTAGTAATATATTTATGATTTAAACAACTAAATAATCACATATTCCATAGAGATAAATGTTATTATATATTCCCATTTTGAAAAAAAACTGTTGCGCTAAGTTTCCCCTTTTGATGGGCATGGGTAGTGAGAAAATTTTGAAAAAAAATCACTGAGTTATATTTAATACAGGCATATACTACCGACCCCCAAGAATACCTTAATTCAGGATATTATGACTTATTTTTGATAAGTTATTGTAGTCAGATAATAAAAGAGATTTTAAGGAAATTTTCACCCAAGAAATTCTTGCTAATGTCAATTAGTGTAATCAGATATTTACATGGTGTTAATTGAATACAGAAATATTTTCATTACTTAATACATGTACTCAAAAATGTGAGAAGTTACAAAGCATAGCCCTCTGCTTGTAGATTAGTATCTGTTGGAAACATAGATGTTGCGGACATATCAGAATAAACAATTGATCAGAATTTTTTTTTTGCGAAAATAAATATTGAAAAGTGGATTATTTGTTAAGATGCATTTCTTTAGTCAGGTAGGCATTTTGATTGAGTGTGAACCCACTCCTTTACAATACACTTTTATAAGTAATCAGATAAATGAGGTTGTCTGCTGAATAGTGGCGGTTCTTGATCAGTGTATGGAAAATGTTGTAATGCCACACTAAGGTTTGAGTTGGTCTTGTGTGTTGGGAGTGATGTAATTTTGTTTTTAATAAAAAAACTTATGGTTGAGAAATTTAGAAATGTCAATCTGTTTTTACTGTATAATTTTATGCCTCTATAAAACATAGAACCATTAGGAAACAATGAAAGATTAGTTTGATGTTTTTTTTCCATTACATTTTTCAGTTATTGCATTTGAAGAGCAACAAGTACTTGACAGTAAATAAAAGACTGCCGGCTCAGTTAGAAAGAAATGCAATGAGAGTATCTCTAGATGCATCTGGTAACGAGGGATCTTGGTTCTATATCGTGCCGTTCTATAAACTACGACAACCAGGCGATAAGGTACCCACTTTTCATGTGTAGGTCTGAGCGCTCAAACAAACATATTTTTATTTTCTGCTTTATCTTTCTTTACTTTATAGAATTCTTATTTCTAAAAAATTCTCATTGAAATTAGTGATCAGAATTAACAGTGTAAAAAAGGGGCCAATGTATGAGAATTTTTATGGAAGCTTTTTAGAGATAAAAAACAACAACTGATATTTTATTTAGGTGAAAAGTAACATGTAATAACAATACAGTATTGTTTATTTACAGGTTGTCGTTGGTGACAAGGTTATTCTTAATCCAGTGAATGCTGAACAACCCCTCCATG